>CM064964.1:44969251-45016251 GCA_032847665.1 Solanum chilense | reverse complement strand
CGAGAAGATTTCATGCCTCGTCAAAATTGAAGAGTATCAAAAACAACGTCAAAAGAAATACCAGAATCATATCATCATTTATTTATTTTAACATCAAATGAAGAGTAGATTGAAGTTTACATTGCAAATGCCAGACACAAGCTTTATTTGCGGTACGTCAGACCGATCGAGTCGACGTCAAATATGGAGGAGAACAATGAAGTGTCGACATGGTAAAAAGACACTATCTCTCATCCTAATTGCATTTTAAGCTAACAAATTTTTATCTCAATCTTTGTCGAGAGCATCCTAGAGGATGGATTCTCAAACCAAACCACAGGTGCGGACGACATCAACAAGGATGCAGCACAACGTGGAACTTTTTCTTAGCAGCGAACTGGGACATAGTCCCAAGAGGAATGTCAAACTCTTAGGACGCGAGCAGAGGAGCGACTTCCACCACGATCGAACCACCCCTCTCGAGTCATGTCTGTCTTTCTTTGGTTCTGTCAGTTTCAGTCTCGCATCCAGAGGTTTCAACTTGTCGGAAGCAAGTTTCCAATCTGAGTGACAATACGTCAAGAACTTGGAAGTTATGTCCATGTACACATTCATGGCTAAGAGGTTACAAACATCCTTTTCATACTCGTTTAATTTGTCGCTCGTCCAAAACCAAAGGTAATCTAGCATAATAGATTTCCTTTTTCCACCAATCGAGTCGAACTACACACAGCCTGATTCCGAAGGTTTAAGGATATGTAGGCGGATTCAATGTCGAAAACTCGGCTGTATTCCAACATTCGCTCTCGAATTCTATTCTCGAGCATTTCGATACCTTCATAATTCGGCATCGAGATGACTTTGATTCTTTCAAATTGTGCGGCAAATCAAGCTTATCGAACTACAAGTGGCCTGAATTCTCATATAGCCTGAGATATGTAAGAAACCCGTTTCAAGGGTTCGGCCATTATTCCTAAACCCTTTGTCAAATCATTCCTTTGGAAAATGATTGGGGTTGGTCAAAATTGGTTCGGTCAACTTCATTTTCCTCGAGTCGCTTGCATCAACCCAAGTAAAATGAGGGACAGCTGTTGACACCCAATTTTTGACCCACGTCGGTATAATATGTGTGTATACAACCGGTATATATATGTATATTCAACCCAATTTCCCCCTCCCCATCAGACCACACCAGACCCAATTTTGAGGCCTATTTTTCCATTTCCAACCCACTAAAATTTAATTCCAGCCCATTTCCTTTCTTCTTCCATCCCTCCACAGCCCAAACATATAACCCAACCCACTAAACTTAAACCTTAACCCGATCCGGATCCAAACCTACCCGACCCAGCCCCATTTCCATAATAACCCGACCCAACCTCTCATCCCTTCTTCCTCCTCCCCATCTGTTCACAGAACAGAACCTGGAAAGCCAGCCAAAAAAAAAAAAAAGACGCCAAATTCCCAGAAAACAGTCCCATTTTTTTCAGAAATGTCATCGTCTCCCTCACGCGACCCCTCTCTCGTCTCCCTCGTGTCTCTCCCTGCCTTACTCTCTCCCACGCTCTCACACAGCCCCTCGATCCAGCGCAATCAGAAACCAACAAACCCACGATCTCTCTCTCCCCTCGCATGCTGTCTCCCTCCTCGTTTCTCTCTCGCTCCCTCATCTGTCCCGTCATCTCTCTCCCTCACGTTCCCCAGAAACCCACCGGAAAAACAGAACATACGGAATTCCCAGAAAACGCAGTAGCCTCACGCTCTCTCCAGTCGCGATAAACGTCAAAAAAACAGAGGTCGCGTCGCGACCCCCCTCTCTCACGCGACCTCTCTCTCGCATCGCGTCTCTCTCCTCTTTTTCTCCCTACCCTACACCAATATTCCCCGACAACCAAACTTCCCTTTTCCTCTTTCGGTCGAAAAGGAGTTTGACCAAATCATGAGGGGATTTTCGAATTTGAAATTCGTTTTGCCCGCTCCCCTCAAAATCCATATACCCCTTATATAAACCCCTTCCGTTGGCAAGAAAAAAGGAGGAGAAATTTTTGAGTCGGAAAGTTCTGTGGAGAGATTTTGGTTGGAGGTTTGGAGTTGAAAATTTTGTTAAAACTTTTGAGTATTTTGAAGTTTCGAACGAAAAATTTTCGAAGAGGCTTTGGTGTTCAATTTCTGTTCGTGTGAAAGAACAGGAAAACTTCGTGTCTAAAAGCTTAGATTCTGTTCGTCTTTCCCTGTTTCGTCTCGTCGTCCGCTGCTCGTCAGTTCCAGTCGCTGCTCCGAAAAAGGTAACATTCGTTTCAACTCTCGATTTTTTTTGTTACATCTGTTGTTTACACTTCGTTGTTTAGGTTGGTTGTATTTGTTGTTGACTCGATGTAGTGCAGAAATCGTTTGAAAATTTGTGGTTATGTTGTTCTGTTGCTTACTGTTTTCCCTTTCCGAACACTCCTTCTTCATGTTTTTTTTTACGGATGGTTCCTTGTTGTGACTGGAGCTTCTTTCGGGTTAATAATTGAAATCGTTATGTATGATGTCGCCCATTCAGTATGCTGGTCCTCTTTTACTCTTTTCTTTGTCAAAGCATGTTAAATGTTCGGGTGTTGAGTATGTATGGCATGTTTGTTGTGAATATAGGATGTTATATTTGTTGGGTTTGATTCGAGTTGGTAATATATTACGCGTTATGATTCTGTTTAGTTATGCCTGCGGGTTTCGTATTCGCTTTCTTCTCTTCCTTTGAAGGCCTCCAGTAAATTTGTGAAGTGCTGTAGCCTTGTTTATGTTATTTGCTTCTTGTGAAGCCATTTTATGACCTGTTTATATGCATTCTTTGTTGCTTAAAGTGCGCCATTCCTTACACGTTCATCTAGTCTAAACCTTCATTTGTCCCTTTCTTCGAGTTATTTGTATGGGCTGAAATGGATCAAATGTTTAGTTTCGTTTTCGCAGTTGTTAAACATATTGCTTAGAAGTCGAGTTTGGGTCTTATGATCATGTCACATTTACTAAGCTAGAGGAAGCAATGATAGTTCATTTAGATTATAACTTCATGCCTTAACTTCTTCGCATTTAGTATTACTAACTATGCTTAAAATTGGTGGGAGTAAAAGATTGTTTAAGTTGCCAATAATGTGTGCCGTTATTGCCCTTTACACTGTAAACACTGCTCTAAGTATTGGTTCTTATGTGTCACTTTTTTGAGTTTTTTTTTTATGCATAAAGTAAGCTTGATCGTTAAAGTACGGTGCCTGTTTGGCAATTACTTAGTAATAATGGTATGCATATGACGAAGGCATTAGTATGTCTTAAGTATTTCATGTCGCTGCCATCTCTTTACTTGTTGTGGATTCTTGTTTTATTTTTTTTTTAGCCTCATTTGGAATTGTTTTGGAGGCCATTTGTTTCCCTAATTCGATCTCCTAGTAATTTACTTTATCTTCGTTTCGTTCAAGATGCTTGTTATTATTTCATCGTTCGAATGCTAATTTACCTCTTATTTTATTTGTGGCATGTAAAAATCTGCTTGGGTTCTGTATGAACTCTCCCTCTCTGCATTTCGAGAGAGTCGTAAAGACTCACATTTTTCTATCATCGAGTAAAACCACGACACCTGTGAGAAGAACCGAAGTTTCAAGTACTGAAGCAGGCCGATGAAGTCGGATCGGAAGATCCAATTTAAATTTATTATATTGTATATTATTTGTAATGGGCATAAGCCCTTGTTGCCTTTTACCTTTTTGGTATTTATTTTGTATGCCTAGACTAGGACAGGTGGAAAATGGGTCAAAACCAAAAAACAGGTGGGTCCAAAACTCGGTCAAGGCGAACAGAACCCGAGTTTGGACCCAAATTTTCCTCTCTCTATTATTTGCTTATGTTGTTTATTTTTAATGCCGTTAGCTTAGAGTTAGAAAAACTCCAAACCTCCTTGCGAAGCGCCTTCTATTTTATCAAAACTTAAAACTAAAATGGAATCTCAAAATGATAAAAATTTCAAACTCGCGAACTTTTAAGTAAGAATTTAATAAATTTAATTGTTAACGGAATCTTAAAACAATAAAAATTTAAGTTTTGCAAGTTGGCTTAGAATTAAGGTTTTAAAAGTTTAACTTTAAAGAAGCCTTAAAACAATAATATTTTACAAGTCCGTTTGAGTTTAGAGAGCTTTAACTATTAAGGAAAATTTGGCAAAGATATATATCCCAAAAACTTGTAACTTTAAGTTAGGCTTCGTAAAAATTCGTAAAATTGCAAGATAAATATTTTGAAACTTGTCTTAAATATTATAACTTGTTTAAATGAACTTTAATAGATTCAATTTAAAGATTCGCAAAAGTTAAATTTTAAAATAGTCAAATAAGTTAGTCGTTGGAAAACCGTATTTGACGGAGTGTCTTAGGTGCCTTAAACACCTTCCTAAGACACTAATAAGAATCCCCGAACCCTTAAAATATTTTCAAACAATTTTTCTGTTTAAGTTGTTCTGGAAATCAGTTTTCTTGATTTTTCTTAAAAAATTAAGTGGCGACTCCTAAAAAGTCAAAAAGTAAAACAAACTCTTTCGAAAATATAATATTTCGATAAAACATTAAGAGTCTAGAATGAGCTACTAGTGCTCTTGGGTTTGAATCTCACAAGAAGCTAAAAAAAAAAAATAACAATTTTATCATTGGTGAAATTTCTGGCTTCACCACTAATTATTTCACTAACGAGAGTCAATTAGGATGATCTCCTATAATCACAAATAGCTTTTGAGTAGTGAAATAGCTAGCAGAAGCATCATTGGCATGATTCACGACACTCCAATTCCAATATGTAAAATACTCCTAGTACGGACAATAATGTTGGTTAATACCTAAATGCCTATCAGATATGTAAGAATCTTTTTGTGAACATTAGCTACCCTTCCATCCTTCTTTATAATAAATAAATACCAGAAATGGGCCCAAAACTTGCATGGGCATTGCCAAAAGGAGTGAAAATAAACCAACAACTATCTATAACGTGGCACAATAAAGCCCATCAAATATCTCTCTTTATATTCCCAGAAACTAGATTCTCTTTAGAGATGGCACTTTCTTCCTCATTGGCAATTTCAGAGGGTCTTAAAACTTTCATAGTCCACGTGTCCATATACCACAAGCCTCACCATCACTGGTACTCCTCTATTCTCCCATCAGTCTCTTCTTTCTCTCAACACTCTCCCAATATCTTATATTCTTATGATCGTGCTGCCCGCCTTACATCCGGGCAGGCTGACCAGCTCCCGGTGTGGTTTATGACATTGAGTCGAGTGATTACATAGGTTTCCTATGTGCCATTCGTTATGGCCCCTCCAGAATCTCACCATTCACGAAAGATACTTCTTCAGTGAACATAATTTTGCTAGTCCAGGGGATTTGAATTATCCATCATTCTCAGTTGTTTTCATGAGTGAGACAGTTGTGAGGAATGCAAATGTTGTGTATAAGGTAAAGGTAAATGCACCTTCGTCCGTGGAGGTGAAAGTGACTCCGAGTAAGCTCAATTTCAGTGACGAAAAATATAGTTTGACATATGAGATCAGTTTTAGCAGTGTTAGATCGGAGAGAGTGAAGGATCTTGAATCAACATGTAGATCAATTGAGTGGTCTCATGGAATTCACAGTGTGAGGAGTCCAATTGCAGTGCGTTGGCTATCCTCCTCTGCTGATGCTTAGATGCGCAACAGATCCGTAATGCTCAAATGAATGACTCAAATGTTACATAAGTTATAAGACATAAATATAGAATAATGGATGAAATCAAGAGTTGGTGGTTATATAAGTTATTAAAAACTAATGATCATTTTCTTCCACAATTGACGAGAGTAAAAAGGCACAAATATAATGTCCATCAATAGATGTAACATGATATATGATGTGACCTATAATATATATTTTTATTAATATTAAAATTTCACACCAACACTGTTGGAATACTTTGGCTTTACGGTATCAAACATGTAAATACAAGCAACATCAAACAAATGAGAAAAGATACCGTAAACAAATTTAGAGAAACAAGAAAAAAAAAATACAATAATTAGCATCAGAGTTAAATAACACTGGCTGCCAGAATGCTAATGGTTATATATGGTTGATGGTATTTATCCAAACAATATAATCGAACATATGTAAGTTTGACTTTCAGTAATGCATGCGAATAGCAGAATCACACAACATGTGAGATTTAGTTACCAGATCTCAAATAAATTTTATCAGATAGTCTAAGCAGACTCAGATACATAAAGCAACATAAAACAAAAGTTCAGATCAACGAGAAGATAAAAGACTCCATGATCAAGTTCAGATCAAATTTCTTTCATATCTTGTTACAACTTTGGTTTCCCTCTAGATTATCTATTTTTTCCTTCTATAATTTAATTTTAATATTTTGACTCATACATTTATGTTTTAATTTGTCGCTTGTTTGGATCTCATTCAACAAAACATTGTTTGTGAATGAAAAAAAAAACATTTCATTTTAATTGTACGTAGCTATAAATTTGACAAAGAAATTTATTTCTCTCTTAAAAGTATGGTATTTTTGAAATTTCTTTCGAGTCCCTCAATCAGTCGTAATAGTAATAAGAAAGAAGATATATGTGTGTTTGTTGGCAATAAGAGTGGGGAGGCTGGGAGAAGGGAAGGTGAATGCGAATCAAGAAAAAAAGATAAGATGATTTTACAAACAGATATGCTGTGTGTACCACAAATATAGAAATAAAAGGTTGTTTTGTAAGCTTTAAATTTAAATAAAATATTTTATTTTATTATATATATATATATATATTATTGACTCGTGTTGGAGATTATTTATCTATATACCTCAATCAAATAGTATCATATCTCTTTATCCTCAAATCAAATAATATCGTATCTTACAGGAGATAGTTTCTTGTTTAGTTCTTCCATCTCTATATGATCTCCTTATAAATATGTTAGTAAAGAAACAGAATTATTGGAACCTAAAAGTAGTTCTACAAACATAATTATTCGAACAAAAAAGTAATAGAATACGGAAAACTTATAAGACAGTAATGGCTTGTTCGGACCAAAATAGCATCAAAAAAAGTAAAAGTCATGCCAATTCCACATCCATATTCAGTCAGGCACGCCGCAAAATGTCATTCCGACGGAAGAAGTTATCGGTAGTCCAGCCGGAAGCGGCAGGGAAGAAGAAATTGTTGATTTCCCGACGAGATGGATTGAAGGGGAAGAAATTGCACTACTTGAGTATGAAGAAAATAAAAGAATTTTACTGGTTGGCGGTAAATGACATATTGGAAGCAAGTGATACATTCGATCAACGACTTGCAGCAAATACCTCTTTTGCTATTCCCATGATGGGCCTTCCCTTTGCTACTTTTCTAAATCAGCGTACAATTTAAACGACGAAATCATTCTCTCCAAACTCCTCTATGTGTGAAATTATTCTATTGTTTATTAGTTATTTCAATTTTTATTGAAATTAATTAAAATGTTTTTATTTAACTTGTTTTAAGAAAAATGAATTATACATATCGGTGTTTATTTATTATTTGTTGTAATGCCACATGATGAATTATATAAGGAGTTAAAACTAAAGCTCAAATTATGTTTTAACCAAGCGGCGTCAAATGTCATTTCATTAATTCCAAGCTAAGTTAAGAAGCAGGGTGACAAAAGGAAGAGACGACCAGAAGGAAACAGTCTTTTTTTCATCATCGGCTCGGATTGAGTATTAATTACTTCGGTTAGTTCATATTTACATATGTGGGGCTAGTAAAGAGTCGGAATCTTCTATAAAAGGGTTCAAAATTTGAAGAAATAGACACACGAAATATTCGAAGAAAATTCGACATCTACTATATATAACTAAAAACTTATTTTATTCATATAAAATAATATAATTTTTGGTTGAAAGGATGAACCCCTAAAGCTATAGTGGCTCCGCCGCCACTGCATAAAGAGTTAGAAACATTTTGTTGAGGAATATTTTTATTTTTATTTTTAGCACTTAAAATCAAAACCTCTGGTTATATATTGAGTTTCCATACCAGTTATGTAAATATTGAATGATCTTGGACAATATTCATTTCATGAGCATTATGATAAAAATAATATCTAGCGGTATTTAATTAATGACAATAGTTTAACTGTCGCTAAATATGTTTTTTTAGATATAATTAATGCTCTTTATAAATGTTCCTAAAACTTATGTAAGCACGCACCCCTAAACACCCACAATATACAAATATTTTGGTATTAAATATAAATAAGAATTAATTACAAAAATTCCACATTTTCATTTACTTATTACTATTATCACCTAGAAGTTTTACAAATTTTCAAAATCTCTCATTTCGCACATCACATTAATGTATCTGTGCATCACAATAATGTATCTCGCAGATTTTATTAGTGTATCATGTATAAATATACCTCACGCATCAGATAAGTGTATCTCACACATCAGTTAGTGTATCTCGCGCATCAAATTAATGTATCATGTGTAAAGTGTACCTCGCACATCATATTAGTGTATCTCGTGCATCAGACTAATGTATCTAGTGCATCAAATTAATGTATTTCGCGCATTAGATTAATATATCAGCGATCATATTATTTTACCATTTTATAAGATTTTTGTAATTATTAACTTTTAAAGAATACATTATAATTCTACCTTAAAAGTATGTGATTTCTGTAACTTGCCTAATAATATTTTCTAATTATGTGCCAAATATAAAAGAAAAAATAAGTTACATTTTCGGACAAAGAGAAAGAAGAAAATATTCAAGGATGTATTTTAATTTGCTTCGACCGACGATATCTATTCTTCCTACTTTAGATACTATTTTACCACCCCTAACATAGTTCTTATATATATTCAAACATTTTATCCTCGGATAATTTTTTAAAAAGTTAAATTGGAGCTATATAAATAAGTTGTACAGTTAGCTAATTAAGACTTATTCGAGTCCATGGACTATGGAGCCTAACGACCTAAAAGGAGGGTAACAAGAGGCTACCTTTTGCGTTAATTTAAAAGTTAATACCCAAAAATTCTTATTGATAAAGTAATTAATTACTCTAAAAAGGAATATTTATCTTTAAATAATTATTATTTATCTCATTTTAATTGGTTTTATTCATCTCATAAATAGTCATGTTCTGCACTTACTTTTTAGTGTGACTCAACCTTAGATAATTTAATGCAAATATTATTTAGTACTGTCAACAAATAATATATCATCTTGTGTTTGAAATTATTTCATATCTTGTATGATTCTGTCCGTCCTCAAACCAAATTATTTATTAGGTATTTAGTACTGTCAATAAATAATATATCATCTTGTGTTTGAGATTATTTCATATCATGTATGATTCTCCCCGTCCTCAAACCAAATCATTTGTTAGGTATTTGGCGTAATGGAGCTCATGTATTCTAACTCATATGATCTCCTTTTATATATGTATATATATATATATGTTAGTTCAACAAACAGAATTATTCGAACAAAAAAAGTAGTCTAGTACTAATACTTACTATATAACACAATAATGACTTATTCGGACGAAAATAGCCTCAATAAAAGTAAAAGCAATGTCAATTTCAAATCCCTATTCAGTCAGACTCGCCGCAAACTGTCGTTCCGAAGGAAGAAGTTACCGGTAGAAGCTGGAGGGAAGAAGCAGCGGCGGAAATTCTCTCCGGTGAAGATTTCCCGACGAGAGGGATTGAAGAAATTTGAGTACTTAGGTTTGAAAAAAATAAAAGAATGTTATTGGTTGGCAGTAAATAATATATTGGAAGGAAGTGATGCATTGGAGCAACGACTTGTAATAGATACCTCTTTTGCTATTCCAATGATGGCTCTTACCTTCACTAATCATCGTACTATTTCAAATCTAGTCTGAAAAATCTAAGACTATATCGACCTACTGCCCTTTTGGAATCACTTTATTGTTTATTTGTTATTTATGATGTTCTTTGATATTCAGTAAGATGTTTTTCTTTTATTTGGTTAAAATATTAATTATAATATCATTATTTATTTATTTTTGTAGTGCCACTTGATGAATTATGTGCACTCTTTATGAGATCATACATGCAAATACTTGAACTATATAGTTTTTTTCTTTTTATTTATTGGGGAATTTACTCAATTCAAGCGCTACCAACCTCAACAGAGACATATATAGTAGTTTCAAAAGTTAAAACCAAACCTCAAATTATATTTTAACCAAGCTGTGTCAAGAGTCATGTTAGAGAGATTTTATGAGCCAAATAGGCAGAATTTTTTTTAATATGGGTGGCGGTGAGATTCGATAATGTGGATGACGGTGAGATTCGATCTCAAGACTTTTGTCTGCTTTGATACCATGTTGGAACTGTGTGATCATCTCATTTAATAGCTTAAGCTGTTAGAGAGATCACACTTTTATTATTTAATTATATCCTCAACAAGAAGTTGTATGACAAAACAAAGAGACAACCGAAAGGAAACACTTTTTTTTCTCATCACTAGCTTGGGTATCACGTGACACTCATAACTTCTTCATTTTTAGTATTTTAATTCATAATGTATGATCATATATATTGAGTTTTCGATCCATACCAACTATGTATAACGTTGATTGATACTTCATATGTATATGATGATCATATATGATCTTAGACAATCTTCATTTTACTAGAGAGATTTTGAATTCGACCTAATATTAGTTTATTTGTTATCATAATATCAATCTATTAGCTAGAGTAAGACTCCTTCCTATTATTAGTTTATTCGATGTTGGACTCCTAAATTAAACTATTAGCAATTTAATTAGCAGCTCTAGGCGTGCAAGGTGTTAAGTTTCTACATCAACAATATATTAGAGGAATGTAATGATTTCTTTATATTTATTCTCACTTTATGAGTTAACTTTTAATGCTGATTTAAATATAATATTATTAATTAAATTTAAATTTTAACTAAATAATGAGATAATTATAATGATAAAAAAAATTCCATGTAACCTTAAGCAAACAAGCTTTACTTACATTATTCAACCTGTAGTTTGTAACTCTCTGTGGAAATATACAGATGTCAAAGTACTTTTAAGTTTTAGCATGAATAGTAATTCTTCAACTGAAATTCAATTTGTAAAATTTTAAAGATAAATTTGAAAGACAATGCTTTTGGGCCGATAATTTAGGTGATATTTTAAGAACATGTTTTCCGAAGTTAGTTTATAAAATATAATAAATAAAAATATTTTAATTCCTAGACCAAGCTAAGCACTCGTTCATCCCATTATTTAATTAGATTATCTTTGATTCTTGGTATTGGTCCTTTTCAAGTAAGGAATAACATTATCCGAAAAAATCTCCTTGTTTAATTAAAAATGAATTCTTCATTGTACTGATTCCTTTCAAATTTAGAGGTGTTTTTTGATACGGAGGGTAACAGTTATTTTAATCAGGAGAATATAAATAAATTATGAGGAAAATACATAATCATTGCCAAATTATTTTTCATTTTCTGTGACAACTTGACCAAGTGTGTTGAGTTTCTTGTTAAGATTCATAAATAATTTGAGTGTAAAAATGTGATTCAAACAGTATATTTCGATATGAAAAATATATACGTTGTAACCCTTAAGTAATACAACCCCTATATTTATTTTTTCTTGGATAAGCGGATTGTTTGTTTAAAGTAGTTGGGAAGAAGGACCTTAGGGATCATTTGGCTTAGAAAAAATTATGATTAGATTAATAATATTGAAATTGTTTATACATAGTATTATATTATCATTGATGTGAGGGATTATTGTAATTGACAGTTAATACCTCAATCGATAAACTAATTAATATACTACTCTAAAAGGGAATATTTATCTTTAAATTATTACTTTATTATTTATTTCATTTTAATTGGTCTTCTTCACCTCACCAAATCAATTTTCATGTTCTCCACTTACCTTTCAATGTGACTCTAATCAGATGTATACTAAAGACTTTTATTAAGTGATTACTATATAAATTATTCCATGTTATATTATTTATATATATAATTTAATGCAAATATTATTAACTATTAAATATAATATTAACTTGTGTTGAGAATATTTATTTATATATCTCAATCAAATAATATTCATATCTTGTAGGAGATAATTATATGATATAATTAAATGTAAATATTATTAATGGAGCTCATGTATTCAACTCATATGATCTCCTTATATAAATATGTTAGTTCGACAAACATAATTATTGGAACAAAAAGTAGTAGCAATACTTATAACAGAATAATGGCTAATTTGGATCAAAATAGCGTGAAGAAAAGTAATTCCACATCCATACTGAGTCAGGCCCGCCGGAAAATGTCATTCAGACGAAAGAAGTTACCGGTAGAAGGTGGAAGGAAGAAGCAGCGGCGGAAATTCTCTCCGATGAAGATTTTCCGACTAGATGGTTTGAAGGGACATAAGTTAGGGATGAATAAAATAAAAGAATTTTATTGGTCAGCGGTAAATGACATATTGGAACGAAAAGGAGAAGATGCATTCCAGCGACAGCTTGCAACGGAGACCTCTTTTGCTATTCCCATGATGGGCTTTTCCTTCGCTTTGCTTTCACCAAATCCTCGTGCTATTTGAAACTTTATTAATTAACTAATGTCTCTCTTTCATTTGCTTTAACAAAAATATGAATTATTTACCTATTTACGGCTCACTTCATCAATTATTTGTTCAAATCATATATATATATACTTAAAGCCGTTAATATGGGCTAGACTTGTTGGGTCGGTCTGACCTGATCTAACCCAGGATTTAATAGGGTTCGACTATGATTTTTGGAGCCCATTTGAGAAAAAAGACTTTTTAGTTCGGCCTGAATAAGCCTGCTGATTTGTGAGGCTTGAGAAATATTGGTGCCGACCCGTGGGGCGATAAAAGTTAATTAAAAAATATAATATTATATTCAATTTTAAAATTAAAGAGACTCCAAACTCCAAACAATTAGGTTAATATTTCTATTTTGATATTTATACTTTTACTTGAAAAAAAACTTAATAAATATTACAAAGATAATTTTATTTATTGATTTGATTAAAAAATAGTAACATTAACATCATTTTGTCGATATTTATGATAATATCTTTAAATTATAATTTATAATTTAATTAATATAATTATTTTAAAAGTAGACTGGCCCACAAGCTTGTAGCCCACGTACTTGTGGGTTGGACCGACCGTTTTCTGGCGTACACAAAAGTAGGCTAGCCCGACCTAACCCGTAAAATGTCGAAATTTGAATGGATTAGCTCAAATTGAATGGGCTAGCCCATATTGACAGCTCTATATATAGTTGAACTAATTTTTTCTTTCTTTTATTTATTGGGTATTATTCAATTCAAGCACTACCAAAATCATCGAGGGTCAAAGAGCTACCTTCTTGGTATGAGATAGTTGAAAAAATCAAAACTGAACTTCGAATAATATTTTAACCAAGCCACTTCCATTACGTTGTATTTTCATCAATTTGAGTATTCAGTGTTCCGATTAGTTTGTATTTACATCAAGCAAGGCTCATAAAGAGCTAGGAAGCGTTGCTTCTCACAAACTTTATTATTTTTTAAGAGATTTCTCATTATATATATATATATATATATATATATATATATATATATAATTTCTAATCCATATATCAACAATATAAAAAATTGATTGATACTTAATCCGAGCTAAATAAGTGGTATGGTTAATAAATAGGCTAATTAAGACTTAATAGAGTCTATGGAGCCTACGGCCTAAGAGGAGGCAAGAAGTCTAGCTTTTCCGTCCATTAATAGTTTTAAATGTCTAGAAATAAAAATTAAAATCGAAGTTCTACTCTAATGGAGAAGTAATTACAAACAAATCGTGGGAAAAAAGTAGACGCGACGACTTGATCTAATTTAAGAAAAATTGCCATGGGCCAAAGTTTAAAAAAGTGTACATTCTCCAGCTCTATCTTTTTAGCGTAACTCAAATTCTTGACTAATAAATGGACAATGAAGGTGCTAAGCAAGTCTCACTTGTTATCTTTAAATAATTTAATTCCTTCATCATATGTTTTTATTTTACATTCTATAATAATAATATAATAACATATCTAATGTAATATCATAATGAAAATAAATATAGAGATGTTCATCGAAATTCAACTTAGATAAAGTCTAACTAATCGTGTTAAAAAAGGGACTGACACTCGAATAAAGTCTAAGTAACAATTTTAAAAAACAGACATATATATATATAAGTGACTACACACTAATAAAATTTTAATAGTGTATAATTTAATGTAAGTATTGTTTAGTACCATCAACAAAATATATATAACATCATCTGAGGCAGAGCCATGATTAGTAGCTTGGAATTCTTAATCAATTTATTTGGAGTTTTACAAGTTAACGCACATAATTCTTTTAAATTTTTTAATGCGGATTTACGAAAAAGCTAATGAGTTCGTTCGAACCTATGAAGAATTGTGTTGGATTGTTTTTTTTATATATCCCAATCAAATATAATAATATGGTATCTTATACGCGATAATTTCATGATTCTCCGTATCCTCAAACCAAATCACTTATTAGTAATAGGGCATTATGCGTCTCACGTTCAACTCTTCGCTACTCATATGATTTCCTTATAAATATGTCAGTTCAATAAACAAAATTATTCGAACATAAAAGAAGCAAAACTTGTAAGACAGTAATGGCTTTTTCGGACCAAAATAGCGTCAACAAAAGTAAAAGTCATGCCAATTCCACATCCATATTCAGTCAGGCACGCCGCAAAATGTCATTCCGACGGAAGAAGTTATCGGTAGTCCAGCCGGAAGCCGGAGGAAAGAAGAAATTCTCGATTTCCCGACGAGATGGATTGAAGGGGAAGAAATTGCACTACTTGAGTATGAAGAAAATAAAAGAATTTTACTGGTTGGCGGTAAATGACATATTGGAAGCAAGTGATACATTCGATCAACGTCTTGCAGCAAATACCTCTTTTGCTATTCCCATGATGGGACTTCCCTTTGCTACTTTTCCAAATCGTCTTGGTATTTGAATGCTTAGCTGAAAATATTATTTATTTTATTTCTTGTTTACGTACTATTCTCTTCCGACTTTATTTGCCGGATTACAATATTGTTTATTTGTTATTTCTGGTTTTCGCTGAAATCAATTGACATGTTTAACTTTGATTTGCTTTAATATATATATAAATTCATATTGTAGAGCCAGTTTAATTGTTTGCAATCTTCATGCACAAACGTACTTGAACTACTTTTTTTCTTTTATATATTGAAAATATATCCACCCCAATTACCTGTACGAACATCAAGGATGGTCAAACTGTCACCTTGAACTCTTTTGACGTGAGATAGTTTAAATCGTACTAACTAAAGTTTAATTAAATGTAAAGAGATTATGGTATAATTACAAGACTCGATGAAATGTCACAATTACAGCCACCAATTTGAAATGATTCTCGCAATTTATCAAGACTTGATATGGTGGCAGTTATTGAACTATTCTTTTTTTAATTAGAGGTCTTATTGGTTTATAAAGTTTTGTGTATGAAAAAGTTTTGATAGGAAACATTTCCTTTAGAATGAGGCAGTACACCATGTAAATACCAAAAAAAAAAAATGGAATATAAGCACGCAAATTGAATATGAATTATTGAAGTATAAAATGTGTTAAAGCTAGACACCAGAAGAATTAACAATCAATCTTGAGAAAATGTGCGATCACAATTTAATAAATCTAGAAGACCAACTTATGGTAACATGTTAAGAGAAAAAACTGATAACAGGGCAGAAATTTTCACTGATTACTTTTATTTTTTGGGACAATAATTTGAAACTTACCATTTGAAGTATTCAACTTTAACAATCAAATGAGCAGGCAACTACAGTCAGATAGGAGGCAAGAATATAATATCAGAAAAGCTAATGCCATCGTTATATTTTTCTTGTAATTTATGATTTTTTCTAAAAAATATTAATGGTATATGAATAACAAAATAAAAATTTTATGAGAAATCATTCAATCATAATCTAAGAATTTATAATTATTATAAATGTTAGACACATTACTTTGTAAGGTTATGAAAGATATATGAACAAATATAAGATACCTACATTTGAACTTTTTTATATTTACAATTTCATAAAAAATTAACAACCATCACTAAACAAATATGATCAACTTAAAGTTTAGTAACTAAAATATTTAATGACTAGACCAAGTACTAAAATCACAAAACAAATATGACCAACTTTGAAATTTAATTACTAGACCAAGTACTTTCATCCCATTAATTAATTAGATTCTCTCGGTATTAGTCCTTTTCAAGTAGAATGTGTTAGATAGGGACGGTAGATAACACTATCCGGAAAATCGCATTAATTAATTAGATTCTCTTGATACTATTTCTGTAGAAATAGAAATTAGGTCGATTGCATAGATTCTTAATTTAGATATTGTAGAAATAGAAATTAGGCCGATCACATAGATCTTTAATTTAAATAAAGTCATGATAAATAATTTTATATTATATAATCTAATGTAAATATTATTTTATATCATCAATAAAATATAATATTATCTTGTGTTAGGATTATCTCAATCAAATAATATCGTATCTTGCAAATCACTTGTTAGTTGAGGAGAAGTAATTGGGATAATGGAGCTCATGTATTCAACTCTCTATATCGTGACCATAGATCTCCTTAATCCTTATATATACCTTATTTCAGCAAACGGAATTATTCGAACAAAAAAAGTAGTGATATTTATAACACAATAAATAATGGCTAATTCGAACCAAAATAGCGTTAACAAAAGTAAAAGTCATGGCAATTCCACATCCATATTCAGTCAGGCTCGCCGCAAAATATCATTCCGGCGGAAGAAGTTATCGGTAGTCCAGCCAGAAGCCGGAGGGAAGAAGAAATTTTCGATTTCCCGAGGAGATGAATTGAAGGGGAAGAAATTTCGATATTTGAGTATAAAGAAAATAAAAGAATTTTACTGGTTGGCGGTAAATGACATATTGAAAGGAAGTGATACATTTGAGCAGCGACGATTGGTAGTAGATACCTCTTTTGCTATTCCCATGGCCATGATGAGCCTCCCCTTCACTACTTTTCCTAATCAGCGTCTTATCTAAAAGCCAAGCTTGAAATTTTATTTAAGATTACGTACAAATTATCATATTTCATTCACCTTATTTATTTCTGATTTTTATTGAAATCAATGAAGATGTTTTTTTTAATTTATTTATGATAGTGGATGCCACCTTGATGAATAATTTGCAATCTTTATCGAATTAAATATACAAGCTAGGTTATAGAGAATGTCACATTGCCTTATCTATATTTAGCTTTGTTATATATATATATATATATATATATATATATATATATATATATATATATATATATATATATATATATATAAAAGAATCAAATTGCTGAAGGACATAAGTTGTTGATACCACCAAGAAATAATAATCAATCTTAATAATTAGGTAACAATTATCTGATTAATCCACAAGAACTACTTAATTATGGTACATGTATGTAGAGAGAAAATTGACAAGAGATTGCAGAAATGTTCGCCAGTTATCCCTTTTTTACAATAATTTAGTAAATGACTTTTTTTTCTTGCTTTTCTATCTACTACTATATTAGAAAGTGAGTACATATATATATTATTACGCGTTGTTCATATATAATCTATATAAATATTATTTAATATCATCAACAAAATAAGTATCATACAGGATTTGACTTCTCTCTATTATACTTTCTCTTCATTTTCCTCATGTACATGTTTAGATAATAAGTAACACTTATCTAATATAACTTTTAAAGGTTAAAATGAGATTAATTTAACAACCATCTTAAATATAATTAAATATTAAATTGAAAACCACTCTTTAATTCTTGTATGAAATATCTATTTCCCACAATTTTTGATACGCGTTAATTTCAAACAGACAGAAAATTCAAATTTTATTTGATATGTTAAATTTTTTAAAACAAAATTTAATAACATCCAATTAATATTACAATCACAGTACTTCCCTCAGTTTTTCCCAAAATATTCTCCATCTTTGCTTGATTAAATTAAATGAAAGAGAATTGATCAAAATACTATGAAAAACAATATTAATACTCCAATTAATTTGCTTTTCATACATCAATTAAAAATTTGAACTATTATTTCACCACTAGTGTTACACTGTTACCCCCTCATATGTTCCTTAATTCAATTTTCAGACTATAATTTTTAAATCAATTTTCTAAATGATCACAAAATGATTTTCTTATTTATACGGATTTAAGGAGAGTAGAGGGGAGGGGAGGGGTAGGGATGTTAACCGATTAAATTTACAAATTGAAACCAATAAATATGTGGGAAGATTGATATTGCATGCTCTAATTAAGGAGTAGATTTAATTATAGTAATTAAAATGCTTGTTAAATTATTTAACCTGAGTTAAAGAGTTTTAGTTAACAAAATAGGAGGAGGCTCCTCTCCATTACTTTTTCTTTTCATATTTTAAAAATAGATTTTTTATTATTACAATAACATTTTCAATGAAATCACACAAAGAAGATCTGATAAAATATACGTAAACCTTATCACTTGTTGACACCCAATTTTGACCCTCCCCGGTATAAATTAGTTCTCGAGCTTCTTAAATTTCCAAACAATTTAAAAATAATTAGTTTTATAAATTTTACGATTATTTCTCAAAATATTTTAAATTTTAGTAAGTATTCTAATTTAGCTAATTTAGTTTAAATTATGGTTATATTTTGAATCATTATTT
Source organism: Solanum chilense (assembly GCA_032847665.1). Taxonomy (NCBI): domain Eukaryota; kingdom Viridiplantae; phylum Streptophyta; class Magnoliopsida; order Solanales; family Solanaceae; genus Solanum; species Solanum chilense. Next base: position 44,997,388 of record CM064964.1, on the reverse strand, counting down.
TACAATTTAAATAATTATATTACTAAATAGCGGAGCTCGTTAATTAAACTATACAAATTCATTTTATTTTATTTTTTTATTTAAGATTTAGCCTTTATTTTATTTTATTTTGTTTTGTTATTTTTGGTTTAATTAATTTGGTCATCCTTAAGAAAACCAAATTTGGGCCTTTTTCCCTTTGGTTTTATTGGCCCAGGCTTCATTTTCTCCACTCTCAATTAATTCCGGCCCAAGAACTCAATTAATTCTCATGCCCAACATTGCCAGCAGCCCACTTTAATTCCCAGCCCAACTTCTCCCAGCCCACTTCAGCCAATTAAAAACCCAACCCGACCCCCATTCCCTTCAAGCCCAATTTCCTTTTTCCCCTTTCCCTCCAACCTTACCCATTTTAAAATTCAAATTCAAAAATTCAAAATTCAAATTTTAAACAATTTTCCCCCTCTTTGGCCATAATTTGTCTTATAAAAGAGGAGGAAGAGGTTTTTTTTTAGAGAGAAAGGGTGGGTTTTGGGGGTTGGTTTTTTTTTTTGAGTTTGTGATTTTAGATGTTTTTTTTTTTTGGTTAGGAGAGAAGAGGGAGAGAAGAGAAACTTGAGTTGATATTGAAAATTTAGTTACAACACCCCTTAAAAGATAAAAAAAGTTTTGAGGTAGAAAAATAGAATTGAAGCATACAAAATAATATAGGATATATTTAAATTTCGATTTTTTTTGGGAGGTGCTCTTTTCTTTGTTTTGTAGCCTTATTTTGGTGGAATCGTCCTCATAGTCGGCTCGTTTCGTCTCCAGCTCGCTGCGCCGAAGAAAGTGAAATCCTTTATTTTTTCTTCTTCTTTTTAGATGTTTGTCATTCAACATTGCTAATTTTTTGTTTTTTTTTTGTGCGTGGCATCGATTCGAGTCCACTTTGGATTCCATTCTCGCATTCCTCGCTGAGCCATGAAGGCTCAAAACATTCTCCTCGAGTCGTAGATTCCTCAAAACTGGCGTACAGGTTGCGAAACCAGCAGCTTCAGTGCTAAGAATCGAATTTGCAAAAAGTTGTATACCAGCTATATACACAGTGTATACACTGATATACGGTCCAAAAGATGTACAGGATGCCACATTTGAAATCTGGGTTGATGGAAGTGAAAACACGCTGCTAAAAAGGGAGTTTCAACTTTCGAGAGTTAAAAAATAGTCTGATATACAACTTATATACGCTGATATACATAGACGTTATACTATTAATATGTGTAAAAAATACGGATTGTGGATTAACGTACAGGGAGGTCAATTTTAAATAAAATACAGGACTAGGCAATGAATACGTACATAGGGTATAGCCCGTATACATTGGTATACATTTTTGGGCAGCGATATATAATTGTTGAATAGGTTAAAAATGGTACAGGTACAAATACGTAAAAATAATATGAAAATGCAGTGGGTAAATAGCTACAAATGTGTATATAAACAAATGCAGGGCTCAAAGGTCCAAAATGGATCGGATACATACTGTATACAACAGTATACATTTTGTGTATACTCCTTATAGCTTTTTTTCAAGAAATGGGCCAGGGCCCTTCAGCAGATTTTTTAGGCCCAAGGGGTCAATTGTTTTTTTCTGCAGGATTTAAATTGTTAAAGAAGGCCCAATTATTAGAATTTAGGACAGGTGGGCCAAAGCCCAATTGATAGGACAGCTGGGCCAAAGCCCAATTGAATGAATTTGGGCAATCAAGCCCAAGTTCAAATATTATTCTCTCTTCATTTATTATTTGTTTAAATTATTTAATATTTTGTTAGAATTTTAATTAGGGCAACTTTCACATATAGCAAACAAAAAATTCATATTTGTATAATATAGCAAACTTTGCATAATTGCGCTCCATAGCAAACATAAAAACTGTATAATTCGCTATACATATACAAGTGTATAATTCGCTGGCCTAAATTGTATAATTCGCTGGACTAAATTGTATAATTCGCTGCAATTGTATAATTTGTTTTGCATATAGTTGAATCGAATTAAAATGTATGTATATTGCATAATTATAAGTGTATAGCAAGAAGATATATGTTTTTCTCGCTTTATACAAAAACAGAAACACAATATATACACTTCTGTTGTATAAAGCTAGAGAAAATTGTATTTCACTGCAATTGTATAATTCGCAATTGTATAATTTGTTGGCCTTTTTCTCTGCAATTTTTGAAGTAAAATGTTTGTAAATTGTATAATTAAGTGTATAACACGAAGATATACATTTTTGCATGTGTATATACAATTTTCTCTCGCTTTATACAAAACAGAAACAAAATTATACACTTCTGTGTATAAAGCGAGAGAGGCGAGCGAGAATGGAGAGTGGCGAGCGAGATTCCTGGGAGAGAGACGCTGGCAAATTTTAGATAATGTTTGCTATGGAGCACAATTAAATCAAACCCTAGCTATTCCATTTAGTTTAGGTTATTAGTTTGCTATTTTATATAATTTGCCCTTTTAATAATCTCCTAAAGGGTAGCCATTTTTTAATATTTTAAATTTTACTACTTTATTTACTTATTTTATTTTATTTACTATTATCACTATTTAGTTTTCCTTAAATTAAATCCCTTTAAATATCTCCCTTTAGGAATAAATAAATAAAAATGAAATAAAAAATATTAAAATGAATTTTCTCTTTACTTAAGTAAAAATTAAATTTTAAAAAGTCATTCAGTCAAATCGCCGGTCAACCGCAAGTTAACGGACATTTCGAGTGCCTAACACCTTCTCGGGATGTACATTGAACTTCGAACCCTTTTCAATCGATTTTTAATCTGTTTTTAAATCTTTTGAAATTTTTTCTTGATTTTATCAAAAATCAAGTGGCGACTCCGTGATTTGGAAGGTTGATTTTTCTTAAATAATAAGATTGATTGATTTTTCGAAACTTAGTCAATTTCTCGCCATTTTTAAACAATAACAATAGTATTTTTTAAAACAAAACATCACTATTTCATAACGATAGAAATAAGTTATTTTCAAATACTTATTTGATCCCTTGGTAACTCAAACCCAAGACATTGCTATTCTGATCAAGTTTGAAATTTGCGACTCTTTTCTGGAAATGTACTGAGGTCCAACTTCCAAGTATTTTTAGCATGAATATTATTTCTTTATTTTAGGTGATATTTTGAAAACATGTTTTTCGAAGTTAGCATTTTTTATTTTAGAAAAAAATTAATATATTTGGTCAGAAAATTTGACTAGAATTTAACTAAAAATTTAAAAAAAATTATGCTTTTTTTTTATTTTAAAATAAATTGATATTCTTTTTATTTTTAATAAAAATTATTAAAATTAAAATATTCAAAAGATAAAATAACATTGATAAAATAACATTGATAAAATACAAACAAACAAACATTTTTCCATTAAATGCTTCAATTGCTAGACCAAGCACTTTCATCCCGTCAATTAATTAGATTCTCTTGGTATTGGTCATTCAAGTTATGGATGGTAACATTATTCTTAAAATATTTTTGAAGTTTGTGTTAGGTTAGAAAGGAAGTATTGTAATTCTTTTTCTTTTTTTTAATTCTTTAAAATTAAGAAAAATAACATTTGATCTCATTATAAAATTAGAAAAAATCAAGTTACATAAATGGCGTGTTATTCTGAGTCTGAAACTCAAACGGTAAAAAATATTAACAAAAATTTCAAAAGGGTATATAAAATTTTATATAAACCAAAACGGTAAAATTGCTCCGCACGCATCGATTTACTTCTTCTTACAAATCGCTGCCAGGGCAGCGATTTATAAATTTTTTTTTTTTTTTTTTTAAAAAAACATAAATCTCTGCCTAGGCAGCGATTTAACAAAAAAAAAAAAAAAATTTTGTAAATCGCTGCCTAGGCAGCGATTTACAAAAAAAAAAAAATTTTTTTTATATAAATCGCTGCTACAGTAGCAGCGATTTATTAAAAAATTATTTTTTATATAAATCGCTGCTACAGTAGCAGCGATTTATTAAAAAATTATTTTTTATATAAATCGCTGCTACAGTAGCAGCGATTTATATCAATTTTTTAAATAAATCGCTACTGTAGCAAGCAGCGATTTATTTAAAAAATTTGTTTTTATTAAATCGCTGCGATAAGCAATTTTTTAAACTAAAAAAAAATTAAAAATTTTAAAACAGCGATTTTATATATAAAAAAAGATTATAATATTTTTTAAAATTTATTTATATAACTTATAAGAAAATATACATTATTTTAAAAAAATTAAAAATAAGTAAAGTAATAAATATATTTTCTTTCTAAAAAAAGATATTATATTGAATTTAAATTTAAATAATATTTGAATTTAAATAATTAATTTTTTTAAATAAAAAATTAAAGGAGAAAAATTATTTAATTGAATTCAAGTACATCCCTAATCATACCTATTAATTATAATTTTTTTTTATATATAAAATCGCTGTTTTAAAATTTTTAATTTTTTTTAGTTTAAAAAATTGCTTATCGCAGCGATTTAATTAAAAAAAAAATTTAAATAAATCGCTGCTACAGTAGCGATTTATTTTAAAAAATGATATAAATCGCTGCTACTGTAGCAGCGATTTATATAAAAAATATTTTTTTAATAAATCGCTGCTACTGTAGCAGCGATTTATATAAAAAAATATTTTTTTAATAAATCGCTGCTACTGTAGCAGCGATTTATATAAAAAATATTTTTTTAATAAATCGCTGCTACTGTAGCAGCGATTTATATAAAAAAAATATTTTTTTTTGTAAATCGCTGCCTAGGCAGCGATTTATGTTTTTTTTTTAAAAAAAATTTTTTTTTATAAATCGCTGCCCTGGCAGCGATTTGTAAGAAGATAAAAAACTTTTTAGCAAAATCGCTGCCCCAGCAGCGATTTTACTTTTTCAGTTGAAGTAAATCGCTGCGTGCGGAGCGATTTTACCGTTTTGGTTTATATAAAATTTTATATACCCTTTTGGAATTTTTGTTAATATTTTTTACCGTTTGAGTTTCAGACTCGTGTTATTCTCATTGCCACACCAACCTCGCACGTTACTCCACACCCTCACTCACAAAAATACAAATAATTTGGTATAATATTTTTTGTTTATGCGCCCTTATGTATAAAATAATGATAATAATAACAGACTAATATCTTTTCTAAAAAGAAAAAAGAAGAAGAAAATATCTTTTTTTGGAGAACATTTTATTCATACCAAACACGCCATTAAATTTGATATATTTTCTTTAATAAAAGGACGTGCTAAAATTCGACGTCTATTCTACCTACTTAGATACTATTATCTATTTTACCACGTCTTCTAATACAGTTCTTCTATTTATTCAAAACTTTTTGTCCACTATTTAAAATAATTTAAACTTAAATTCGAGCCAGCATAAAACATATCTTTTCAAGCACTTAAAGTAATGCAAAAATCATCGAAGGACAATTTTAATTTGGTAACATCTTATTTTTAAAAAAATATCTCCGTTTCAAAAAGAATGACTTCCTTTTCTTTTTAGGCCGTCTAAAATAGAATGAACGCTTTCTTTTTTTATAACATTTTAATTTCAGTTTTTCACATGGCATGTTTAAGGCCACTAGATAAAAGGGTAATTTTGTACATTTAACCTAACTTTAATTTAGGACCACAAGATACAAATTTTTTTTTATATTTTTAAGCTTTGTGTCAAGTCAAACCAGGTCATTCTTTGTGAAACAGAAAGAAGGAATAATAATTTTGAGCTTCTTTAAAAAAAAAAAAAAAAGGTACTCCATTTAAAAATAATTTGTCATAGCAAAGCTGTTTGTAGATAAATTTGTTGCAATGAAGTTAACTCCTTTTAAAGGAAATGAGATACTCACAGTTTATCCTGAAATTTTTTTTTTTTTTTCATTTAGTTTTTCTGTTGTTATTTATTTTCAATTTTTCATCAACAAGTAAATCGTAGGTTAGAGCATGAGCTAATTGAGACTTTAGAGTCTACGGAGCCTAACGGCCTAAAATGAGGCTAACAAGAGGGCTACCATTTCCATCCATTAATTATCCTTAATTAGTAGTAACCATTTATAGTTTTCAGCACTATTACAATTTACAAGCCCTACATTTATTTTTTCTTGAAATAAACGAAATACTTGTTAAAGGAGTTGAGAAGAACCTTAGCAAAATATTATGCAAGATTAATAGTGAAATTATTTATGCAGAAATTAATAATGTGGGATTAATGAATACAACTTAATTAACTAATTAATCTAATAGAAATATTTATCTTTAAATTATTATTGTTATTTTGATTGATGATGAAGGTGATTAACCACTTGTACAAGTCTTATTTATTATTATTAAATTATTTAATTCGTACATTACATATATTTATGAATAATTTAGTGTGAATAATGTTCGATATCTCCAACAAAATATTATAGCCATTATCTTATTCTAAGATTAATTATTTATATATGTATCCCAATTAAATAATATATATATTGCATCTTATAGTATGAGATTTTATGATTCTGTCTATCCTCCAACCAAACACCCCTTAGTTGAGCAGAAGTAATTTGCATTACACAACACTTGGTCAACTCTTCTATCTCCTTATATATATATATTAGTTAAATTCTGTCAAAATTATTCGATCAAAAACAAATAATGGCTTATTCTGATCAAAATAGCCTTAACAAAAGTATAAGCCATGCCAATTCCACATCCATATTCAGTCAGGCCCGTCGTAAATTATCATTCCGGCGAAAGAAGTTACCGGTAGTTCAGCTAGGAGCAGGAGGGAAGAAGCCCCGGCGAAGATTCCTTCTGTTGAGGATTTTCCGACGAGTCAGAATATTAAAGCGGCTGAAACTTCACTACTCAAATATTGCAAAAAAAATAAAAGAATTTTATTGGTCAGCGGTAAATGACATATTGGAAGGGAACGAAGCAATTGATACATTTCATCGAAACCTTGTATTGCAGAGTTCTTTTGCTATTCCAATGATAGGCCTTACCTCTGCTACTTTGCCAAATCGTCGTCTTATTTGATAAAAGTATTTTTTAAAAATAATCTATCTATCTCCATAAGGTAGAGATAAAATTTACGTACGTTCTAATTTTTTAGATTGCACCTATATTGGCAATATATGTTGTTGAAATTAAGATGTTCTGCTTTGCTTACCAAATTATAAATATATTAATTTGTTTATTTTTTTTAGTGGGAATTGATACATTATTTGCAATGTTCATGATATCATGCAAACATATATTTTTGCTTTTAGTTAGTGGGTTCGTTATGAGCGCTTTCGTCAGAATCGAATGTGTTTAAAATTGATGATGTAGAATAGTTATCCCTAGAACAAGAAGACAAATAATAGTAGTCGACAAGAATATTACACAAGATTTTAATCAGTATTTTAATATCTAACAATCAGATTAACACCAAATGGAATATGCAATAATTAACTATAAAACGTGACAAGTGTCACACACGTCATTTTCACTTTTACCTGATCTATTTTATGATGGTTATTAATTTATTTTTTGCTTCTAAAAAAAAATGGTATCATAACTTATTTTCAAAGAAGATAAAATTATCTGAACAATAAAATTAAGGATTCAACCATTCTATTATTTGAAGGGAAATGGTGCAATTAAATCATTTTGTAGACCAAAATCTAATGATTTATTTGTAGGAGTGAATATTTATAAGAACAAACATTAGATAAATTTAACATTTTCAGAAAGATAATTTGGTAATAAAGACAATATTTACACAAGTTTAAAAAACAAATAAGACCTAAGAAAATTTGGCATATCAGTTGCTTATGATCCCATTTGAGAAGGTGTGCACTGGATTTTTAGGTTTGGGCTTGAAGCCCACTGTTAAATTTTGAAAAACACAACTTACAAAAATGGTACGGATCGCACTAGCAACTTTTACAACTGATTTCTTTTTGAAAAACTAATTAGTGTATGAAAATTCGTTGAGAACATAATCACTTTTCATAAACAAATCATCTCATAATAGTTTTATGAATTTCCAAGTTACACAATTAAAAATGTTACATGAATAGTGTCAAAAGCAAGCTATTTTTTCAATTTTACAAGTCCAAAAATGGCTATCTGAGAATTATTATCTTATGCATTTCTATTGCCAGGGTCACATCAATACAAAAGCAGTTAATTTTAAACAATTTTCCTTCAATAGTTGCCCCGCAATATTTAATCTCACCATTTATACTCATCTATACCATATATAGAAGTGGAATAGCTAAATCCATGAGATATATAATTCAATCAATTAAATATTCTTCTATCATTACCGTATGACTAATAGCCATTGTATCAGCAAAATATGGTAAAAAATGGATCACGTAAAACCATAAAATATCAAACTTTCTCAACAACTACTTTAACATTAACAAAATTAGGCCTCTTTACATTCCTTTAATAATATCTATAATCTAGTGGTTTAAAACTACACAAATAAAAAACGTGGTAGCACTATCTTTTTGGTGGCTTAATATGGCATGACTTATCTAATTCATTATGTATTAAAAGATATGGTAGAATACATTGTTTATCTTCACAAGAGGCACATATTGATTGCATGTAGTCTTTTAGCCAAAAAATTTTGTGGGTGTTTGTGATGATTCAATTAAATAATGGTGTGTTAGTGAGAATGGTAATTATAGGTATTTATAAGTCAAATAAGGCATGGATCGTGAAATAGAATTTTTCTTTACACTAAACTAACATCTAAAATCAAAATTATGAACGTTCAAAGTTTCTCATGTTTACAACTACGGTAGCTCTAGTAAATGGTCATAATACTTTACTTGAATTATAAAATGATACAAAGTTGGTGGCATTTGAAATAAAACTCATTGACCTACAATTTTCATATGTCATGGCTCACCTAATTCATTACGTACTAAAAGTCATGGTAGCATACATTGTTTGCCTTCAAAACGGCTTCACATTGATAGCACATATTTTTTTTACCATAATTTTTTGTGGATGTTTGTGATTATTTAATAAATTATGTGTGTTAGTGAGAATTGGTAATTATCAGTATTTATAAGTTCAAATGAGGCAGGATCGAGAAATGGAGTTTTTCTAAATTCGAAACTAACATTTAAAGTCAAAATTATGAATGTTCAAAGTTTCTCATATTTACAACTACACTAGTCTCTGATAAAATGGTTATAATGTTTTTCTTTAATTTAATTATTAAATGATATTCCCTCTGTCCCTTTTTACTTGTCCACTTTTGAATTGACACACCTATTAAGAAAATAATTAATGACGTATTGAGTTTAGCATTTTACCCCTATTAATTATGAAGTTGATGAAAAGTTCTACATTTTTTAAAGTAATTAGTCATTTAATTGTGGGTACAATAGGTAAAAAAAATTGTCCTTTCTTGATTTGTCAAAATTGATAAAAAAAAATTAGGGACAACTATAAAAGAAAAAGTGGACAAGTAATTAAGGACGGAGGTAGTACAAAGTTGATGAAATTTAAGAAAACTCATTAACCTACAATTTTCATATGTCATGACTCACCTAATTCTTTACGTACTAAAGATATGGTAGTATACATTGTTTGCCTTCACAAGAGGCACACAATGATTGCATATAGTTTTTTGACCGGAGAAGGGTCTAAAATACCCTTATAGTATTAGAATTGGTATAAAAATACCCCTCGTTTATCTTTTGGCCTTAAAATACCCTTGGGGTTAACCTTTAGGGACCTATTTTGCCCTTTTGACTAACAGACTACTAAGTCAATATTTTTAATTATTTCATTTATTACGTGGCATGTTATAATTGGTTAAAAATTTAATTAATTAAAATCTAATTAGTTTGACCCAAACCACCCTATCCACCCGGATTGACCCGACCCATCTTTCAAAATACCCGACCCATCCAAATAAAACATCCATAACCCATTTTTTCTTTAAAAAATCCTAAACATTTCCCCCAACATCATCATCTCTTGGATCTGCGGCGCTGTTCAATTCAAAGTGAAGAAATCAATTTTCTACTCCATAAAGTAAGAACTGAAGACTTACTTTTAATAATTTTCAGAAATATTGTGTAATGATTGTTCGATTAAATGTATCCCGTAAATAGTTAGGGTTTAGTTTTATTCAATTTTTGATTGCATTTTGTCTCTTGTACTGTAGCGTTGTGAAGTTTGTGTAGTGTTAACATTATATATTATTTTCTGATGTTAGAGTCTTTTATCGCTTCTTACATGTTTTATATAGATTGTTCTCGAGTGAGGTATGTGTGTGATTGGTATGTGTATGACTTTATTGGTCCCCATTTGTGCCTTTTTGTTTGTTTTGTGTTGTATTCCATGTGAATATATAATGTTAGTGGTCCCTATAACTTTGCTACCTTTATCTTTATATTAAATAATGTTAATTTTCCTATGAGTTGTTTTGCTTAGTATATTCTTGGTAGTTGTTGTTGCTGCAATTAGTGATTATAGGCAGTCGTTGCAGTTCATGGATTTGGATAAGGAGAAGAATATGGATTGCTTCTTGGTGGTGATATTGACAAGCAAAGAAGGGGCTGTAAACTGCTGAAGGTTGAGCCTTTCAATTCGGAAAAGAAAAAGATGTTTGTGCTTATTGCGCTCCCAGATGGAAACAACCCAGCTTTCAGCAAGGGTGCAGCCGAGATAATCTTTAAAATGTGTGGTGTAAATGAATGGTTCCTGAAATGCTCGAATCTTGAATGTAGGTGATCGCTCGAGCATCACCAATGGACAAGCTTGTGTTGGCTACAGAACCACCACATGAAGAACTAATGAACAGACCTCCTGTTGGAAGAGAAATGAGTTTGATTTCCAAGATGATATGGAGAAATATAATCGGACAAAGTATCTTTCAACAATCTGAAGACTTTAATGGCAAACTGCAATTATTTACAGCAATCTGCAATTTTTAACAATCTGCAATTTACAGCAATCCACATTTTTATGGCAAACTGCAATTATTTACAGCAACATGCAATCTGCAATTTGTAACAGCAAAATGCAGTGTGCAAATTTTTGTAAAAATTCTGCAATCTTCAATTTTTTACAGCTATTACACATCAATTTGTAATCTGTAAATTTTTACAGCAAAATGCAATTAGCAAATTTTTCATCAATCTGCAAATTTTACAGCAAAATGCAATCTGCAATTTTTAGTAGAACAATTTGCAAACTGTACATAATGCAACTGAAAAATAAAATACAACTCCACAGATAAGTGATAATGGCATTGTCATATATTTTGAACCCAGAAAATTTACAGACACTTGTTCAAGACAGTAACAGCAAAAAAGTCAAAATATTTAAGTTTCATCATGCCATAACAAAACACCAGAAAACAAAAAAAAAAACTTCATAATGCAACTACTTCTTCCCACCCCTCTTTGCCTTCAATTTGCCAATTCTTTTCTCCTTTTCAATTGTCAAATGATCTGAAGTCGTAGCTTCTTTTCCTTTCCATGCCAATTTTCTTGGTGAGTATGGTAGATTAGTTGGAATGCTCACACCATTCTCATCTCCTTTGAAGTCAATCCTCCTGGTACCAGTTGGTCGAATCTGCATCTTTTTAGCTTGAAGCCTAGTCCTAGCTTCAGAAATTGCCTTTGGCTTTAGAATAGTCTGCTCGTCTTCACTTTCATGCTCATCTCCATCCTCATTAGCAACTGCACTTGAAGGTTCAATATGTTGCCCATCCTCAGATTCATCAACAATTATTTTTCTCTTTGACTTTGAAGGTCCAGTTGGGTTCTTTTCAATTTCCTTTGATTTTGAAAGACCATCAGGTTGGCTACTCTGTTGACTTAAAGAAGCAACAAAGCTTGGAGTAGACAAAGCTTGGGGTGTTGACATAAGCACATCTTGGGCTGGTTGTTTTGATCTTTGAAGCTATAAAAATAACAAAATTAGTTAGATATTGAATTAACTAGTGTAACTATTGACCAAGTAAAGAAAATTACATATCATAGGACATCTTCTTTGATTGTGACCTATTGCACTACAATGTCCGCACATCAATTTTAGTCCTTTTCTTGAAGCAGACCACACCCCTTCCCTTTTCCTTGCCTCATCTTTTTCTCTCTTTCTCTTAAGTTTTGGCCTGCCTACCAATTTATGTATTTCTGGTGGCTCCATAGCATGAGAAGGATCAACTTTCCAAAACTTGTCACCTCTAACAGGTTGTATTTTATGCTTGTATATCAACATGTAAGCTTCTCTGGAATACCACCAACTCAATTGATCTAGTGGCTCTTGTTTGTCATGAAGATATGCTTTAATGGCATGAGGACATGGTATACCAGTCAAGTCCCATGTCCTACATGTACACTTCTTCTTATTAAGATTCACCACATGCCTATCTTCACCCTCAACTACCTCATATCCTTGGTCTCCATTAGATTGAACTTGACAACATTGTGCAATGATATTGAAATCATTATACAACTCCATGGCATATGGACTAAATTCTCCATTCCAATTTCTACCCTCTTCTTCAAGTTTTTGCAACCTATTCATAACCTATATAACAATACAGAAGTAAGAACAACATTACCTATCAATGTAACAATCACATCAAGCTATATTCTATAATTTCTATTAAAACACTAGATCTATCAATGGAAATAAATTTACACAGACTTGAACACTACTCTTTAAGGCTTTAATCTCAAATGTAAAATTCAGTTCCTGATAAGTTGGTTTTTTAAATATCTAAGAGATTCAAATAAAGAGAAACAAGGTCATAGATCACAACAAAATGCAACAGAAATTGAAAAGAATAAGAAAAAGTACAACTTTATGAGCTGAAAACTCAAAATCACCAAGCTATAAAAATCTCAAACTCTAATTTTCAGTGTTATCCCACATTAATCTAACCTATATAAAACCTATCAGCTATATTAAGGTAATATAAATGATGATATTATAAACAGTAACAACTCACCTTGATTCTAATATTTTCTAACATCTTGATTATAGGTTTTGCCCTTGCATCTATAATCCATTTGTTGAATGACTCTGTAAAATTATTCTCACATGAATGATTTTTGCAGACTGTGTCAAAATAAGCCCTGCACCAGTTTTGTGCAGGGTACCATACCAAATCCTTTGCAGCTTGTTTAGACACACCACCCATGACTTTCAATTGATCATGAAATTCTTCTTCATAGGTGCTCCAGGCACACCACCACAGTAACTTCTTCATTTGTACACTTTTCCAATCCTTGCTCCAATTAGCTTCTATGTGCCTTGCACACCATCTATGATGTGCTTTAGGAAACACCTGACTAACAGCATTCAGTAGCCCCTGTAACAATTAAAATCATAACAAGTTAAAATATTATTTGTATAAGAATTTAACTGAAATAAAAAACTTACTAAAATCAGAAATAACTACCTTATGCATATCTGACATGAATGTTACTCCTTCACCATCTGCCAGGTCTAGAGAATTTCTCAGCAGCTCAATAAACCATTTCCATGTTCTAAGTGTCTCTCTATCCACCACTGCCCAAGCAAGTGGATAAAAGTGTTTCATTGAATCTTGTCCCATTGCAACCAATAAGATTCCCTTGCATTTTCCTTTTAAAAAGGTCCCATCTAGCCCTATAAAAGGCCTCAAACCTCCTTTCCATCCATTTTTTAAAGCTTGAATGCATACATACATTCTTAAGAATCTTCTTTTTCCTTGTTCCAAAGCCTCTCTAGATATATTTATGATAACATCAGTACCTGGGTTGCTGTCCGTCAATTCTTGAGCATAACCCTCCAACTTATTGAATTCATCAATGTAGCTACCCTCCAATTTCTCTAACACGAGCCTTTTAACCCTCTTCATCTTGGAATAACTAACATTCAAATTAAAATTATCATCCAAATCTTGTCTCATATCATTTACACTGTACTTTGGATTTCTCTGAAGTTTTTTCTTGATGTAGTGTGCTAAAGCTTCTTGAGTGGTTATTCTATTCTTAAAATCATTTTCACCACATGAGTATTTGGTGTTCAAGGTTTTAATTTTGAATAGGTGATTTTTGCTATCTTCAGATATCAAACACTCAAATAGACAACCAATATCACACAAATATCTCACTCTTGTAGAGTCACTTTTTTCAACTTTAAGTGCAACCTTTCTAACAATAGAGTAAAACTCACAATTCGTTTAGCTTCTTTAAGATCTTTAAAGCACATACCTTTTTCCAACTCTAAGAATCTGTCTAGCTTGTCATTGATCTCTCTTTTTTTTCCTTTCTGAAGACTTCCAACTCATCACTATTGTAATCACTAGAAATAGGTTCATTTTGATCCTCATCCTCTTCATTTGATTCACAATCTGTTGTTACCTCTACTGGCACAACAGGGTAAGGCTTGTTCAGGTCACAAATATTAGGAATAACAACAGTATCTTCACCCTCATCTACAGCAAATAATTGAAGAACACTAAACTGGCTAGACAGAGCAGATTGTAGAGTCCTAATGCTTGAATCATCCTCAAGCAAATAATACCTACCAGTTGGTCCTGTTACTAACATTTGTTTCACAGCCCTGAACCCACATTTATTAATGAACTCTGAGCAAATGTCAATATATGACAGCAAATCCACATCATAACCATGCCAGGTTTCATTTAATTTTTTAATGTATACAACTTGAGGAGAAAGGACCCACTTGCCCCCATAGTTAAATACTAAATCCACTTTTTTGGTCATTCTTCAAATTTTTCACATGGAAGACAAAAAAAATGAAAAGGAATTGTCAGCTATAAACAAAACAACTCATAGGAAAACTAACATTATTTAATATAAAGATAAAGGTAGCAAAGTTATAGGGACCACTAATTATATATTCACATGGAATACAACACAAAACAAACAAAAAGGCACAAATGGGGACCAATAAAGTCATACACATACCAATCACACACATACCTCACTCGAGAACAATCTATATAAAACATGTAAGAAGCGATAAAAGACTCTAACATCTGAAAATAATATATAATGTTAACACTACACAAACTTTACAACGCTACAGTACAAGAGACAAAATGCAATAAAAAATTGAATAAAACTAAACCCTAACTATTTACGGAATACATTTAATCGAACAATCATTACACAATATTTCTGAAAATTATTAAAAGTAAGTCTTCAGTTCTTACTTTATGGAGTAGAAAATTGATTTCTTCACTTTGAATTGAACAGCGCCGCAGATCCAAGAGATGATGATGTTGGGGGAAATGTTTAGGGTTTTTTAAAGAAAAAATGGGTTATGGATGTTTTATTTGGATGGGTTGGGTATTTTGAAAGATGGGTCGGGTCGATCCGGGTGGATAGGGTGGTTTGGGTCAAACTAATTAGATTTTAATTAATTAAATTTTTAACCAATTATAACATGCCACGTAATAAATGAAATAATTAAAAATATTGACTTAATAGTCTGTTAGTCAAAAGGGCAAAATAGGTCCCTAAAGGTTAACCCCAAGGGTATTTTAAGGCCAAAAGATAAACGAGGGGTATTTTTGTACCAATTCTAATACTATAAGGGTATTTTAGACCCTTCTCCGTTTTTTGACCAAAATATTTTATGGGTGTTTGCGATGATTTTATAAATTATGTGTGCTTGTGAGAATGGATAAGTATAGGTATTTAGTTTAATGAGGTATGGATCGTAAAATAGAGTTTTTCTATATCCAAAACTAGAATCTAAAGAGAAAATTATGAACTTTCGAAGTTTCTCATATTCACAACTACACCAGTCTTTGGTAAATGGTCATAATGCTTTACTTGAATTATTAAATGATACAAAATTGGTGACATTTGAAATAATCTCATTGACCTACAATTTTCATATGTCATGGCTCACCTAATTCATTACGTACTAAAAGACATGGTAGCATACATTGTTTGCCTTCACAACGGCTTCACATTGATAGCATGTAGTTTTTTTATCGAAATTTTTTGTGGGTGTTTGTGATTATTTAATAAGTTATGTGTGTTAGTGAGAATTGGTAATTATAGGTATTTATAAGTTTAAATGAGGTATGGATCGTGAAATGAAATTTTTCTAAATTCGAAACTAACATCTCAAGCCAAAATTATGAACGTTCGAAGTTTCTCATATTTACAACTACAGTAGTCTCTGGTAAAATGGTTATAATGTTTTTCTTTAATTATTAAAGGGATAATACTCAATTACCCCCCTAGTCTATACCCAAAATCCCTGAGACACACCTTATCTTTGATGAGGTCCTATTACCCCCTCCAACCTTTTTTTTAAGTAATTAATTGCCACTTTCGTACCTACGTGGCAATATACGTGAATTCACCCATGTAGGGCGCGTGAGTGAAGATTTTGGCTAACAATGACCAATAAAAGTTAGCCACGTCTCAAAGTAATTTGAAAAAAAAATCAAAAAAAAATATTAATGTTTCTCTCTAAAGCAGTTGTCTTCCTCTTTGAAAAAAAAAAACCTCATTTTCATGGTTCTTCATTTTTAAAGAAACTCCATCCATTATCATTCAAGTTAAATAGCTCCTTGATTTGAAAAGGTAAAGTAAAATTTAAAATTCATTTGGATGAAGGTGAAAGTCTTCGAAATCGTTATGAAAATCTGAACATCAATTCAAAGGAGAAGGTTGACAACGTAAAAGAAATGGGTGAATTGAAAGACAAGAAGAAGATGAAAGGGATGAAAATGAAGAAAACAAATAAACTTTCCCTCATTCTTTCCTTGTTCCTTTATGTACTTTTTGATAAAGTAATTTTGAAAATATAAATTGCCAGCTTTTTGAATTTGGGAAGCGTAAAAGTAGTTGATAGTCACTTTTTAGAAAGTTGCAAAAGTGGGGCCCGACGCGTGTTGAACAAACACATCAACCTTTCTGATTATTATTGCCACGTAGGTATGAAAGTGGTAATTAATTACTTAAAATAAAAGTTGGAGGGGGTAATAGGAACTAATCAAAGATAAGGTGTGTCTTAGAGATTTTGGGTATAGGCTAGAGGGGTAATTAAGTATTATCCCATTATTTAATGATACAAAGTTGGTGAAATTTTAAAGGAAACTCATTGACCTACAATTTTCATATGTCATGACTCACTTAATTCTTTACGTACCGAAAGGTATGTTAGTATACATTGTTTTCCTTCACAAGAGGCACACAATAATTGCATGTAGTTTTTTGACCAAAATATTTTATGGATGTTTGCAATGATTTTATAAATTATGTATGCTTGTGATAATGGGTAATTATAGGTATTTATAAGTTCAAATAAGGTATGGACCGTGAAATAGAGTTTTCCTATACCCGAAATTAACATCTAAAGCCAAAATTATGAACGTTTGAAGTTTTTTCATATTTATAACTACACCAGTCTTTGGTAAATGGTCATAATGCTTTACTTGAATAATTAAACGATACAAAGTTGGTGGCATTTGATTGAAAGCTCATTGACTTTCAATTTTTATATGTCATGGCTCACCTAATTCATTACGTTCTAAAAGAAATGATAGTATCCATTATTTGCCTTCACAAGAGGAACATATTGATTGCATGTAGTTTTTTTATCAAAATTTTATGAGTATTTTTGATGATTTAATAAATTATGTGTGTTAGTCAGAATGGATAACTATATGTATTTATATGTTCAAATCAGTTTTAGACCGTGAAATGAAATTTTTCTATATCGGACTAACATCTAAAGTCAAAAATTATGATTGTTCGAAATTTTTCATATTTAGAACTATACTTGTCTCTGATAAAATTTTCATAATATTTTACTTGAATTATTAAATGATACAAAGTTGATGACGTTTGAAATAAAATTTATCAACTTACAATTTTCAAAAATTATTTCATTCCCTTAGATAAGAATAGAAAACTAACGGTTATTTTGTTTTTTATATAAGTATTTTTTAAACATTGTGGGCTCCGAACATATGAGACGCCAAGCATTGGCTTTAGTAACCTAGTGGTTAAAGTGTTCGTTTGGATTGACTTATTTAAATGCTTTTAATTAGTTTTGAAGTTTTAGGTAAAGTTAAAAAATGTTTATAAGTATTAATTTTAAAGCTAAAAAAATAAAAATAAGTTAAAAATCATAAGTTAGAAATTCTAATTTACGATTTTTAACTTATAAGTTATAAATCAAAAGTCAATCCAAACATACTCTCGAACAGTTTCGGTTCAATATCGTGGCCACTTGTCTGAACTCTTACATGCAAAGTGAAATATGGATGTGGAGATGTAAGAGAGAAAAACAAGAAAAATCTTACCTTAATAGAAGCAATTGTCATTTCTCCGATTTATTACTCCTGTACACTTTAATTATTTTTAGCTTTGTAAATATATTTTTTTGAAAAGAAAATATTTTACTTATATATAAATAATATGGTTGTGCGGCCTCACTAGTCACTAGTCTAGCTATTTTAATCAAGTTTTCATGACAAGGGGGAAATAAACATACTTTTCGAAACTAAAGAGAAAATTACTGAAAATTTGCACAAATCTGACACTTTGTGGGATATTGTTTTAATCTTTTTTTCTTCTTTTTCATAAAAGCTTTTGATGCAGCAATACTGACACGTGTTATCAATCTAGTTAGACTTGTAAATTAGTTTCACGTGAAACATAATTAATGATGCCAAACTTTTGAACTTCACGCAAATATAAGAAATGTTGACAAATTAAACATTACCCTATTTATGAATTTATTTGAAAATGAAAACCAAACCAGAGGCTTGCATTGCTGAGATTCTGTTGGCGATTAAATGACGAACATGTCTCATCCGAGGCCACAAAATAATGTCAAACTTTTGAATGTCAACATTTTGCTCATGAATTAATTTAAAAAATCATTTTTTCTTAATTATCTTAGATTATGATAGTGTGCTATGTTAAGATTAGTTATATTTAATTCAACTAATTATACCATTGTAAAGGAGTTAGTTAGTTAGTTAGATTCTGTTAGTTGGTTATATGAAATTAGTTAGGAGTCCATTACATGTATAAATACTAATCACATGGAATGAAGAGCACACAATTTTCATTTCTCACAAACTCAATAGTCTGCTCTCTCACGCCTGCACTGTTCATCTTCATCTTTGCATACTTTGCTCCATTAATGGAGATTCCTGCACATCTTCATCTTCATATACAATTTCAACATGGTATCAGAGCCTAGACATTGATCTCTTCTTCATCTTCTGCAGCATTCATCGATTTTTCACTTCTTTTCACAGAACAACTATTCTTCATCTTCTTCATCTTCTCGAATTTCCTTTTCGATTTCTGCACTTGTATCACGAAAGTTCAGCTCAATTTTTCATCAATACACTACAATCTCATGGATCAAAATGCAGTTGTTCCTCCAACTCCAAATCAGCAAGTCATCGATGCTAGTCAGCCATTGTACATGCATCCATCAGAAAGTGCTGGATCTGCTATAATTCCGGTGATTTTTGACGGAACTGGTTACAGATCATGGCGACGTGGAGTTCTTCGTGCATTATCTGTGAAAAACAAAGTAGGCTTTGTTAATGGCAAGGTGCAGAAACCAGCTGAAACTTCACCCACATTTGCTCAATGGGAACGTTGTGATGATATGGTTACATCATGGATCCTCAATTCACTATCAAAGGATTTAGCTGATAGTCTGCAGTATGTTAATAATGCAAGGGAATTGTGGGAGGAACTGCAGGATAGGTATGATCAGACGAATGGTGCGAAACTCTACCAACTTCAACAGGAAATTAATGATCTCGCCCAAGGAAATCTGGACATCACAGGGTACTATTCCATGCTTCGAAGACTCTGGGAAGAGCTTAATACTCTGGATCCTAATACTCAATGTACTTGTTTGTGCAATTGTGGTGGTAAGACCAAAATGCACAAGGCAGAGCAGGATCGGAAGCTTATCCAGTTTCTAATGGGGCTTAACGAGGTCTATACGATCATTAGAGGAAGTATTCTTATGATGAACCCATTGCCAACTATGGCACAAGCCTTCTCCATTCTAGTCCAAGAAGAGAAGCAACGAGAAGTCAGGCCATCAACTCGCATGAACTTGGATGCTAGCTCTGGAGCTTCTACTTCACTAAGTGTTGTTTCTGGAAGAGGAAGTTTTAGAACAAATTACTCTCAAGATAAAAGCACAAATAGAAGCACACACAGAGATCATTCTCAGCATCAGCAGGACAATAGGACTTATCCTTTTCCTGATATTAACAAAGCAAATCTATTTTGCAATTACTGTAAGAAGGCAGGACACATAGAAGAGAAATGCTACAGGTTGCATGGGTTCCCCAAAAACTTCAAATTCACTAAGGGAAGGAATTCTGGATCAGCAGCAATTGCTCACAACAATTGTGAAACACCAATGGAGCATGCTCATGGAACTCAAAAAAATTAACCAAAGACCAATATGATCATCTTATGAGATTGCTTGAAAATGTCCAGGTGCAAGGATCATCTCACAGCAGCAAAGACACTTTGGATAACATCATGGGTGGAGCTGCAAACTTTGCAGGTATCTTGGCATGTCATTCTTCCATCACTGATATTGGTAATCTTTCATGTAATTGTTTAAAACTAACTGCTGAATCTTGGATCATTGATTCTGGAGCTTCAAACCACATGACTTTCAATAAAAATTTACTTACCAACATCAGACCATTGCCTTACCCTTTCCTAATAACACTACCAAATGGCTATAGAGTTAAAGTGACAGAGATTGGGAATGCATGTTTAAACTCAATAGTGACTTTATACAATGTGTTGTTTATTCCTACTTTTAAATTTAACTTGATTTCAGTACATTGTTTGACTTCGGACCTTAGAAGTGCAGTTATCTTCAATGATAAATCATGTTCCTTGCAGGGCCCTTCACTGAAGAGCCCTCTGGTGATTGGTAGAGCAAGGAGTGGCCTTTACTTCTTCTGCTCAAGGTGTCCCAATTCTGTCTGCTCTTTTACACCATTATCTCATTGTTCTTCTTCACATGCTCAAAATGAACAAGGTTTACATCATGTTTCCTCATCTGTCATTCCAAGAAATAAAACAGCCTGTTGTAACATGAATTCATCTGTTACTCCTATTAATTGTCCTAGATCCACTAAGTCTTTTTCATTATGTACATCTCATGAGAATACTGTAGACTACTTGTGGCACACTAGATTAGGACATGTTCCTTTTGTTAAGATGAAGGGTATCCACACTATACCTGTTAAATTCTCACCCAAACAACCTTTTACATGCACTGTCTGCCCCATGGCAAGACAAGCAAGAATGCCTTTCCCATCAGACTCAACACCTTCTTCTACAAAATTATTTGAACTTCTCCACATAGACTTATGGGGACCTTACCATACACCAACATATGACAATTACAAATATTTCATCACAATAGTTGATGATTATAGCAGGACAACATGGACTCAACTTATCAGTTGTAAAAGTAACACTCTCCAAGCCATAAAAGCCTTCACATCCTTGGTAGAAAATCAGTTTAATATCACTATAAAAACAATAAGGACTGATAATGGTATGGAATTTGTCAATAAAGAAACAACTAACTTTCTGCAAAACAAAGGCATCATACATCAAAGAACTTGTCCATACACACCACAACAAAATGGTGTGGTAGAAAGAAAACATAAATACCTACTTGAGATTGCTAGAAGCTTACTGTATCAGTCCAAACTTCCCATGAATTATTGGGGAGAGTGCATTTTAGCTGCAACTTATCTGGTGAACAGATTACCATCCAAAGCTATTCAAAACAAAACTCCTTTTGAGATACTATACCAAAAAGCACCTACATATTCACACCTAAGATCTTTTGGTTGTCTTTGTTATCCTACTACTCTTAAAACTCACAAAGATAAGTTTGAACCTAGATCAGTTCCTCACATTTTCATTGGATATCCATTCAACACAAAGGGTTACAAGGTCTTAAATGTGAGCACCAAGAGAATACATGTTTCCAGAGATGTCTTATTTCATGAAAGTATTTTTCCTTTTGCTCTTTCTTTTCCTGATTCAAGTTTTAATTCTGTATTGAAGTGTCTTGATGTTAACTCTGAATTGTGGAAGTGCACAAACAATCCCTTGCATAATGTTCATGATTTGAATGAAAACACCCTAATTACTGTCACTGATAACTCTGTCAAAGCCAACTTACCACACACTGAGACTTCATTTGATAATACTACTCCATCAATTAATCCAGAAATATCTCCACATATCACCACTTCTAATACCTCTATCTCCAGTTCACAACAACCTATTACTACCACTTCAAGTTCACAAAGATCAACCAATACACCTAGAAGAACCAGTAGGACACATTCTGTACCAAAATACCTAAATGAATACACATATAACCTTCCCAACTTACAACCTCAATCATCAATTTACCATCCTTCAAATGGCATCAACAACACCAATGATCAACAATTCTCTCTTACCAGTTTTAATACTGAAAGTCAGCAACTAGTTAAAAACATATTTCATGATAGTGAGCCAAGTACATATGGAGAGGCTGCCATGATTCCTGCTTGGCAATCAGCAATGACACTTGAATTTGAAGCCTTGCATGCTAACAATACCTGGAGTTTAGTTCATTTACCTGCAGGGAAGAAACCAATTGGATGTAAATGGGTCTACAAGATCAAACACAAGGCTGATGGAACTGTGGAAAGATTCAAAGCTAGACTTGTAGTCAAAGGATACACTCAACAAGCTGGTATTGATTATAATGAGACATTCTCTCCAGTAGTAAAGATGACTACTGTGAGACTATTAATCAGTCTAGCTGTTAAGAAAGGTTGGGATCTATATCAGCTGGATGTGAATAATGCATTTCTGCATGGAGATTTGAATGAGGAAGTCTATATGGAACTTCCACAGGGGCTGCAGGTGAATAGAACAGGACTTGTCTGTAAACTTAACAAGTCTTTGTATGGGTTGAAACAAGCTAGTAGGCAATGGTATGAAAAACTAGCAAAGGCATTGTATTCAAGGGGATATTCACATTCTACCAGTGATTACTCATTGTTCTACAAGAAAGATAAATCAACTAAGGTGTTTGTAGCAGTGTATGTTGATGATATAATATTGACAGGAACTGATCTAGATGAGATTACATCCTTAAAGTCATTTTTACATGACCAGTTCAAAATTAAGGATCTAGGAAAACTTCACTATTTTCTGGGGTTGGAGATCCTCTACAGACAAGATGGAGTACTCATCACACAGAAGAAGTTTACCACATACCTACTCAAAGAGTTTGATTGCTCACATTATAGTCCATCTACTTCTCCCCTCGACAGTGTGATTAAGTTGAAGTCTCATGAAGGAACTCTGTTAACTGATCCAACATACTACAGGAAGCTAGTGGGAAAGTTGAATTTTCTCACAAATACCAGATTGGACATTGCATTCAGTGTACAACACCTCAGTCAGTTCTTACAAACACCCAGAGAGCCTCACTTAAAAGCTGCTTTCCATGTATTAAGGTACTTGAAGAATAGTTATACTCTGGGAATCTATCTATCCAAAGATCCTAACTACACCATCACTGCTTATTGCGATTCAGATTGGGTTGCATGCCCTGATTCCAGAAGATCAGTAAGTGGATACATAGTACTCATGGGGAACTGTCCTATAAGTTGGA
The DNA here is from genome assembly GCA_032847665.1 of Solanum chilense. NCBI lineage: Eukaryota > Viridiplantae > Streptophyta > Magnoliopsida > Solanales > Solanaceae > Solanum > Solanum chilense. The sequence goes on along the minus strand of CM064964.1, from coordinate 44,973,666 downwards.
AATCTAAGAAACAGACTACTGTTTCACTTTCTTCTGCAGAAGCAGAGTACAGGGCAATAAGAAAAGTGGTTGGAGAGTTGGTTTGGCTGGAACGTTTGTTTTGTGAATTAGGTGAAAAACCTCCTCGACCTATATCAGTTTTCTGTGACAGTCAAGCAGCCATTCATATTGCAAACAATCCTGTGTTTCATGAGAGAACCAAGCACATAGAGGTGGACTGCCATTTTGTTCGAGACAAACTACATGAAGGACTTGTGACTTTGCATCACATTCCTACTGATGAGCAACTATCTGATATCTTAACCAAAAGCCTCACTGGACCAAAGCATTCAACTATTTTACGCAAGTTGTCTGGCAGCATATCCATTCCAACTTGAGGGGGGGGGGGTGTTAAGATTAGTTATATTTAATTCAACTAATTATACCATTGTAAAGGAGTTAGTTAGTTAGTTAGATTCTGTTAGTTGGTTATATGAAATTAGTTAGGAGTCCATTACATGTATAAATACTAATCACATGGAATGAAGAGCACACAATTTTCATTTCTCACAAACTCAATAGTCTGCTCTCTCACGCCTGCACTGTTCATCTTCATCTTTGCATACTTTGCTCCATTAATGGAGATTCCTGCACATCTTCATCTTCATATACAATTTCAACATGCTAAAAGTATTGCCATTTTAACCAAGCAAAAGAATTTTTTTTGCTCAAACTTAAACAAAATATTATAACTTAAATGGTTACATAAAAGTGATTTGTCCGCGCAAATATACTAACAAAAAATGATTGATTCAAAATAATAGTCGAAATGTATATTTATTTTTTTTGTAAATAATGTTAATTAATAATATATAGAAAATAATGTATTTTGCCGTCCTACCTGATGTAACTTTCCCTTTGATTAAATGGGGAATTGGCCCCCTCCAATTTTGTGCCGTTTTCTTAAGGAACCGCAAGTCATAAGGAAGGACAGTGGGGCCATTTTGAAGTTTTATCAATTATTGTCCTTTTAATTTTTTTGTTTTTCTGTTATTTATGATGAAAGTATGATTAAATTTAAATTTATATTAAAAAAAATTTAATTAAAAAGTAAATAATTTATTACAAAAATAATTTCATACTTAAATTTAAATTCAAATTTTTTTATTTAAAATAAAAAAATATTTACTATTCTATCATATTCAAATTTCGCTATCAACCATGTTTTAATTGTAGTACTAATAGCTATTCCAGCACGTATATAGAGAAAGCTGTGCATTCTCCCACGCTGCATATTCCATTAAAAAGAAGACAAATGCATGTGTGGTCTTTCTTCATTATTTTCGTTACTGGCCACTATTTGATTATCCATCAATAGCGAAAACATATTTGGCGATAATAAAAATAAAATTAGTGTTAACACTTATTAACACAAAAATAAATAGCGATAATTGACTTAATATCATTAGATTTAGAGTTACTAAAACGTACAGATGATTTATATAAAATGTTGGTGTTAGATAAGCGATTCACAAAAATGTTAAAAACAATATATCTAAAAAAAAAAATTAATCTTTAAAAGGTTCAACAATTTATATACATATCTATTACGAAATTATTCTTTTTCTATTTAAATATCATAGTTTTTAAATAGTAGAAATTCAATTGAAACCTTCACTTTCACGGTAATTGGGTAAGGCAAATAATACAATATGAAATTTGGTACATAAGAACATTGTGGATATTAAAGGGAAGAAAAAAGTAGTAGTTGCTCTATGTAGATAGGTTACCAACTCCACGAAAGCTACAAGTTGTGAGAGTTTGATATTCACAATATATGTTCATTATAAAAATAAATAAATTGATACGTACTTTATTATATTGCATATGGTTGACATTTTTTTCATGGTATAAGCAATATTAATGTGTTTTATATTGCATTTTCAATACAATTAATTATATATTTTCATATGGAATAACTTATGTGTGATTAGTATATATACGAAATTATACTTAATAAAGTATTAGTTTTTGAATATGTAATTCATTTATAATTTGATAATTTATTCTCACTTTATTATGGTATTAAAACTTTAAAAAAAAAATATTTTGAAAAAATATTGAGAATATTAGTCAATTTTGATAAATTAGTAAAAGTTTTAAGATTGTGTAGGTTTAGATTTACAGTGAATAATGAGATTATGTGTCAACTTTGTTGACGTGGCCATAGTTTAACTGAATTTATGCTTATCGCAATAACTACGCTGCGTTGAGAAAAGAAATCTATAATAATGCGTTTTATAATCGCGTGAGTCTCGACTAAAGAGGATAATATGACTACGATTACAAAGAATTAGGGTTGGGTCAATTTTCATAAAGTGGGAGGACAAATTTAGCTGCCGAAATTGCTGCCTCTCACCAACCGTTTTAACTTTCCGACCCATGCGAAATGTAAACACATTAATCATCTTTTCCTTAATTTGTTTCGCTTGAAATTCATCTTCCTTTTGATTTTTCTAATATCCCATGCCCACACACCACACAAAAAAATGAAATTAAATAATAATAATATTTCGACTTTAGAGCGTACATGTACCTCAAATAATAACCTTTTGGGTCAATCATCCAAAATTTATTTATTTTGAAAATTATTTATTGAAAAAGTATTTTAAAAAGCAGTAAACTTGTATTTGACTAATTAATTTAAGAAAAAAAAATTGGCAAAATAATATCTTAACTTTATCTAAGCATATATAACGAAAGTCACTAAACTATTTTTGTATCCTAAAATTACTCATTGATTTAAGTTATAACTATCAAAGTCATTAGAAGGGTAACGAACAAGGCATTTTGTTTATTTAATGAAATTGTAGACTTTTTAATTACGAAAAAATTAAGTCAAAAATGTCGCCGAAAAACTTTCATTTAATATAGTGTTGTAAATTTGCCGTCATTGTTTGGTCCAAACGCATGAAATCATAAGTGGTTGAAATTAGGGCAACTTTCACGTATAGCAAACAAAAAAATTATATTTGTATAATATAGCAAACTTTGCATAATTGCGCTCCATAGCAAACATAAAAACTGTGTAATTCGCTATACATATAAAAGTGTATAATTCGCTGGCCTAAATTGTATAATTCGCTGGCCAATTGTATAATTCGCTGGCCTATTTCGCTGCAATTGTATAATTAGCTTTGCATACAGTTGAATCGAATTAAAATGTATGTATATTGCATAATTATAAGTGTATAGCAAGAAGATATATGTTTTTCTCGCTTTATACAAAAACAGAAACACAATATATACACTTCTGTTGTATAAAGCTAGAAAAAATTGTTATTCACTGCAATTGTATAATTTTTTGGCCTTTTTCTCTGCAATATTTGAAGTAAAATGTTTGTAAATTATATAATTAAGTGTATAACACGAAGATATACATTTTTGCATGTGTATATACAATTTTCTCTCGCTTTATACAAAACAGAAACAGAAATTATACACTTCTGTGTATAAAGCGAGAGAGGCGAGAATGGGAGAGTGGCGAGCGAGACTTCTGGGAGAGAGACGTCTGGCAAAGTTTTGCCAACGTTTGCTATGGAACACAATTAAATCAAACCCTAGCTATTCCATTTAATTTATGTTATTAGTTTGCTATTTTATACAATTTTCCCTTGAAATTATAATGTAGTCTATGTCGAAATTCTTCTTTTTATTCTTTGGTTTAATTTTCTTATTCTAATTATTTTTCCGCTTCGTCAGCTTGTTCAAATCTTACTAACATTTTTTAATAATTACTTTATTAAAATTTACATTATACCTTTCAACCTACTTTCTCAATTCTTAATTATTTATTTATTTTAAATTTGACATATTTATTAAGAAAATTATAATTAATATAGTGAATTTATCATTATTATTCTTATTAATGATAAAGTGAATAAATTAATAATCTAAGAGTTTCAAAAAAATTTATATTTTTTAAAATAATAAATTGAGAATACAATAGTAAAAACATTATTTTTTCTTAATTTGTCGAAATGAATAAATAATTAGGAATAACTAAAAAAAGAAAAATCGATAAATAATTAGAAACATAGGAGTATTTAATAGGAAAATGATTTGAAGAATTTCAAATGTATTTTTATCTTGATCAATGTTTCTACACATAATTAATTCTAGCTAATGAATAACTACTACAATTTTAATAATAACTAATGAATGGTAAAAAAACAAAAAAATAATTTAAAAATTAAACACTAAAATAATTTTTAAATAAAAAAATACTTGAACCATTCAATTAATTTAAAATGGAGAAAGTACTTTTAACCTGACATTAATTACTGACTCTATTATAATAAAAAAATACTTTTAACTCGATATTAATTATTGATCCTATTATAATAAAAATATTTTTAACCCAATATCAATTACTA
>CM064964.1:44939745-44969151 GCA_032847665.1 Solanum chilense | reverse complement strand
GACAATTCATATTCATACTGCCAAGAGGGCCATTCATATTCATACTGCCGAGAGAGCCATTCATATTCATACTGCCAAGAGGGCCATTCATATTCATACTGCCGAGAGGGCCATTCATATTCATACTGCCAAGAGGGCCATTCATATTCATACTGCCGAGAGGGCCATTCATATTCATACTGCCAATCAAGAGGGCCATTCATATTCATACTGCCAGAGGGCCATTCATATTCATACTGCCAAGAGGGCCAATTCATATTCATACTGCCGAGAGGGCCATTCATATTCATACTGCCAAGAGGGCCATTCATATTCATACTGCCAAGAGGGCCATTCATATTCATACTGCCAAGAGGGCCATTCATATTCATACTGCCGAGAGGGCCATTCATATTCATACTGCCAAGAGGGCCATTCATATTCATACTGCCGAGAGAGCCATTCATATTCATACTGCCGAGAGGGCCATTCATATTCATACTGCCGAGAGGGCCATTCATATTCATAATGTCAAGAGGGCCATTCATATTGAGGAGTATATTGAAGATTTTATTTGCAAAACACAAGGCATAAGCTTTATTTGCTGGACGTCAGACCGATCGAGTCGACGTCGAATATTGAGGAGAACAATGAAGTGTCGACATGGTAAAAGACACTGTCACCCATTTAAATTGCATTTTAAGATGACGAATTCTATCTCAATCTTTGTCAAGAGCATTTGAAAGGATGAATTCCTACAAAAAAAAAAAAGGGTGCAAAATACTTCAACAAGGACGCAACGCATCATAGGACCTTTTGGAGACAGGTCTGGGATTGACTTCCACCACATGCAACCGCACTTCTTTACAAAGGTCATGTGTTCGGCAAAATTGGGTTTGTCAATTTTCGTTGTCCACGATTTCTTTCATCAATCATACACAACGAAAGGGACAGCTGTTGACACCCAATTTTGGCCTAACATTTTTAAAATTCGTGATTTTGAAGCTTTATTTATTTAATAGCAAATTTTGATCCAATGATTTTAAAATTCATACATTTTTTAGTCAAATACAACAAAAAAAGAAAACCTTCCTATCCCACATCTTTTCTCTAACAATTTTCATTTTTTTGCAAAAAGTCCCACATCGGTATTTCATCCTTTTTGAGGATTTTTGGGTTTCTATTTAAACCCACTTCATTCAATATTTTAAAGGAGGGAAAACAAAAGAATACTCATAAATTTTTGAGAATTCTTGGTTCCCATAGTTCAAAAATTTTAAAGTGTTTGTGTGGTTTTTCGAGTTGAGGAGGTGGAGTCGTTGCCTTCAAACTCGTAGTTCCGGTTCGCCGCCCAGAACCAGGTAAATTTTTTTTCTTAGCCTTGTTTATATTTAATTCCCAGTTCTTTTATGTTTTCTGTTTATTATATGTAGCTTGTTTTGTTTTTTTTAGTTTAATGTAGTTCTAAAAGTCAATTAATATTTGTGTTTATTGTAGTTTTAATATTAGTATTATTTTATGGTTTGATGTTTGTTTATTTATTGTTATTATTATTTTAAAATTGTTAATCAACTATTTGCTATCTTAGCTTTTCAGGGTTTTGTTATTATCCTATTTTAATGTTATTTTTAATTTTCATATATTACGTTATTGTTATTTCCATTTCATTATTATGTTGTTTTAGTTTGGTTGTTGTTTTCCCTATTCTCTTGGGATAAGTTTGTTATGTTTTGTTGATGTTCAGGTTATATTAAATATATTTGTTAAAGGGCCAATGAAAAATCTATCCGTCGGGTTTAGAGGCCTTTCCCATTTTAAAAGACGGAAATTTATATGTTTAGCTATTGTTGGTTATTACTTTAACGTTGCTTTATCTTATTTTATTTCTAATTGTTGGTTTCTATTTGTTTATTATAATCATTATTGCCATTAACTTTGGTCCTCTTGATTAGTGTTCCTTAGTGGATTAGCTTTAAATATTATTTATGCTTATTCTAGCATGTTTTATGCTCTTTTGTTTCATTGTCCAAGTGAGAAATTTTGTTACATATTTTAATTGTGTTAATTAACCTTATAATTTAAGTGAATTGATATATGTTTTAGTTGTTGAAAGGGCCGATGAAAAATCTATCCGTCGGGTTTAGAGGCCTCCCCATTTTAAAAGACGGAATTTTAATTCAAGTTTATATCTTCTAAAATTGTTAAATGTGGCCAATGAGAAAACTCTCCGTCGGTTTTGGAGGCTTTTCCATTTTCATAGACGGAAATATAATTTAAGTTTATATATAATTTTAGTTGTTGGAATTGGCCGATGAAGAAATTATCGTCGATTTCCAAGGCCTCCCATGTTAATAAGACGAATTTTTATTTTTTTTAGTTATTGTTTGAGTTATTCATTTTTATTTATATTTATTTGGCACTAACTCTTTTACTAAGTGTTTACAGGTACACGGAGGTGTTTCTCCTTGAATTATTCGAAAAAGTTCGAATTATATTTTTATTTCGTTATTTTGTGAATATTGACGTTTGGCAAACTTTAGGCCGATGATTATTATTTTATTGTGTTTATTGCATGTTTAGTATATTTGTATATTATTTTATATTCTTCCTCAATTTGAAAAAAAAAATGAATTCAGTCGGGAACCACAATTGTGGATTCCGAAGGGTGCCTAACCCCTTCCCTTCCGAATAATTTAAACCCCTTACCTAGAATCGAATTGGTTTCGTAGATCATAATTGGTTTCCTAGTTTTCCTAAAATTAGGTGGCGACTCTTTCAAAATTCGTTTATTTTTAAAACTTTGTTAAAATTGAAACAATTAATTAATTTTCGAGTTGCCGCGACGTTTTGCCCTATTTTAATAGAGTAGGGATGTAAACAATCCTTATTAATATTACTTATATAAAGGCCATGCACTAATTAGGGTTAGATAAATATATTTGACTTAATCAACCTTTATTTTTTACGTTAAAAAGCATGCACATGAGTTGATTAAATGTTACACATTATATTAATCAATCAAAGAAATTGTTTTATTATCAAAAGTTGGACATTAATCTGTCAATTATAATTTTCTTTCAATCAAAATTATATAGCCAACGTTTGTTTTGATTTCTTGAACTACTACAAATTCGCTACGGGATTTATCGTTATTCTTAATTAATATATCGCTAATAAGTTTCTAACTAAGTGATTTTTTTAAATATAATTCATCACTAATCCGTAGCTAAATGTGGTTAACACGTTAGCTATAACATTTTATCCATAGACAATTTCTTATTTCCTGTGAATCTTGTGTTTTTTCTCTTTCTAAATACGAGTGAGATACTAATTTATGAAAAATTGTATATAATGATAAACTAATAAATCAAATTAAATGTTATAATCACATTTTGATTTAATTGTGTCATTTAGCAAACTGTTTGTCAGTCACCTCTCTCCCTCAAACTCTCGCTCACCACTCTCCCTCTCTCGCTCGCTCCCTCTCATTTTTATACAATCACAAGTGTATAAAAGTGTCTATTTGTATAAAGCGAGAAAAAATTGTATATATACATATATTTTCGTTCCCCTCTCTCTCCTCTCCCAGATCTCGCTCGCCACTCTCCCAAATCTCGTTCTCCTCTATCACTTATACAAACAGATACGAAATGTATAAATTGTGTTTCTGTTTGTATAAAGCGAGAGAAAACTGTATATGCACTTGCAAATACATAAATATTTTCATCCTATACACTTATAATTATATAATACAACTGCTTTCTTTTGTATATGTATAACGAATTATACATATTTATGTTTGCTATGTAGCGCAATTATGCAAACTTTGCTATAACATACAAATATGAATTTTGTGTTTGTTATATGTGAAAGTTGCTCATAATTTTTTTTAATTTTTTTTTTTTAAAAAGGGTCTTTTATGACATATTTTATAGCCCATACACAAAAATCTCAACTTAGTTTATAAACTCCTTACTTAATTAGTCAAACTCTGAATGTTGGCTAAATGACCATGAGTTGGATATTGCCTATTTATCACACTTAACCTATATAACATTTTGGTGGTATATCATGTAGCAATATCTCAATGCACATATAAAATTTAGTGGAGTCATCAAAAATGTAAAATTAAGAACCAAAATTTATATTTCAAAGATGAACTTAATTGGAGCGATATGAACTTCAGCAATCAAACTCAATTATGAATTGGAGGGTGTGTTCTTGGTGGCAAGTAGTCCAAATTATACTCCGCCTCCCTTTTCATATTTTTATTTGATGCTTTTACTTCTACATCCGATCGCGATCGAATCGAAACCCTAACCATACTTGAAATGATCTCCTCATTCTGCAAGAAAAACACCCAAAAAAATCAATTTTAGATTTCAAAATTCTACCAAGAAATACATTAATCATTATATAATCTTATCGTTCTAGTATTTAAGTTATATATATATCGAACAATCCAAGAAATTTAATTGTTACATGTAATTGCAGGTTAATTATCATATTTATCGCTAGGTTACTAATGATTAGCGTATTTTTATCATAGAAATTTACTTGTAATTATCTTGTAATTAAGTGATTTGATTAATGTAACTACTTTTTATATTGTCGGTTCATAGAATTTAAATTCTAAAATTAAAAAAAATATAAGTTATATGACGAACATTATTTTTTCATAAAACAATCTTCTATTGTACTTCAAAATATATTGATAGTAATTTTTTTTTAAAAAAAAACTTTATTTTGTCCATGTATATAACATAAAGATATAAATAACAACAACAACATACTCAATGAAATCTCACAAGTGGGGTCTCAGAGGGTAGCTAGCTAGAGTATGCCAGAATTACATAGAGAGACGTTTTCAAAAGACCCTAGATTGGCTCTAGTGTAGCAAATCCATATATAAGGAAGAAGGAGACAGTGAAGTGAAGGAAATATAACAAGTAACAAGGAGATACTGAAGAAAATATTACAAAGTCTACAAGAAGAGAGCAAAACCACATGCAACATAATGTAATAATGTTGAACATAAAGATATAAATTAGACAATAAATTTGAAATTAATATATAGAAATAGAAGAATTTACCTTATTGAGTAGACCAAGTGATCTTGCATTACATGCATGGAATAGAAGGAAAATTATAAGAAGAGAGGATATAGTTATCATTGACATTTGAGAATAATTGTACAATAATTGTTCTTCTCAAATATATTTGTTTTTTTTTTTGTTGAAAAAAAATGGATCAAGACTTAACCTATAAATACTACTTTAAAGAGTAGATATAGCTAGCTTTAGATGGTGATTTTAGAAGGATATAAAGGTTTGATTAGCATAATAACATGCAAATCATGTATGTTATCAAGTAGGAAATAAGAAGCAAAATAAGAAATATTGAGTCTCAAAGGCATGAAGATATTCAAAGTAAGGGCATGTATATATATATATATATATATATATATATATATATATATATATATATATATATATATATATAAATTACTTTTTTTAGTTTTGAAATTTTTTTTGAAGATGGTTGATTTATTAGTGTTGAACTATAGATGGCTCATGATGGCTAAGGAAACAAGAAAAGCAAGAAAGCAAGAGCCTGTCCATTTTTGTTGGTTCTACTTGGCTTATGCCTCCTGGTTTCTCGTCTTTTTACCTCGAAAATCTTACCAAATTATTTCACTCTGTTCACTTTCACTTATTCATTTTTTATTCACGCGCCTCATAATTAATAGGGAAATAAGTAGAGGATGAAATAGGAAAAAATAAAGAACTTACATAAATCTCACTAGTTTAGGAGCTAATTATTTATATATACTCTAGTTTGCAATATTACGTGTCTTACCAGAATTTGGTGTCTCCGGATACGTTCAGATTCATGTATCTCGAATACAAGGGGTCAAAATTAGATTAAATTTGTTCTAGATACATTTTATCCAAGTGGATTCACATGTATTTGGGATACATAACAAATCTTGTTCGCTTCCCTTGTCTCTCTTTCATCTTGCTCACCATTCTCTCATGCATCTGGTATCCTAAGTAAATGTGAATCACTTCAGATACATGCATATACATGTATCTAGTGTGATTCGCATATACGTGGGATACATAGAAATCTCGCTTACGTCTTTCACTATATATGTGTATCTGGTAACAAAAAATGCATGTACCTAAGTGTATTGTCTTCAATATGTAATAGAAAATTCTTAATTAATGATAAGATATGTAATATTTTGAAAATATGTATAGATAATAACAGTATATATGGTAGTGAGATATATCTAATTATGTAATCTTTCAAAAAGATTGTCTTTTCTTGATTTATTAACGGTGAAATTATATTTTTAGAATAATGAACCAATAATAATGAACAGGGTGAAATGTGAATAGTATAAGCTAGTAAAACTATTTCATACTTACATGTTTTATGGTGTGAGGTATAATGTATTTCAGAATAAAATGTAAGATTATTTTATCTACAATATATATGATTGGAGGTATTAGATAATCCTTAAATTACTTATCACATCATTTATATTTTAACGATGAGATGAATTATTCTAATTACATAATAAAATAACTTATTTCAAGACAATTTATTTTGAAATAATTATTTTTGAAACGACTTATTCTCATCCAAATGATCTATGGTAATGTGAAAAAGTGAGACACCTTTTTATATTGACTAGGCACCAAACATGTCTACCTACATATGTTTCCTAGTTGTCTCTACTTGCATGCTACCTTCATTAACAGAATAATCAATCAACTAATATTTTAATTTGTTTCATGCTTTTGATATCATAAAAGATGGTGGAAGCCAGTTTAATATGTTTATAATAAAAACAAAACATTAACCTAATTATTTATACTTTGAAAATTGTACCCATGACATTGGTTTAAGCAATTACTTAAGATCTATGTTGACCTCGAAATTTTATCTTGTTCTACTACTACTTATTCACACATTCGTTAATCGAAAAATAATCACATGTTTATGAAAGTTCACTTTGTACTTGTTTACTGAATTGATAGACTTTGAATTTATACAAGCACATTCTTTTTTTGACAATTTTCACAAAATATAAACTCAACAAGTGTTGATATATAAGATGTTATAACTATAAAAATGACAAAAAAATAAAGTTTGAACAAATGCTAGGATGAAAATCAAACTCTAAAAGAACAAGTTGAGCACCCCAAATCAACAAAGTGCAACTACTTTACTTTTGTTGCTAGAATATTGTCAATAAAAATATAAGTTTTAGTTAAGATACAAATTTTTTTTGGAGGTTAGTAATCCCCTACAATGGGCGGGTATCGGGTACATTCATCTCAGGGGTGGCTCGGCAGTATTAAAAAAAAGACGTGTGCCTTAGGCTTTCAAATTTAAGAGGCCTCTTTTTTTTATAATAATAGGGTATAAGTTGTTATTTTTTAACAAATATTGAATACTATTTGTAGAAAAAGTAAACATTTCATGAAAAATAAAGAAATTATTATAAGAAATTTGACATATTTTGAGTACTATATCTTATGAAAAATAATTTGAAATAAGAATGGTTATATTATGAGGTGAATATTAGAAGAAAATAAATTATATAAAAGTTATTAACAATTTAAGTTTAAGGCCCCGTTTGATTATTGTTTTAGGTGACTAATACGCTTAAGCCGCTCCTGATTCATCTAAAAAAAGAAATAGATCAAAATCTAAAATATCAAATCTTATTTGGAAGAAAAGACGAATTGAGTAAATTACAACTAGAATATTGATAAATTGTCATGACCTAAATCGTCGTGATTTGACACTCACACTAACCCTTCGGTGGGAGAACTGCTGCTACAATCCAAAACAAGCAACTAGACAAAACTAAGGCAATTAAGTTAAGGAAATTAACTAAATAAATGCGGAATTTAAGTACTTAGAATATGAAAGTCAATGTACCGAAACATCTAAAACTCAACCAAGTCTAAAGCAAGAAGGGATGCAACCTTGGTCTAATGAACTAACAACTTGCTAAAACAAATGTCTAAGTCCAAAAATGGTAGACATAGACTAAAGAGACTCCCATGGCAGTGCAGAAGAATCGACTCACCCTTGAATTTGAAGCAACGATCACTGATCTTCTAAGTGCGTTATGTCAATAGTCACGTGAAGATGGCATGTACTCAACAAAAATAAAAGCAAGTGCAGTATCAATACACAATCACCGTGTACTGGTAGGATCACACGGCTCTCCTTAGTTTAACATAATCAAGTTAAACAAATTATAACCACATGCATATATATCAACATATACAACATTATCAATATGAAAAATCAATAGCACATTTCACATTATTATCACATCATTGATTCTCTCACAAAACCCAAACTCAAATAGTTAGCTTGCTGGAACGTGGCAATCTGATTCCAAAGTTATGCCAGAACGTGACCGATCTAATATAATGCCAAAATGTGGCAATTCAATCCAAAAGTTATGTCGGAACTTGGCAGCCGATCCAAATTAGTTATGCCGTAACGTGACAATCAATCCCAAACACATTACAATCACAATCACAAGTATATCATCAAGATCATACATTTACATCATGGTTACATGGCATGAATCATTCATATATCTCATTTACAACAAATGTGATCAATATTGCGACATTTAAACATATGCAAGTATCAAAATGAAGCAAGAACATGCACACATCACAAAATCATAGAATCACAGTCATCACCTACCTCGAAACAAGCTTGAAACCCTAAGAAACTTGATCATTCCCTTTTTGGATGCGTTTCACTTGTTTTTGGTCTACAAACAATCACAATAACACAGAAATCAACAACCAATTGCTAATTATTCAAAACTATAACAATTCTATGAACCCTAGATCAAATCCATAATCCTAACTAGTCAATTTAGGGTTGTCTCCACCATAGAATCCATAAAAAAGCCCTTCCCCATCAACATTAACCTATTCTATACATTTTACGGATCGAAAAACAAATTCGGAGAGTGAAAAGCTTATTTTTAGCCTCAAAAATGGTGAAAAGCGAATGGAAATCGTCTGGAAGTCGTTTCTTAGCTCTAAAAGTTAAAAAGTGCATAATGAAGTCGTTTAGGGGTTTATTAACGACTTTAACTAGCAGGGGCCAAGCTACAGTAGCCGATAGGGGTTCGATTGAACCACTGACTTTTCCTTAAACCCTATATGTATATTAAATTCTGAAGTAAAATATGTATATATATTTCCTGCGAACCCATAATAACACTGAGATGTTTTGGTCCAGTATTCACTGCACACCCAAAGAAATCGTTCCACTGTTATATATATAAAAAAAAGTTAAAAATAGAATACTGTTATATGTGGGTTTGTACAAAAATAAAATAAAATTGTTAACTACAATATATGACTATTGACTTATGCTCACATTCAAAAAGTTTAACTCATTTTTTTTTCTCAAGAAGTTAGAGTTGTAACTTTTATTGTTGATCTAATTGCTGTTATTCAACATCTAGTCTCTGGTATCTCGTCTCTTTTTTTTCTTATTTGTTTGCTTTGATATTGTACAATTAGTTATTCAAAAATGGGAAAAGGGTTAAAAATGCCCCTAACATATTTGAGATGGTTCAAAAATGCGCTCCTATCACCTTTTGATTTAAAAATGCCTTTAACGTTATTTTAAGGTTTAAAATTGCCCTTTATTCACAGCACAATGACATGACAATCGTGGCATGGATTTTCTTTACATATTTCAAAATATATAACCCATTTAATCTAGAAACTCATTTCACATTGCCCTTTTTTCATTTCTCGATTGATTTCAAGAAGAAAAACAAGATAGTTAAATCTTAAGATTTTTCTTTGATGACATTGAAAGTTCAATAAGATTTTTCTTCATTGAAACCTTAAGAGCAAACTCACATAGAGTAGAAAAACTCATTAAAAATCAATAATGATTTCATCAATTCACAAGCAAACCTATAAACCCACCTTCCTAAAAAAGCAAAACATTACTTTAGTTGCAAAAGTAATGAAATCAACTGAGTAAAAAATTGAAGAAACAAAAACATAATTAGAGGTATTGTAATTTGCATTCCTAAACTGTCATCTCGGATGCTACAAAAGAGGTTGAGAATAAGGTAAAACGAAATTCAAAGATAAGATAGATTAATACTAAAACGGGTTTTTGGGTGGGTTTGAGTTTTTGTAACAGATGGGTCGGGACAACTAAATGACTCATCATTTATCATGTCAGTGGGTTGTCACTAAGGACAATTTTTAAACCTTAAAAAAATGTTGAGGGCATCTTTAAACCTAAAGATGAAAGGAGAACATTTTTGAACTATTTGAAACACGTTAATAAAATAATTTTTAGTATATGTACCGTTAATATTTGAATAATTATACATACTAACAAAATGTGAAATATACTGAATAATATATAACGCTAATATTTGATTAGCATATGTACCGTTAATAAATATACAATCAATTTCTAATATTTAAAAAATATTTATATTTGGATAAATCAATCAAAACGGTAAATATATAAAAAGAAATGAAAATAATAATAAGAACTAAAAACAACAAATGTTGATAAGAAACAATAAAGTTTCCAATTTAAAAAATTAAAAGAAATAAAAATGGTTTAATATAAAAAAGAAATAAAAACAACAAACTTATATATAGGAAAACAATAAAGTTTTTAATTAAAAATAATAAAATAAATTAATAGGGTAAATATGTAATTTGTCACTTTAATACACGTATAACTAATACCCACATAACTTATTCCACCTTCTACCCTGCACAACATTATACATAGATTCCTTCATAAGTTAGGTATTAATTACGTAGAACTATAAAAATGCAACCAAACGTGATATAAGTTATGTTGACTTTCTACCTAAACAAAAATTTCTACCAAATATTGCATAACTTAATACATTATTTTATACATGAATAAGAGGCAAGTTATACCATAACCAAACGGCCCCTAAGGAAAAAAAAATTAAGGTTTATCTTTTTTGAAACTTTTTTAATTAAACTATCATGAGATTTGTATATGGCTATAAAAACATGTTAGTAATGATAAAATAATTTTTTTTGAAGTGTTGTTAGATCCCACTCACTATTTATTTTATTAGGAGAAATATGAAAGAGTCATAAGAGTATGAATACCACTTTAGATACCAATATTTTTAATTTCTAACATGTATATGTAATTATATACATCAAGTTGCTGGTCCACCTAACCTATAATACAAGTTGATAATATCACAAAAGACTGTGAATTATTTTATACAATTTGTCATTCTTTTTGTGAAATTAATGAAGAATTCATAATAAGATAAAGCTGGAATTTTATTTTTATTTAAAAAAAAACATTAGTAATTATATTTTGATTGAAAGCAAATCTATAATTGATTGAAGATGAATACAATGGCAAATGTCCAACTTTAATTTTGAAAGTTGAGGCATTAATTTCTTGATTTATTAATACTCGTAATACACATTTAATCAACTATGGATACTTTTAATGTCAAAAATAGAGGCTAATTAATTACTTTTTAGGATGTGCGTTACCTATTGTTTTTTTTTAAAAAAAAAAAAAAGTTTAAGTCAAATATCTTACACTAATTAGTGCATGGCCTTTTTTCATAATCTCTTATGAAATTATACAATAGTGCAACTTGTTTCGACCAAAGTTTGAATCATAAATATTTTATTGTTAAATTAAATTGACTTTAATCTTTTAAGATATTAATGCTCTTTAATTTCCACAATGACTCCATCTTAATTTTTCCTACGTGCATTATTGGCACTTTCTAGTTATACTTTCGGTGATGGATTGGTAGATAGGATAAAGATAATAATTTTGAAATAAAAGTTAGAAATTAATTTTATCCCATGTTTGATTTTAATTATTAGCTAATCATGAGATTACTTTATCTCATTATTTATATTATAATGATGAGATTAATATTTTATATAAATGGTGGAAAGAAAAAAACACTTTTTTTAAAAAAGAAGAAAATCATGTTCCTATGAGTTAATGACTTGCAAAACACCCCCAAAGTTATTATTTTATTACATGTTTGGAGCGCTAAGGTATTAAAGTTGGGCCATATATTTCATACTTATATTGTGTATAAGGGCGGAACTAGCTAATGTATCGATATCAAATTTATCAGAGTTTAGTATTTTCAATGTGAAGTATAAATTTATATGTAAAAGTTTACTTCAATTGCAATAATTATTAAATATGAATTCGTAATTTTAAAAATATAATCAATTAATATTAAAAACCTTATAAACTAAATTAATTTATAAATTTTAGATGTTAAATTCGGCTGATATGTCAAGGCTATTAGACTTTTAGCTGCATGCATGAGGATGAGGGCCATATAGTAAGCCTTAATGTAAAACTCATTGAATATTTACAAGTTATAATATTATAATTAAACAATAACCTTATAGTCATGAATATGAGCACTCGCTTTTTGAAACTGAGTTGACCAATATTAATATTATACCATATTTCCTCCACTTTTATTTGTGGCATTTGTTTTCTAGAATCAATTTAATTAATTTTTAAAATTAGCTTAAATTAAATTAATTTAATATTTTAAATTATAAATTTAGATATTTAAAAATTATAAAGAAAAAATTCATATGTTATAAATTTTTCCCAATTGATATGATACGATAAAAAGATACATTTTAAAATATAATTAAAGTTTATACCAATTAACACTCTAGAGAAGTAAAACGTGATAAATAAAAGTGAATGAACGAAAATATATCCATTTGACATCTAAAATGCAAAGAAAAAAAAGCAATTTTAGCATTAACACAACTGATCAGAAATTTGAAAATTTTGATTCACCAAATGACAAATTAATTACGCGATTTATTTTAGTCTGTCAAGACTTAATTACATGTAAAAGTCACACAAAATCTTCTCATTTTCTCCGGTGTCGGATTCAGGATTTCCATTAAGGGGTTCGAAAAAAAGAAAGTTGTGGTTTGTACCTCTAAACCACTAAGTCAATCCCTAATTTTATATTTAGGAGGTTCAAAATCAGTATATAGACATAAATTTTTTTAAAAATACCTTAAATGTACAACGAACTTTTTGCCGAGGGGGTTCACCCTCTACGTCCGCCCCTACTTTTCGCTATTACTTCCACCGTTCATATTTAGTTTTCATGATTTCTTTTTTTAAATTCAAATGATACGAATTTTAATTATCATTTTATGATGTATTTTAAAAATTGAAATTTAAAATACTTTTCGTATAGTTTTGAATATCTAATTTTTTTTTATTTAAAATATCAAATTAATATAATTTAATTTAATTTTAAGAATTAATCGAATTAACTTTTAATAAGCGTAACATGATAAGTAAAAATGGTTGGAGGAATTAAATATGTCAATCATCTTGGTGCATATATTAAGTGTTTGTTTTACTAAATTATTTTTTGTAAATGATACTTTAAAAATCTAAATTTGAACGGTTGGTTAGTAACAAAGATAAAATCGAAAAGGATGATAATTATTCTTCTCCCAAATTGTTGAAGTGATTAAGTAAAAGAGAATTAATTTTTTAAAATCTACTTTGATAAGTAAATGAGATGATTATATATGGTGGTGTTATTTTTCCTTTAATTAATTAGGTCCTTTATATGTATTCCCAATTGATCAATTAAATAAATTAAAGATTCTCCAATTTTAATAGTTTCATACTACCTTTTGGTGGGTTAGGTTAAGATCCACAACCCACTAAATCTACACATCATATACCCCAAAAAAGTATATTTTCAAATATTTCAGAAGGTTCTCTAAAGAAAATAATTTGTTGGTTGGATCAGTATAATAATCATTCTTTCTAATAATATTTCACTAATAATATTTATATTATATTTTTTTTATAAACTTTTAAGTTAATACATATTTATTAAGAAAAATAAGAATATAATTTAATTCATATTTTTCGCTAATGCATTTTGGCTGAATCTCAATTTGTCTTCTAAAAATGTAATACTTTATTAAAGGGTAAATATGAAAAAATTTCAAACATGTATTTTGATTTTTGAACTTTGAACAATGAAAAAAAGCATTTAACATGAATAGAGGGAGTATGATATTTTTCGCTCATTTTTATTAAATCAGCTCGTAAAAAAAAAACATTAAATGAAAAACAAATTGTCATTAAAATCGTGGAAAACTTCTTATTTTTTCATATGAAAACACAATTATCTTTTATTTTTTCGCTTACTCAATCAAAATATTTATAAAAATAATTATTTATCATTTTTTAATCGGACATATCAATGAAAATTAATATTTTTTTATAGTGGGTTGAAAATCAAGAAACTAATATGTAATATGACAATTTTATTACGAGCTATTAAAAACCAATAACCTATAAGAAGTTGTCAAAATTTGAAATTCAAAGAGTGAATTTTCCACCAAACTCGAAGCTTGTTTTAATATTTATTAAATTTATAATAAGAAAATAGTTAAATGTCTCTCTAATCTATTAGTTAATTTTTATTTATACACTTATATTTTACAAGGGTATTGTTATCTCTCTAAACTTTTTATTTTTTGATATTTGTGACCCTGAAAAATTGATTTGTCCAGAAAAGTGAATACACCTCTTATAGGCGCGTAAGGGTTCAACAAAAAGACAAAATCACTATAATTGAACAAAATAATCCATGTGGCAGTATCTCATTGAAAATTATATAAGTAATTCATTTTTTTAATTCTTTCTCTTTTCTTATATCATAAAATTATTATACCCATTTCATGATTTATTCAAGTTTTTCTCAAATTCCTTCAATGATGGTCTTCTAAATTTCGTCGCTAGGAGCTCCAAATTAGTTTATATCTACCGATTTATGCTTAGTGAATCATACATAAACCGTTTTTAGCAACAACAATCACCTAACTCATAAGAAACTTTCATATATGAAGCTTGAAAATGGAGTTCAAGTTTTTCCTTAAATCCCTCGTAATTTCATTAAAATAAAATAAAATAAACAGAATGAATTAACAATGATGAATTTGAATTTCACTTTCTCACTTCATTCTTATCAAATTTGTTTTTTAACTCCCACATTTGTGTAATTTTGTTTTTGGGGTAGATTTCAAATTGAAAATTTACTTAGACTAGCTATGGAGTTGTTCTTCTTTTTTTTATTTGGTGTAGAGAACTTTTTTTCATCATTTTCTCTTATTATTATCTAAAGAAATCATTAGTATTTTGGGAAGACAATCTCTATTTGAAAATATTTTTTGTAAATTTCATTTTCTAGGCTTGACAAAAATAGAAAGTTTACATAATTTTATGAGGAATTATTAAATTATTATTTTGATTAGGCTTATAATAATTTACAGGAAAAAGAAGAAGAAAAAGGTTAAAAAAATAAAATGAATGTACAGTGATTCATGTGTGTTGCACAACTTTGAGATAAAACTTTATGCCTTCCTAGGAAGTGGTAATTCCATATTTTAATAGTTCACGGGATTAATACGATCCTCGTATAGAATAACTGTATAATTGAGAATTGATTAATAGGTTGAAATTTTTTTAAATTATTTTTTAATTATAATTAAAAATATATCATTATCCTATTAAAGTAAGACCTTTTCTTTTTGAAAAAACACTTGAACTTTATATGAGTCTTATTATCCCTTTATTATTATTTAGAATGAATTTGTTGTTCCGTTATTATTATTTATTTATTTAAATTTAATTAATTGTACTTTCTCAATTCTTTATTTTTTGTTATCTTTCTTCAACAAAACTCAAATGAACCAACTACCTCTACTCTATCTTCTTCAACCTGAGACTCATTTACTACTCTCATTTTTTTCTTGTATTCTTGCTTCTCTTTGTTCCCTTTTTTTTTTTTTTTTTTTTCCTTATCTTTTTAAAATAATAATAACTGTAAACTTCTAACGATAACATTATTTTTTTAAATAAATAAATAAATAAACTAATACTAATTCTTTAGCATCTAAATAAATAAATTTCTTCAATTTAAGAGTATTATAGAATTTTATTACTTTCATCGTAATTGAGTTTCACTGCAAAATTGTTATGATTTTTTGAAAAGAAAAAGATTGAATGGAGGTAATTATTATTTTTCAATTTACATTTTGTTAGTAATTATAATTTTAAAGTAATAATGATTTTATGATATTAATAGTGGAAATAATATAATAATAGTAACATGATGAAGACAACTCCGAAAAGTTCGACAACAATTGACGGCTCGCTGAATACTTCTGGTGATGGCAGCTAGAAGGAGAAAGTGAAAATTGAAGAAAAAGAAAAACAAAAAGAAAATGAAGTTAAATAGAAAGTAAAAGAAAAAAAAAGAAAATAAAGATTAAAAATAAATTTAACACGCAGCAAATAATAATTATTCGTAATTCTACATCTTTTCTTGCAATTAAAAATGGCTAATAAGTGAAATATTTACTAACAGTTTAAAATTGTTTAAAAGATCTTTAAACCCAGCAAAATTCAAATATCTTTTAAAAACAGGTCTTATTATAATAAGATAATTACATATTTTCTCTAAATATAATAAATATCTTAATACAAATATAAAATTTATTTTCTTACTCTGACATCATATCCAACTAAGGGTGGCAATGAAATAGTGTGGGCCTCTTCCCACTCCACTTTACGGGTACATCAATTCAATATATACATATCATTTATTTAAATTTATAAATTATTTTATTTAATTTTAATTAATTAATATAAAATTTATTTTATTAAATCACATAAAAATAAAAATTAAACTAGTTTAATATAAATGTGAATAAACTTTTTACTCCGCACTACCTGCATAAATTCATCCCATTCCACTTCGCATAAGTTTTCATTCAGAAAAGGAAACATATTTTAAGGTATACATTTAAATATTAAAGTGAATCTTATTATATTTATTAAAATTTTAAAACTTATATGCTCTTTTGTTATGTTTAATTAATTAATTTTTTATTAGAACTGCTTACTTTTTTAATTCCACTTATAGCAATGAATTCCATTAGCCTACACCGGGGGATATTTTATATTTAGTATAATACGTAAATATGTCATTTAATTTTTCTTTAAATCATATTTATGTCCTTTAATTTTGTATGTGCACAAATATATACTTAAACTTGTATAAAATTGAAAAACTCAACACATATGTCATACATGTCATTTTTTGTCCTATATAGTGTCTTACGTGCATTGTGTAATGTTGGATTTATGTGTTCATTTATTTAAAAGTTAAATAGTAAAAGTGTCTGTTTGTGCATTACAAAAATTTTAAATTAAAATTAAAATTGAAAGCCAAATTTAGAGTCTAATATATGCATTACATCTTTATATTTTTATGAATTAATGTATTCGTAAATAGGAGAATATAAGGTTATAAATCACAAATATAAATAAAAGTGGCTGCAATTGGCCTTATATGCACCAATATTAGAAAAATATGATGCGTCTAATTTTATTTTTTTTCAATCTACTCTTAAAAGAAAATGGAATTAAGAAATACTTAAAATAATTAAGGTAAACTTTGACAATTTGGGACACTCTTCTGCTTCCTACTACTATAAATATGTGAAGAATTAAGTACAATATTCCACATTAAGCAGTGCTAAGCAATAAACTTAGACAATATCTTTTCATCTTAATTCTTCATTTTATAGCTAATAATTTCTTTGTAATGGCTAACATGTCTTTTTTACTAGTACTTATTATAGTCCCTTCTGTTCTAATTGGAATGAGCTCAGCTCAATTGACTTCCAATTTCTATAATTCTTCATGTCCAAATGTTCTTTCCATAATCAAAACAGCTGTCAATTCTGCTATCGCTAAGGAGTCTCGCATGGGAGCCTCTTTGCTTCGTCTTCATTTTCACGATTGCTTTGTTAATGTAAGTTGTCTTACTTAATCTTCATATATACAGAAGTGAAATCAGAATTTCTCGATTTTATGAGAGGTCTTGATAAATTGTTTAAACATATGGTCTAATTTTGCAATACAAACACAAAATTTGAACTCAAGCTACTGAATCTGTTGAATAACGCGCTCATGCATCCAAGGGTGGAGCAAGAGTGTAGACAAGGACTTCGACTAATCGAACTCAATAACTTTGGCTCTAACTTTGTGTACAAATTATTAATTTGAAACTTAATAATTTAAAATAACAACTTCAAATTTATAAGCTTCAAATTCGGCCTATGCCTCTATAAGTGTCGTGCAAATAAATTTTCCACATGACAACTTATTTTACTTATTTGAACGTGCATGCAGGGTTGTGATGCATCTGTGTTATTAGATGATACATCAAGTTTTACTGGAGAGAAGACGGCTAATCCCAATAGTGGATCTTTAAGGGGATTCGATGTGATTGATACTATCAAAACTCAAATTGAATCGTCATGTGCTGGTGTTGTATCTTGTGCTGATATTTTAGCTGTTGCAGCTAGAGACTCTGTTGTTAAAGTAAGCTAACAATTACCAAACTAGTAACACACATTCTATTTAGTTTATATTTAACTAATAGTTAGGAAAAGGAAAAGAAAACATGTTGACCTTTACAGAAAGCTGAGCATTAGTCATAATTTGAATATACAAATAAATAATTGGATGTTGTGCTTATAAAGTGTATAAATTAGTTGTTGAAACTAATTATATTATATTCTTTATGATTTATTAGCTTGGTGGACCTAGTTGGACTGTATTACTTGGAAGAAGAGACTCAACAACTGCAAGTTTGAGTAACGCAAATAGTGACATTCCTGCACCAACTTTAAACTTAAGCAGTCTTATTTCTTCTTTCTCTAACAAAGGTTTCAATACCAGAGAAATGGTCGCTCTCTCAGGTTTATTTTTATATTTAAAGTAATTATTTTTTAATTAATTTATGAGACTCATAAAAAATATGTTAAATTGAAATATCTTTGGATTTGACAGGTTCTCATACGATAGGACAAGCAAGGTGCACTACTTTTCGCGATCGTCTGCACAATGAAACTGATATAAATGCTTCATTTGCAACATCGGTTAAATCGAAATGTCCACAAAGCGGAAGTGACAACAACGTCTCTCCATTAGACACTACAAGCCCAACTACATTTGATAATATTTACTATAAGAATCTGCGAATTCAAAAGGGTCTTCTTCATTCTGACCAACAACTTTTTAGCGGAGGCTCAACAGACTCTATAGTTAACACTTATAGTTCAAATTCAGCCACTTTCTTAGCTGATTTTGCAAAAGCTATGGTGAAAATGGGTAATCTTAGCCCACTTACTGGAACCAACGGCCAAATTCGTAAAAATTGCAGAAAGACCAATTAAGATTTCGTATAAAAACGAGATTTTTCTAAAATTTAATCTCGAGATTTCAAGTGTTTTCTTATATAATATGTATTTCCTTTTCGTTTGATCGTGAACTTTGATGTTCTTGTTTTGTTAATTTGGAGGTAAAGGTGGTAAAGTTCCCCCTCCGATGTGTAATTTTCCAACGGTTGACTTGATACGACTTTATTTTATTTAGGGAGTGTGTCTAATATGTTTTGATTTTTATTTTATCGCGTAGATTTTGATGTACTATGTAAGTTTCAGAGATAATCACCTCCGTTATTCATCCATTATCTCAACAAATTTCCCCATTTTGATGATAACCATGTCATCTTCAGGATATAAGAATCGACCTTGATCAATATAAGTCTAGGGACTCACCGTCTACTCAGTGTAACCGTATAAATAACTAAATATAAGAACCTTGGAAAGTATTAAAGTCTCTAATGGAGGTTTTCTGATATTCTAATCTAAGAAGAAGATCCACAGTGTAAAAAAATAAAATGTGTATTGAATTTAATGAATCTTAACTTGAGTATACATGTACATATATACATCTCCTTCTAACTGCTTAACAGAAATGAGCAATTATAACTAATTTGATTCTCTAACTAATTACTGTGCCACATCATCTAGCTACTAACTAACTTTTGTATCTTCAATACTCCCACTCAAGCTATATGGTGCAAACATATTGTACACACCAAGCTTGGATAGTAAAAAATCATGTTGAGTCCTCCCCAAACTTTTGGTTAACACATCTGCTAACTGCATTCTAGATGGTACATGACTTGTTTGAATGACACATTTTTGTATTCTTTCGCGAATGAAATGACAATCAATCTCTATATGTTTGTTCTTTCATGGTGTATAAGATTAGCAACAATCTGAGTGCTGCCTTACTATCACAGAATAATTTGACTGACAACTCGAACTCCACCTTTAGTTCTTTATACAAGCCTACTAACTAAACCATTTCTGCCACAACATTGGCCATGCTCCTGTATTCTGCTTCAGCCGAGCTCCTCGAAACTGTATTTTGTTTCTTTGATTTCCATGAAATCAAAGAGTCTCCAATATTCACAGCAAATCCACTCACAGATCTTCTTGTCATAGGACATGTAGCCCAGTCAGCATCACAGTAGACAACCCCAAACCTGGTGCATTCTTTAAGTACCTTACCACTCCTAAAACCCCATCCATGTGGGATTTCTTTGGCTTATGCATAAACTGGCTAAGGTTCTGTACTGCATAGCTAATGTCTGGCCTTGTCATTATGAGAAAGAGTAGCTTACCAACCAAATTCTGATAACCTGTGGGATCATTAAGTATCACATCCTCATGTGTTTCTTGAGACTCATAATACATGTCAAACTCTTGACT
The DNA here is from genome assembly GCA_032847665.1 of Solanum chilense. Classification (NCBI taxonomy): domain Eukaryota; kingdom Viridiplantae; phylum Streptophyta; class Magnoliopsida; order Solanales; family Solanaceae; genus Solanum; species Solanum chilense. The sequence goes on along the minus strand of CM064964.1, from coordinate 44,948,389 downwards.
TGTGAACCTCTGATTAATCTCTAAAGGAGTACTGATTGGTTTAGTTCCTGCCAGTCCAAAATCTGAAATAAGATCCAAAGCAAACGTCCTTTAATTCACAACAATGCATTCCTCATTCCTAGCAATTTTAAGACCAAGGAAGTAACTCATATCCCCCAAGTCCTTGATCTTGAAAAGAGCTTGAAGCATAGACTTGGTCTGTTGAATTAGTTGTGAACTAGAACCAGTGATCAAAAGATCATCAACATAAACCAATATGAGGACCAGGTCCAAACCAGAACTCTTGTGGAACAAAAGTAGTCATGGTGACCCTGAACAAAACCAGAACCAATAAGAGTTTCACATAATTTCAAATTCCACTATCGAGAGGCTTCATTCAAACCATAAAGTAACTTTTGAAGTTTACAAACTTTGGACAACTCCTCACATAATAGACCAGGAGGAGGGACATGTAAACATCCTGATCTACATCACCATGCAAGAAAGCATTAAAAAGATCCATCTGATGTAAAACCCAACCATTCATAGCTGTCAGAGATAGAACCACCCTTACAGTAACCATTTTGACAACAGGGGAGAAGGTTTCCTGATAATCCAACCCCTCTTGTTGTGTGTAACCTTTAGTTACTAGTCGTGCTTTATATCTATCCACCTCACCTTGGGCATTAAACTTGACCTTATAGACACATTTGCAGCCAATAAATTTCTTTCCAGGAGGTAATGTAACAGTTGCCAAGTATGATTATCATGCAAGGTTGTAATTCATAGCAAGGACCCACTGGGATACTGTATGGCTTCTGCATAAGAAGCAGGTTCTTGTACAGCAGAAAAATGACACCAAGATTGATAGTAGGAAGGAGAAATAGAGGCGTAGGACATGTACGTAGAAATGGGATGTGTAGTAGAACGAGGCACTGAACCAAAAGAAGAAGAAACAATGTGAGCAAAATCATGCAACCAACCAGGAGGTTTAGACACTCTAGTTGACCTTCTAATTTGTGTCTCAGAAGTATCATGTGAAAGAGATGCAGAAGGATGAGGAGTCATCTCAGGAGCTTCAATGATAGAAAGAACAGGTACTGCAAGCCTGTCATTTGTATGACGAACAGGTATTGTAATTCTGTCAAGAGAAATGTGTTGATCATCATAAGCAAACATGTCAGAAATATTATGGACTGTAGGTGTTGGTAATTGAAGGCCTAGTTGAAAAGGGTAGTCATTCTCTTTTCAATTTTGGCCTAACATTTTTAAAATTTCGTAATTTTGGGCCACAATGCTAAGCCCGTCATTTAAGCCCATTTTGAATCTTTATTTAGGTCAAAAAGGGGGGGGGGATGATTTTCTCAGAAAGAGAAGAAGGGAAAAACCCTACTTCTTCCCTCTCCCAGCCGCCTCCCTCTTCTCCTCTCCTCCTCCCAAACCCTTCCCCTCTATTCTCCAAAAATCAGCCGCCCCACTCTCCTCTTCCGTCAGCCCCTCTTCTCCCCTCATCCTCTCGTTGCCTCCCTTATCCTTGTTGCCTCCCTCTCTTAACAGCCCCCTTCCCTCTCCCTTTCTCCATTCTCTCTTTTTCCGGCAAAGCAGCGATAACAATCCAGCAGCAGCTGAAACAACACCAAACAACAACACCAAACAACAACTCCAAACTCACCGAAAAAAGGCCACGAACTCCATTAATTAAAACCACCAGAAAACCCCGTCCAAACCCCCATTTTTTGAGCTCCATCAGCAGACGCCGGCGCGGACAGCCAGTAGATGGCGTTGCTTCATCACCTTCTCTCTTCTCTTTCTCCGGTGAACCACCATGAACTCCGGCAACTCTAAGAAACGATCGGCGGCAGCAACGTCGTCGCCTCAATAGCAGCAGAAACACCACGCAGCCATGGAGGAAGAGGACCTAGACGAGGATGCATTTTTCGAAGAGACATTGCTTCAGTATGAAGAATATTCACAGGTCCTTGGTGAGCTCGAAGAGAGAGCTATTCGGCCGTCAATTGTGTCTACGGTGAGTGTATATTTTATATTTATATTAGTGTTGATACATATTTTTTATTTTAGTTGTTTGTTTTGTTGATTTAGATATTATATTAGCAAGATGTTTTAGATTATTTTATTCATATTTTATGTGTCTACTCTTATTTTCTTTGATTATTATTTGAATGTTTAATTTCTAGTTGGTTTTATATTAATAGTGAATAATAGTTAATTTTTTGTATGATCATTAATTATTTGGAGTTTGAGATATTTTTCTTTCATTTTAATGTTCGATTTTACCACTTATGCGATTACTTTTTTTTTTTTTTTTGCAAAGTTTATTAAAAAAATAAAAATTACGGTAATGCTTTGGCTATATATGAGATTACTTTATTGTTTTTTTTTTTGTTTATTTTGATGTCTCCATGAAGCTTTTTTATTCACTGTTAATGGTTTACTTGTTATTATTCTTAATATTTGTTGGTATAAAAAATTATACTTGGTACAAATGTTCTGTTTTTTGTTATTGTTAATTCCTATTTGCTATGTTTATTATTTTAATATGTTATTATAGTTGTTGAGCTCTAAAACCAATGAAGTTGTCTAGGAAATATTTTTCAAGGTCAATATTAGGATTATTTTGATTATTTCTTACTTTTAATTGTTTTGTTAATCTAATATTGAGGGAAGAAATTATATATGAAAAGGGCCGATGAAAAATCTATCCGTCGGGTTTAGAGGCCTCCCCATTTTAAAAGACGGAATTTTAATTCGAGTTTATATATTCTAAAATTGTTAAATGGGGCCGATGAAAAATCTATCCGTCGGGTTTAGAGGCCTCCCCATTTTAAAAGACGGAATTTTAATTCGAGTTTATATATTCTAAAATTGTTAAATAGGGCCGATGAAAAATCTATCCGTCGGGTTTAGAGGCCTCCCCATTTTAAAAGACGGAATTTTAATTCAAGTTTATATATTCTAAAATTGTTAAATGTGGCCAATGAAAAAAACTCTCCGTCGGTTTTGGAGGCCTCCCCAATATTAAAAGACGGAAATTTAATTAAAATTAATATTTTTATTGTTAAATATGGCCGATGAAGAAATTACCGTCGATTTCCAAGGCCTCCCATGTCAATAAGACGAATTTTTATGTCTAAATTATGTGTCTTCCGTCTTTGTTCATATACTTTATTTTGTTAATTTTTATATTGCTAGTGGGTATTGTTATGATTTTATGACTTTATTTATGTTTGTTAAAGTTTCTTATTTTATTATTATTATTATTATTATTATTATTATTATTATTATTATTATTATTATTATTATTATTATTATTATTATCATTATTATTATTATGGTCATTATTAGTTTGACAATTTGTCTTGTTGCTTTCTACTTTCAATTATCATCAATCGTTACTTTTCTCTTCTAATTGATTACCACTAACTTATTTGGCTTATTTTTTCATCAAACATTTTGTTAATATTGTAACCCTTATGTTGTTCTTGTATCTTTCTTCTTTGCTATATTTAGTGTGTTACTTTTTCCATTTCTTTTATGACTTTGTGTGTATGTTGAATGGGCCGATGATAAAAACTCTCCGTCGGTTTTGGAGGCCTTTTCTATTTTAAAAGACGGAAATTTTTAGTTTAAGTCCATATATTTTAGTTGTTAAAATTGTTAAGTATTATTATGCTTTTATGTTTGACTACTTTTGTAGTTGTTTTTATTATTTTATTTGTTTTGCAAGCTTAAGTAGTTTATTTGTATTTAATCAAAGTGTAGTGATATGTGCTTACATTATTAGTTTTATAGATATTAATATTATATATGTTGAATGGCCGATGAAGAAATTACCGTCGATTTCCAAGGCCTTCCATGTCAATAAGACGGACTTTTATTCTTGAGTTATTATTTGAGTTATTCATTTTTAGCTATATTTATTTGACACTAACTCTTTTACTAAGTGTGTTTACAGGTACCCGGAGGTGCTTCTCCTTGAAATTATTCGAAAAAGTTCGAATTATAATTTCATTCGTTATTTTGTGAATATTGACGTTAGGCAAACTTTAGGCCGATAATTATTGTTTTATTGTGTATATTGTATGTTTATTATATGTGTTTATTTTATATTTTTTCCTCAATTTTTTTTTTTAAAAAAAAAATTAATTCAGTCGGGAACCACATTTGTGGATTCCGAAGGGTGCCTAACCCCTTCCCTTCGGAATAATTTAAACCCCTTACCTAGAATCGATTTGGTTTCGTAGATCATAATTGGTTTCCTAGTTTTCCTAAAATTAGGTGGCGACTCTTTCAAAATTCGTTTATTTTTAAAACTTTGTTAAAATTGAATCAATTAATCATTTTCGAGTTGCCGCGACGTTTCTCCCTATTTCGACAAAGTAGGGATGTAAACAGAATGGCGACTCCGCTGGGGAGTTTTAGAGGTTTTAACCAATATGAACTTATTTATTTTTTCAAATTGAGGAAATTTTTGCTTTATTAATATGTTATACCTTGTATTTTTATATTTCGCTGATTATTTGTATATTGTATTTATTCATTATTTATCTTGTTGTGTGTATATTATCATTGCATTCATGACATAATATTTTCCGTCAAACGACAATTATTTCATTTCTACTAAAGGACGATTATGCAGGTTCGCAGTCGTTCATTAACCAAAGATTTTCTCGGGGCACCCTGACGAGTGTAGTTGGCTACTTGATAGTCAACGATCGTTAACTGTCCCAGCCCAAGTAGTCCGCTTGGGTTACCTTTTCCACTCTAAATACATCCCACTCCTAGTCAACTAGTGTAGAGCCGAGCCAAATCCTGAAAATAGCGCGTTTGAACTAAGATGACCCAATACCCAAGGCGTGTTGGGCCCATTACAAGACCACCTTGAGTCCAAAACGGTCCACGGCCTAAATGGACGTTCATACTTAGGTGTTTAAATTTGAAGGATGTATACGTTGTTTGAAAAAATCATTGTCTCATAGGGTAAAGATTAGATTATAGTTTGTTTAGGTTAAAGAAAGAGTTTCACCAGCTACTAGCCTATTCGAAGATCTTGGCACACGGAGATGATAACAAATCAAGAAAGTAGAATGATCTTTTGTGGAGGCATAGTTTAGGGTCGTACCCTTGTCTGGGACTGATTATTTTGTATACATTTTCCTTATTATGTATCTCCATTAAGTTTTATTTATAAAATTTGTATAAATTTTAGTTTTTGGAGTAATGAAATATTTCAAATGACGTATACATCCTTTAAATCGGTAGGCCTACCCTAGGCATAAAAGGGTCACATATTTGTATAGGACGCGCAATAATTGTTTGTATGTTATGTGATATATGTCAGTCTGCCTTTAATTAAAATAATATTTATGTGTTTTATTCATTATTTGTGTGATATTTTGTATTATTCATTATGTACAGGAACTAACACTTCTACATTTTTGAGTTGTGTTTTTTTTACAGCGAAAAATTAATTTATGTTCAAATTCAGAAATCATTTTGTCCGAAGTCGCAAGAGACCAGAGGATTAACAAAATTCCAGTCCTTCTATTTCACAAGATATTAATATCAAGTGAAAACGATAAATCAGGGGAGTATTTAATTATAAGATGACACCCACTTTTTTTTTATTTATTATTTTGCATGATGGTCTTGCTCTCACATATTTTTCATATTTTTGTAGGGATACCGTCCCCGACATCAGTCGGGGATGGTCATAACAATGTCTGGATCTCGTGAAAATTGGAAGGAGACAAAAATCCAAGAAAACATCCGAAAAGAGTACAACAAATCATTATTGTATAAAATTCGTAGGTACATTCTACAGGCAGTATAAATATTGACGATTAAGAGGCTAAAAAAAAAAAAAAAACCTTCATGACTACAAATTTTAGTGGCGCTAGACATAGGAATTTCTTTGAGTTGTCTATATCTTTAAATTCTTATATGCCTTATCCGGTCGAACTACGCGTACCTGATTCTCATATTAATGAGATACGTAGGCAACCCTTTTTGGGCTCGGTATAATCTTTTTCCAAAAATAAAAAATAAAAAATAAAAAATTGTTTGTGCATATTTTCCCAGTCATATCAGGTCGAACTACGCGTACCTGATTCTCATGTTAATGAGATACGTAGGCAACCCTTTTTGGGCTCGGTATAATCTTTTTCCAAAAATAAAAAATAAAAAAAAATAAAAATTGTTTGTGCATATTTTCCCAGTCATATCAGGTCGAACTACGCGTACCTGATTCTCATGTTAATGAGATACGTAGGCAACCCTTTTTGGGTTCGGTATGATCTTTTTCCAAAAATAAAAAAATAAAAAAAATAAAAATTGTTTGTGCATATTTTCCCAGTCATATCAGGTCGAACTACGCGTACCTGATTCTCATGTTAATGAGATACGTAGGCAACCCTTCTTGGGTTCGGTATTATCTTTTTCACACACACAAAAAAAGGGGGGGTTTGTGCATATTTTCAAACTCATATTTGCACGAACTACGCGTACCTGATTCTCATTTTGGTGAGATACGTAGGCAAACCTTCTCGGGTTCGGTAATCATTTTTCAAAAAATAAAAAAAAAATAAAATAAAAAAATAAATTGTTTGTACATACTGTTAGAGTCATGTCTCCAACTCGGTCGGGACCTATATGGTTAAGAGCATGTAAATATATCTGATATGATTGAAAAGACTGACTTTGCGATAAACCATAGATTCTCGTGGTACCTCTCATCTGTACTTTTGTGATGCTTGAAAATTCTCTTGCATTCAATCAAGATAAGAATAAAATTAACCTTATGTGTCATGTACATTGTGTGGTGAGATTTTGATCGAAGTTCAACTGTGTTACACTGTTGATCTAGAACTTGACCTGAATGTTTTTCGAGGCGAAATCATGAGTAATGTTTGGTTTGAGAAAGGATTGTAGGCCTTTTTTCACTCGATTGTGCCTTTCAAAGCCTACCAAATTACATTAATCCCTAGTTTTCCCAGTTTGAGCCTGAAATCTTCATTTGGACAACCAAATCTTAACCACTACCCTTTTGAGTGCTTACGAGCACTATCCTCTCTTGGCCCAACCTTCTTGAGTGCACAAAGAATGTGTGAATTATAAGAGGAGATCCATGTTTGAAATTTTCAAAAGCAAAGATATTGAGTCTCTCAAAATCAAGGAAGCAAAGACTCTAGAGAAAAAGAGAAAAAAAAAAGTGAAAAAAAAAATAAAGAAAGGCAAAAATAAAGATTCCTTTACAGGATCAGTGAAGGGTTGGAAGGAAAATACTCCAACAAAAGGGAAAATTATTATAATGAAGAAGTGAATAAAAGAAAAGCTCCAACGAATAAAGACACACACAAAAAAAAAAGCTCAAAAATGAAAGCTCAAAAAAAAAAAAGAAAAAAAAAGAAAAGGGAAAAGCGATAAAAATGAGAATTCAAAAGAATTTGAGATGGCGGAGAACAATGAAGAGAATCTGACGTCAAAGGCGTACCAATCATTAAGAGCACAAATTCTTTGTGACGCTCAAGGCGGAATTCAGTCACTTTTATCTCAAATAAATATCCTACCCATCCCTAAGCCTACGTTACAAGCCAATTACAAGCCCTACATGATCTCATTCCAAATGTTCTCACATTAGTGGAGATTTACATAAGGGTCAAGCATATGGTATCACAGTTGTGTACATTGAACATTCTTGTGAGTGTGAGTTCACTTTGAAAAATGTCCTATAATCAAATGTTTCAAATATGTGTGAAATAGGACTAGTATTTTTCGTGAGGGCACTTGAAGCATGAGGATTGATACAATCAAAATCTTTGTTTGAAACAAGATGAACGGATCTTGTTAATCCTTAAGTATATTTGAGGTACCACTTGAAGCTGTAGGAATTACCTTAATTCAATCTTAAAAAAAAAAAAAAAAGATTTACCTGCAATCTTAACTGTTGGTACCAATCGTGGTGAAGATTTGACTATCTCATCGTATTTTTATTTTTGAAAAAAAAAAAGAAAAAGAAAAAAAAGAGATTAAAAAAAAATGGTCTTTTGAGTCGTTCATTATAAAAGGTGTTGTTAAGTTAATCTTATATATGTGAGATGCCTATTTTACTTCATTGAATTGTCCATCCCAAAATGTGATATGTCTTGTCTTTAGGCTTTGAATATAGCAAAAGATACCATTGGCATATTCCATCATGTTCATATTGTGCATTTTCTACTGATAATCTTTCAGATTCTTTGCAGCACTCATCATCCACAACAGGGGAACTACGTTTGACCTGATTCCTGCTCCAACGGGATACGTAGGCGCCACAACGGCTCGGTCATATTCCCAGTAAGATTTTCATTTCTCTTCACACTGGAAACTGGGACAGAATTTTTGAGAGGATTTCAAAAATTCATTTGAAGTTGGACTTCTTTAACAAGTCAAAACAGAAGACCAAAATTTTATGGTCTGAACTACGTTTGACCTGATTCCTGCTCCAACGGGATACGTAGGCGCCACAACGGCTCGGTCATATTCCCAGTAAGATTTTCATTTCTCTTCACACTGGAAACTGGGACAGAATTTTTGAGAGGATTTCAAAAATTCATTTGAAGTTGGACTTCTTTAACAAGTCAAAACAGGAACATTATCGAGCCATCCA
>CM064964.1:44701057-44938791 GCA_032847665.1 Solanum chilense | reverse complement strand
AGAGGGCCATTCATATTCATACTGCCAAGAGGGCCATTCATATTCATACTGCCAAGAGGGCCATTCATATTCATACTGTCAAGAGGGCCATTCATATTCATACTGCCAATAGGGTCATTCATATTCATACTGCCAAGAGGGCCATTCATACTCATACTGCCGAGAGGGCCATTCATATTCATACTGCCAATAGGGCCATTCATATTCATACTGCCAAGAGGGCCATTCATATTCATACTGCCGAGAGGGCCATTCATATTCATACTGCCGAGAGGGCCATTCATATTCATACTGCCGAGAGGGCCATTCATATTCATACTGCCAAGAGGGCCATTCATATTCATACTGCCAAGAAGGCCATTCATATTCATACTGCCGAGAGGGCCATTCATATTCATACTGAGGGCCATTCATATTCATACTGCCGAGAGGGACATTCATATTCATACTGCCGAGAGGGCCATTCATATTCATACTGCCAAGAGGGCCATTCATATTCATACTGCCGAGAGGGCCATTCATATTCATAATGTCAAGAGGGCCATTCATATTTAAATGAGGAGTATATTGAAGATTTTATTTGCAAAACACAAGGCATAAGCTTTATTTGCTGGACGTCAGACCGATCGAGTCGACGTCAAATATTGAGGAGAACAATGAAGTGTCGACATGGTAAAAGACACTGTCACCCATTTAAATTGCATTTTAAGATGACGAATTCTATCTCAATCTTTGTCAAGAGCATTTGAAAGGATGAATTCCTACACAAAAAAAAAAGGGTGCAAAATACTTCAACAAGGACGCAACGCATAATAGGACCTTTTGGAGACAGGTCTGGAATTAACTTCCATCACATGCAACTACACTTATCTACAAAAGTCATGTGTTCAGTCAAAATTGGGTTTGTCAAATTTCGTTGTCCACGATTTCTTTCATCAATCATACACAACGAAAGGGACAGCTGTTGACACCCAATTTTGGCCTAAAATTTTCAAAATGGGCCACAATATTAAGGCTATAACTTTGGGCCCATAATTTTAAAAATCCCTACATATACAAAATGTGGCTCATTAGGTTAGAGAGGGGGATTGAATTTTTCTGAAAAGAAGGGAGAAAACCTTCCTCTCTCCCCTAGCCGCCTCTTTTCCTTCCAAATCCTTCCCCTCTATTCTCCAAAATCAGCCGCCCCCACTCTCCTCTCCAATTTTTCCGGTGAACGTCAGAGGTGGCGACACCCACCCTCATAGCCGCAGCCCCCTCTCCTCCCTTCCTCCTCTCCCTTTCTCGTCGCCCCCTTTCTCTCCCCCTCCCTCTTCTTTCCTTCCTTACCTTTCCCGTCGCCCCCTTCCCTCTTCCTCCCTCCCTCAGATCAGTCGCTTCTCTCTCTCCCAGATCCATTCTCGTCTTTGCTCCTGCGAAGGCCATAGCAGCCGGCGATCAGTGAAACCACCAGGCAGCAAGCTCCATGCTCCAACTCGGACACCACACCAGCAAATTTGAACCAAACACAAACCAGACAGGAGGCTGGACAAAAGACCAGATTTGATGTTCTCCGGTAACCCCTGTATCTTTATTTCTCCTTTTAAATTTTGTTTCTTCTCTGTTACATGATTGCAAAGCATTTGAAGTTTCTTTCGGGTGGAGTAATTATTCTTCTTAGATTTTTGGTTTGTTAGCTTTATTTTAGTATATATGGGTTTGTTCTTTTGTATAAATTTGTTCAAAATTAGTTTTAGTAGTTTTTTCTCAAAATGTTGCAAACACGTTTAAATTATATAAAGATTTTGAAGGTTGGTTTCATTTTAATAGTTTATGATACTGCCTTGTGTCCTTTCTTATAATTGTTGTTTATATTATTTTCTTTTAATTTTTGGATAGTTCGTTGTTGCACTGATTTTGTCATTTTCAGTGATGGTAACTTTTTAGATGCATTTTATTTTAGTTTACTTTTGTTATTGTAGTTTAGTTTTGGTTAATTTTTATGGCTAAGTATGTTGTTTAGCGCGTTTTGTTTGGTTAATTATTGTTAGTAAGTGTTGTTATAACTATTTTTTATTAATGTTATATTTCTCCGTTAACTTTAACTGTTTCCTTATAAATCTATGTTGACTATTATTATTATTATTATTATTTTATTATTATTTTTTGGTGGTGATAAGTGTTATTATTGTTTTATTATTTTTGGTTTTGTTTCTTAGTGTAGGATCGTTTCATTGTTTATGTTCTCTATTGGATTTGTTATTATTTTTTTGGTTATTATTGTGTATGTTATTTATCATTTATTTTATTATGTTATTAGCAGTATGTATTTGGATAATTTTCTTTACTGTTTTGCCTAGTGTTTAGGAGTTGCAGGAGTTCTTTTCTTTATTATTTACTTTGTTGGTTTCATTTGTTTATTATTCATTTGTTCAATCTTCATCTTAGTATATCTTATTTGTTTTATCATGTAATTTTGTTACCATTCCAATTTTTATATTGCTTTAAATTTGTGCATTTAATTTGGTTAAGTTTTTCACTTGATGTTGATATATGACTTACTGTTTGAGCAGTGATACACAGTTGTTTATTAGTTTATTTTATTATTAGATATTAAAAGTTAAAGGGCCGATGAAAAATCTATCCGTCGGGTTTAGAGGCCTCCCCATTTTAAAAGACGGAGTTTTAATTCAAGTTTATATATTATAAAATTGTTAAATGGGGCCGATGAAAAATCTATCCGTCGGGTTTAGAGGCCTCCCCATTTTAAAAGACGGAGTTTTAATTCAAGTTTATATATTATAAAATTGTTAAATGGGGCCGATGAAAAATCTATCCGTCGGGTTTAGAGGCCTCCCCATTTTAAAAGACGGAGTTTTAATTCAAGTTTATATATTATAAAATTGTTAAATGTGGCCGATGAAAAATCTATCCGTCGGGTTTAGAGGCCTTTCCATTTTAAAAGACGGAAAATTTTAGTTTAAGTTCATATAAGTTGTTTATTAAAATTGTTAAATGGCCAATGAAAAATCTATCCGTCGGGTTTAGAGGCCTTTCCATTTTAAAAGACGGAAAATTTTAGTTTAAGTTCATATAAGTTGTTTATTAAAATTGTTAAATGGCCAATGAAAAATCTATCCGTCGGGTTTAGAGGCCTTTCCCATTTTAAAAGACGGAAATTTTTAGTTTAAGTCCATATATTTTAGTTGTTAATATTGTTAAGTATTATTATGCTTTATTTATATTTTTATATGTTTTGTTTATTATTAAGTTTGAACCATTTTTTTTTGTTAACATAAATGACATACTTTGTTTCTATTTGTTGGCTATTGTGTCGGCTATCTTCTATCAATTTCCATTTTTTTTTCTTTCTTAGATCTATGCTCAAGATGCTTATTATGTGTTTATTATAATCATTCTTTGGTAAAATAAAATAATAATAATAATAATAATGAGCACCCCTTAGTGACATCTCCGGTGGACACAATTATTTCTCATTGTTTAATTTGTCTTTTCCCTATTTCTCACTGTTAGCTTTTATGTTTGGCTACTTTTGTAGTTATTTTTATTATTTTATTTGTTTGGAAAGCTTAAGTAGTTTATTTGTATTTAATTACAGTGTAGTGATATGTGCTTATATTATTAGTTTTATAGATATTAATATTATATATGTTGAAATGGCCGATGAAGAAATTACCGTCGATTTCCAAGGCCTTCCATGTCAATAAGACGGACTTTTATTCTTGAGTTATTATTTGAGTTATTCATTTTTAGCTATATTTATTTGACACTAACTCTTTTACTAAGTGTGTTTACAGGTACCCGGAGGTGCTTCTCCTTGAAATTATTCGAAAAAGTTCGAATTATAATTTCATTCGTTATTTTGTGAATATTGACGTTAGGCAAACTTTAGGCCGATAATTATTGTTTTATTGTGTATATTGTTTGTTTATTATATGTGTTTATTTTATATTTTTCCTCAATTTAAAAAAAAAATAATTAATTCAGTCGGGAACCACATTTGTGGATTCCGAAGGGTGCCTAACCCCTTCCCTTCGGAATAATTTAAACCCCTTACCTAGAATCGAATTGGTTTCGTAGATCATAAATGGTTTCCTAGTTTTTTTCCTAAAATTAGGTGGAGACTCTTTTAAAACTCGTTTATTTTTAAAACTTTGTTAAAATTGAACCAATTAATAATTTTCGAGTTGCCGCGACGTTTCGCCCTATTTCAACAGAGTAGGGATGTAAACAGGAAAAACTCCCTTTAATAAACTTCATGGAAAAGAGCCTTCTATAGCTCATCTAAGAGTTCTAGGGTGTTTATGCTTTGCTAGAATGCCAAACCAACATGATAAACTTGAATCAAGGTCTGTAATGTCTGTTCATATGGGATATTCAGAGGTGCAAAAAGGATATATCTTGTATGATCTAACTAATAAAGTGTTCTTTGTTAACAGGGATGTCATATTCAATGAAACAACATTTCCATTTGGTAAAGGAAAACAGTTAGAACCTGTGTTTAAAGACACTCATTCAACTTTAGATCATGCATGTCAATGGTCCAGTATTCCTGTTAATACACCTACTCAACAAGTTCAGCAACACATACAATATGAAGGTAGGGAATCAGGCCAACAGAATGAGGAAGAGGAGTTAAGGACTGTGAGAAATGAGGATACAACACAGATTCCTTTACAACCATCTCGAAGGTCTGGAAGAAGCAGTAAACCACCTATTTGGTTAAAAGACTTTGTATCTCTCAATATTCAGAAGGAATCAGACTATGGCATTCAAAATTATATAAGTTATGAGAATATTTCTGACAAATATAGTGCATACATAGCTACAGCCTCAATTCATAGTGAACCAAGGTCTTACACAGAAGCTGCTAAAGACTCAAGATGGATAGAAGCTATGAAGTCAGAAATTGAAGCATTACAAAGTAACCATACTTGGGATCTAGTTACTCTTCCTGAAGGAAAAACTCCAATAGGCTGCAAGTGGATATTCAAAGTCAAATATAAATCAACAGGAGAGGTAGAAAGGTATAAATCCAGACTAGTAGCTAAAGGATTCAATCAGCAAGAAGGTATTGACTACCAAGAAACATTCTCTCCTGTAGTAAAGATGAAGACTGTTAGAACAGTATTGGCACTAGCTGCAAAAAAGGGATGGTGTGTACACCAAATGGATGTGTTTAATGCTTTCTTACAAGGAGATTTGTTTGATGAAATATATATGGAAATGCCTCAAGGGTTCACAAGTCAGGGGGAGAAACAAGTATGTAGACTTGTGAAATCATTATATGGATTGAAACAAGCCCCTAGACAATGGAATGCTAAGCTGTCTAAGGCATTAGTGGAGCTTAAGTTTAAACAGAGTGAATATGATCAGTCTATGTTCATCAAGAAAGATGAATCTGGAATGGTGATTATTCTTGTGTATGTGGATGATCTATTAGTCACAGGAGATAGTCTAAGAATTGTAAAAGAAACAAAGGAGAAGTTAAAACAGGTGTTTAAAATGAAGGATCTTGGAGAACTAAGATACTTCTTAGGAATTGAGTTTGCCAGGTCTGATCAAGGTATACTGATGCATCAAAGAAAATACACCTTGGGGCTTATATCAGAGACAGGTCTCAGCAGTTCTAAACCAGCTGCAACACCAATGGATACAAATGTTAAGTTAACAACTAAGCAGTTTGATGAGTATATCAGATTAAAAACTTCAGAAAAGGTCAACTCAAATGATCAATTAACAGATCAAGGAGCATACCAAAGGCTGATAGGAAAGTTGTTATACCTAACTGTGACAAGACCTGATATAGCATTTGGAGTCAATACTTTAAGTCAGTTTCTTCAACAACCAAAGAAATCACACATGGAAGCTGCACTAAGGATTGTAAGGTATGTGAAGAACCAACCAGGTTTAGGAGTTCTACTGTCCAGCAACAAGAATACAACTCTTACAGCCTACTGTGATTCAGACTGGGCTTCATGTCCTCATACAAGAAGGTCAGTGACAGGTTACTTGGTTAAATTTGGAGATTCTCTATTAACTTGGAAATCAAAGAAACAAACAACCATTTCAAAGAGCTCTGCAGAAGCAGAATACAGGAGCATGGCTGCCACAGTTTCAGAATTAATTTGGATTATAGGTCTGATGAAAGAGTTGGAAGTAAACTTACAACTACCTGTTGATATTTACTCAGACAGCAAAGCTGCTATACAAATTGCAGCTAATCCAGTGTATCATGAAAGGACCAAACATATTGAAATAGACTGCCACTTCATAAGGGAAAAGATAGACAAAGGATTGGTAGCAACAAGATACATATCAACAAAAGATCAACCTGCTGATTTACTTACAAAAGCTCTTAATACTGCTCAACATTTGTATCTCAATTCCAAGCTAGGAACTTGTAACATTTTTACACTACCTAGCTTGAGGGGGAGTGTTAAAAGTAGTTAGTTAACATTGTTAGTTAGTTACAATTATAGAGTAGTTAGTTACAATTCAAGAAATTAGTTACTATTTAATTAGTCTTCTATATAAACACTACTGCATTGTATCTTAATATTCATTCAATGAGATATTGAAAAGCTGAGATATTCTCTCTACAACATACTCTTCTTCTTAGTCTTCTTCATCTTCTCTTCTGTTAATATCATCTCCTTCTTCATCTTCTTCTTCTCTCTTTACTTCATAGCAAGTTCAATAATTAACTTTCGTTTAGCGGTTAAAGAAGTTCCAAATCTATCCATGTCCACGGAGTCATTGTTTAGTTGATTAAAGTGAAACCCACTCAGGGTTTTTGTAGGCAAAAGCGAAATATATATGATATTAAGTTTAATCACAAATAAAATATATACTATTATAAGTTTAACAACCTCAAAAAGAATTTAATACACAAAAATACAAAGTACTTTATTATTGTGATATTAATAATAGATATATTTATAGCGGTTAAAATGGGTTGGCCCAATCCAATTCAATCCAAATTTAAAGAGCTAGAGAGTTGAACGAGTTAGCATAGAAGTCCTATCCAGTCCGAAGTAGGCTGCATATTGGGATCTATGAGGCTAACGAGCCACATGAGGTTGGGCTAAAAAGTCTCATTCCTAAATGGGCTGAAAAAATTAAATTCAACTCTATTTAGTTCAGGGTTAGGCTGAATCGGCCTAGTAGGTAAATCCCATATTAACAGCTCTAAATATAGTGAAATGAGTGATTTTGATTCATATTTAACAAAATATTGATTTGAATTTTAAGAATAACTAAGTTTGAAGTAGAACACTTTATTGTTAAACGAACCTTATAGAGTATAGAGTTAAAATTAATCGAATTAATGAGTTCCAAATGTTAGTTAAGAAAAATGAAAGACATAGTAAGAGGAACGTGTTAATTCGTAAAGAAACTTGCTTGTTGATCCCAACACTTTGATTTAGCCACCTTTTGAGGGCGATAGATGAAAACGTTCTAAGAATTTTATTTGATATGCGATATAGCTTCGAAGAGAATTTATTTTGATGGGCTTTTTGTGGCAATTAGGTAGGCATTTGTTCACCAAATTAAAGCTACGGATATTTAATTAGTGAAAACATATAGATGAGGTACCCTAATATTTACATAGAATTCCAACAGTCTAGCTTCAACTAAAATTAAAATACACATTCCTTCGTTTCAATTTATATGACATAATTTGATTTGACACAAAGTTTTAAAAAAAAGAAATATTTATAAAATTCCTAATTTAAAAAAAATTATAAATATTATGTGACTGTAAATTATTTCACTAAGAATAAGTCAATATTAAATAATAAGTGTGAAAGTAAGTCATATAATATTAAGTAATAAGTGGATATCAAACTAAAACACAAAATTACTCTTTTTTCTTCGTCATATGATAATAATCAATACACTTTTTAACAACTTCATAAAGTTCCATTTAATACAAAGATACAAATACTTCATGCAAAAAGCTTTTGCATGTACACAATCAATATTTTTTTTCCTCAATTCTTAATAATACAACAACATATAAGAAATGCTTGCTATGCTATGTTTGGATAAGAAGACATCCTTGCGATATCACAAAGACCTGAAGGATCCCCAGAATCTCTTATAATTTTCATAAACCCATTCTCACCCCAACTTGTTCCCCATGAATTCTTCAACAACCAATATTTCTGACCTTTCTCATCAGTTCCATATCCTATCGCTGTTACAGCATGGTTAATTCAATTGGCACAGCTTCCGTCATAAGTTCCTCCCGCGTAAGACTGTAAATCTTGGCTAGCAGCTATTCCAATGGACACTGGCTGTTTAGTTACGGCTTGTAATAATGATGTTTCACCTTCAGGCACGACTTGATAACTACTTATTTGCACTGCTGCTGTTTTCTCTCGGCTTCTGCATGTGTACTGTTCACCTAGGTATTCATAATCTGATTCCCTTGAAATTCCACCATTTTCTATGATAAAATCGAATGCATTTAATTATATTATATATACAAGTGTTGGGAATTAAACACACAACACACACAAATAATCTAGAGAAAAGAGAAACGGAACGCAAACGGGACACACAAGAATTTAACGTGGTTCGGTTTCCCTACTCCACGACTGTAACAGGAGGATTTTATTTCACTTGTGCTGCTTTTTTGAATTACAAATACAAGGATCATATTTATAGGAAAACCAAATAGTTAACCTAGGGTTTCAGTAATGGGTCGGGCCGGCTCACAAGCCTCCACAAAGCCCAACAATCTCCCACTTGGAGGCTTGAAGAATTTCAACTGCCATCCACTTAGAACACTTGTATGTCTAGTAATCTTTTTCAACTCTCTCCTGCTACAGCGGCCTTCTCATCAGTCAACTGAAAGGCCCGTTGAAGCTCCCCGAAGCTTCAACACATCAGTCACGGCTGAAACTGCCCTTGACTCGTCCTCGGTCCCTACCGGCTCCCACTTGAGACACGAACTGCCGGATCCTAGAACTCCCTGAGAACAAACACTCTCCATACTCAGCAAGAAATTTTCTGGAGACGTATCAACAGCTGGAATACTGGTTCTCTTGACCCACTGTCTTCTAGGAGCCTTGGCTGAAGCACGGCCGGTGCTCCCACTGCCACAAACGCCTCTGACTGGTCTTCCTGAACCTTTCCTTGCTCGTTCATCCTGAATCTGACCTGTGGCTCTGGGTTTCTTTCTTGCAAAGACAACCTTCTTCTGCCCACGAGATTCTGTGAACCGGACTTTGTTTTTCTTCTGAACTGGGACGGTCACTCCCTCAGACGGTAATCCGACAATATACAACGATCCTCTTTTTGTTCCACGAGCCATGACAAGATTGCCCCTCACGACCTTCCACTGCCCATTTCCGAACTTCACATGATGTCCCTGTTCATCCAACTGCCTAACAGAAATCAAACTTTTCGTCAAGCTTGGAACAACTCTGACATCCTTCAAGGTCCAGAAACCGACTGGCGTCTTCAGCACCATGTCACCCATGCCCGTAACATCAAGAGCTCTATCGTCTGCAAGCCTTACCTTTCCAAAGTCTCCAATAACCAGATTCTGCAGTGCTTCACTGCTGTGGGTAGCGTGAAAAGAAGCACCAGAATCCATGACCCAGGAATCCACATTGCTCTCCGCGCAACAGATAAACAAATCCTCGTCGGCGCTGTCTTCTGCAATGTTGACTTGTTTGTCTTTCTGGCATTGATTCCTGAAATGCCCCACCTCCTTGCAGTTCCAACATGTTACACCTGAGCCATCCCGAGCCTTCGACTGACTCCTTCTTCGGTTCCTGCTCCCACTACCTCTGTTATTTCCTCTGTCTCTGACGACGTTTAGCATATCACCTGATGATTCTCCAGAACTCCTTCTTCTGACATCCTCGCCAAGAACGAGATCACGAATCTTCTCAAAGGTGAATCCATTAGGTCCCACTGAACTGGCAACTGCTGTAACCGTTCCGGACCAACTGTCAGGCAATGATGATAACAGTAGTAAAGCTTGAACTTCATCATCGAACTTAATGCCAACTGACAAAAGTCTGGCTAAGATCGAATTCAATGAGTTGATGTGCTCGGTAACTGAACTGCCTTCCTTCATCTTTGTGTTCACCAACTCTCTAATCAGAAAAATTTTGTTTGCTGCAGATGGCTTCTCGTACATGTTAGACAAGGCTTCCAAGATGCCTTTCGCTGTCTTCTCCTTAAGAATGTTGAACGCAACATTCTTGGTCAACGAGAGTCGGATAACTGACATAGCTTTCCGATCCAAAACTGCCCACTCTGCATCAGACAATTTTCCTTGCTTGTCACCCAACACTACGTCCAAATCTTTCTGAACCAGCAAATCTTCAATCTGCATCTTCCACCAACTGAAATCTGTACCATCGAACTTCTCAATTCGAAACTTCCCATCTTCTGTCATCTCAAAGGACTAAATGAGATACTCGGTACAACTAATTTCAGATCTTGGTAATTTCGTCAGAAATATTGCACCACAAAAAAAAATCGCACACACCTTCGGCAATTCCCTTAACGGCGTCTTGCACGGCTGTAGCTTGCGAACGGCGGCGGCACACTCCTTCCTGCACACAGTTCTTCACACAAGAACCCTAGGTGACAATTTCTCACAGTTTGTGTTACAGTGTTGTTGAAACCTCGCTCTGATACCAATTGTTGGGAATTAAACACACAACACACACAAATAATCTAGAGAAAAGAGAAACGGAACGCAAACGGGACACACAAGAATTTAACGTGGTTCGGTTTCCCTACTCCACGACTGTAACAGGAGGATTTTATTTCACTTGTGCTGCTTTTTTGAATTACAAATACAAGGATCATATTTATAGGAAAACCAAATAGTTAACCTAGGGTTTCAGTAATGGGTCGGGCCGGCTCACAAGCCTCCACAAAGCCCAACAACAAGATCATTGAGAAGAGGCTATTATATTTGTTCTACTCCTATCCAAAAAGGCCAATCTTACGAAATGATCAAATCCTAACTCCCATAATAAACCATCAAAATCGCTTATTCGGCACAAATCATTAAAATTACTTGAAATTAAATCTAAAATCAATGTCAAATTTCTTATGCTTTGTAATCCATTACTACTAATTAATTACACTAGCAATAATCAACACAGAGATTTATGAAAGCAAAACCAAATTTTAGCTTGTAAGCAAACAAAAACATTCAATATTTTATTACACATGCATATAAATTACATAGGAAAGTCATGCCCAATCAACTAGAGATACATCAGTCATACATAAAACAATAATAATAATAAAAAGAACCTTTTATTCAAACATTTGATGAAAGGAAATAAAGTGATAGTTTTTTTAAAAGTGTAGGTAGCTCCCTCAGAAGTCATAATCATCGCGATCCAAGAGAAGCCAAGATCCATCTTCTTGTTGAACCATTCCTTTGTTTTTCTCAACCCACCAATTCACAGGAATGCAATATTCATCTTTCAATCCGTCCATGTGCTTGTTGACAAGTGAGATATCACGATTCACCTCTAAATTAAAACCTGCTAAAACTCCCATACCTTGAGTGCCAGCGATTCCATGCAAGTATGGCTCCAGCAAATGCCAGCTCACAGGATCTCCTGGAGGTTTCACATAGGGAGATTTTGTGGTGTCAATCATTAGCTCCTGCCCAACGTCAAAATATCCAATAGGTGGGTATAAAGGAACAATATCCAATAAGTTACGAATTCTCAAAATATGAAGCCCTATTATTTTGTCAAATGCTGCCTTAAATTGGAGATCTCCAACTTTAGGAGATCCGAATGGAAAAGCAGTGACTGGGAACTCTTTGTCGTTACTTGCTTTGTTGATTTTATTGTAAGCTATGTCAACTGCATTTAGAGTTGCAAGTGATGCACCTAGGCTGTGTCCAGTCACAGTTATGCTCACCTCTTCATTCTTATATTCCTCAACCAATCTTTTCACTTCTTCCATTACCTAAAAAATATATATGATGAAATATAAATATATTTTTAGCCTTTTTTCTGACTAATAAATAAAAGTAAATAAAGTACATGTAGTACCTGATCTCTGGCACTAGTCAGATTAAACTGTGATGTTGAACTGGATGCTGTATAGACATTATAGAAGCCCTGATGCACCAAAGGTTGAAACAAACCTCCATCACCAAATACTTTTGGTGCTGGGACAAGTACAAATTGAAGGTCATTAATAACCTCCAGTGTCTGCATAGTTCCTCTCCAATTAATCACAATATCCCTTCTTCCTAGTGAAACTTTACCCTCATCAGTAGCTACAGCAATATATCCCATAAAATTCGATTCATTACTCCATGCTTCTCTTGACAATGATTTCACAAAGAAAACACCATCAGGAAGTGGAATGGATGCAGTAGCATAGAAATATTTGGTTACGCGGTACTTGGTTGGGTCAAGTCCAACCTTAGTAAAAAGGTTTTCCATAGAGTATCTGCTAGCTCCCGCATATTTAGACGCTTTTTCTGTAATGAAAGTGTCATAGATTGCTTGAGTCAATTCTCCGTATTGAATGATATATTTACGAAGATCAAGATCCAAAGGGTTTAATAACCCTTCCCAATTGTTTTTCCCACTAAGTTCCTCCCATTTATCAGCCATGCTACCCATATCACTCCTCTCTTTTCTTTTCTTTTTTTATGTATCTAATTGTTTTTTTCTTTCTTATTTTGCTACATTTTCATATTGCCCATCTCAAATGCTAATTTATAGTGAAGCGATTTCATTTGTTATTACTTATCATGAAATACGCTTCTAATATTTAATTGGATTTTAGACAACTCAAAAAACAAGCAAACATTAGAATCGATCTCGTATATTTAAAGGATTTGATACATCTTATTTAATTTGTACTCAATCTTTGTAAAAATGATTGTGTACTCAATATTACTAAAATTCAAAAGAGAAAATTGTATACAATAAAAAACTATTAATTCAAATCTAATTGTAACCCATAGCCTTTCTCTCTCTCAAATTTTCGCTCGCCACTCTCCCTCTCTCGCTGGTCAGTCTCTCCCTCGCCTCTCTCTCTTTATGCAAACATATACAAACAAAACCATTTATTACATGTACATAGTATACAAATATCTAACTTATATACATGCACAATTGCTGCATTTTTCTACAAATGAGAGGTCAGCCAGCGAAATTATATAAACTGATGCTCCTGCGGGCGAGTTATACAGTCTAATGCTTGTTTGCTATGGAACGCAATTCTGTAAAACTATAACAAAAACATACAAATATGATTTTAATATTTACTCCATATAAAAATCCTGTAGCTAGGATATTGTACACATAGCTTTCAAATCGTAAAAAATGTTTGAACTATTGTGTTGAGTAGCTGAACTGAGTTATGCAAATATTAATAATATAAGTATTAATTATGCAGATATTAGTTATGTCACTTTACTGATAATTCATTATAGAATCAATGAACAATGTAAGAAGGAAAGAAATGAATTGAAGAGGAAGAGAAAATATAATGCGTTAGAAAAGAAGGAATAAGTGAACGACATTTTATACCAGTTGACACCACTGTGTCTAACAAACTTTCTAACAGACTTGGCACATCATTTCTAACCATTTAATTACTCATCTAATCTGACATTTTAAACTAACTATCAGTAACTAACTTTTAACTAACTAAGGCACATTTATACAGAGTTTATAAATTTGATGGTCACTCAACTATTAATTGTTCCACAGAAAGTCACTTAACTTTCGTTTTCAACTCAAAAGTCGCTCAACTGTAATTTTTTTGTATAGAAAGTCACTCAACTTTCATTGTCAACTCAAAATCACTCAACTATGACTTCTTTGCACATAAAATCACTCAAAGTATTTAATTGTTTTTTCATTAAAATTTAGTGACATGAAATTTTAATTATTAATCAAAATTTTAAGAATCAAATATATATATATCTATTTAAACCATTTTAATGATCATTCCATTTAATTCAACCCGCTAAAAATATAATATTTAACATTTTATTTTATCATTAATTTCCTTAATCATTTCTATTGAATAAGTTTTATTCTATTTGAGCTCCAAACACATGATATATATAAAATTAATATATGAATAATCAAATTATCTTTGGCCTTATCCAGCTAAGAGACAACTCTAATGTATTAAATTTTAATCCAATTTTAATAGCCAACTTGACTTGCAAAACAAAAAAAAGTACCTCAGAAAAATGTACAGAGATTGTTAATTTATTATGCCAACTTTGATTTGTACCGGTTTAAGTAAGTAGGTTCATTGGAACACACTACAAATAGAATTAATAGCATCATGTGCATCACGGTGTATATCTTATATATTTCATTACTAGAGTTTTATTATTATTGATAGTTGTTATGATTTGACATTAGATTTATGTAAATTGTTGGGCTTATTAAATAAAAGGAAAAGGCTCAAATATGCCATCGAATTTTTAAAAAAGACTCATTTATGCCATCCGTTAAAAGTTTGGCTCATCCATGCCACTACCGTTTAAAAAAAGGCTCATTCATGCCATTTTTTTTAACGGTGGTTTTACAAAACCACTTTTTACACGTGTCAGATTAAAATTCGTCCACATCATTTTTATTTATAATAAAAAATCAAAAATCTGAAAAATTATTAAATAAAAAACCCTATATGTACACCCAAATTATTATATTTTAAATTATTTTTATTATATTTGGCATAAATGAAGATTTTAAAGTTCGATGACATATTTAGCTGCTAATTATTTTTAAAAAAAGTTATTTAATGTAGGTGATTTTTTTACAAAAATAATCAAAATCAGCATTTTTACAAAAAAAATTTTTTCTTTTAAATAAAAAAATCTGCTTCTAAAAAATTTTTCTTTATAAAAATATCATCGCCAATTATTTTAAAAAAAAAGTCATATTAAATATTGGTGATTTTTTTATTTTGATCAAAATAAAAATCGCATTACAATTTTAAGTGTTTTTTTTATTTAAAATCACTACAATTGCAGCATATGTATATTAAGAATTTTTTTTCTTGGCTGTTACTTTCTTGATTTTTTAAAATTAAAGATCGCAACTTGGTGGAATTTTTTTTTTATAAAAAATCAGTGACAATTTTTGTAAAAAATCGTTGAATTATTTTTTAAAAAAAACTTCATCAACATTTAATATGATTTACTTAAAAAAATTGGTAGCGATAATTTAATTAAAATTTGTTAACTAAAGTAGCTGCCAAGATTTAAAAAGAAAAAAGAAAGGAAATTCACATAAATCGCTTTTTTGGCAGCGATTTTTTTAATTTGGGTGGTTTTTTATTTAATAATTTTTCAGATTTTTGATTTTTTAGTATAAATAAAAATGACGTGGACGAATTTTAATCTGACACGTGTAAAAAGTGGTTTTGTAAAACCACCGTTAAAAAAAATGGCATGAATGAACCTTTTTTTAAACGGTAGTGGCATGGATGAGCCAAACTTTTAATGGATGGCATAAATGAGCCTTTTTTGAAAGTTCGATGGCATATTTGAGTCTTTTCCCTTAAATAAATTGATGATCAATTTACTTATTTTTTTTGTTTGATTAGTTCTCTTGCTCCCATTATTTTCTCTATTTCAATTTTGAAGTCGCATTTGGTTTTAATATGTGACGTAATCTTGTCATTTTGGCCACATGACCAGACAGTTTTTTTTTCCATACAATATTACTTGATTTTGGTTCATTTTTTTTTAAATTGAAGAACCCCGTGCTTTTTCTTCAAATTAGAGAAAAGAAGTATCCCTTTGTCAATATTAAAATTTTCAAAGTCAACTTATCTTTTCTTTGATCAATTCTTTTTTGGACAAGCATCTTCACCTCTATCCTCTATTTTATTCTTCAAATATAGAGTTTTCTATTTTCTTCAGACAACTAATTCTAATCCAATTCTCTATTTTATGATATTTTATTCTAATTTTTTAAATAACATAAATTTCAACAAAATATGCTATAATATACAAATTAATGGATAAATTCTAATAAGATTAAAACACAATTATATAAGCACTCAATTTGCAAAATTATTATGTTGCTCCTATAAATAGTGTATTAATGCATACAAACTTCAAAATAAGCATTATCGTCCTTATTTTTTTTTATGTATTGCTAAAAATTGTTTAAATCGGAGATTTTCATTTATAACCATTTTCAACGTTGGAGTTGCAACCTCTACAACATTTTGAATTGTTGCATTAAGATCATGTTTATCTTCAATTATCATGTTGTGCAACATAATACATGTAGTTATTATTCAAGTAGCACTTCATTTCCTCAAAAACATGATGGTCCTATAATAATTGCAAAACGTGATTGTTAAACTCCGAATTCACGTTCAACATCTTTTTGACCGCATGATTCTTGCTTTATTCCGAATTAATTATTATGTTATGTATTGTATTTTATGTTATATTCAAATTATAATGTTATGTATTGTATTATGTTGTATTTAAATTATCATATTATGAATTATATTTTTCAATTAAAATTTTCATCTGATCATTTTATTTGTGTTTATTCTTATAGAGAAAATCAATAATAAAATCAAATTATATCATTAATGAAAATTAGAAAAAATTAATAATAAATTTTTTAAATATTATATTATATTTAAAAAGAAGTATGAATATTAGATATTTAGTTAACATTATTTGTAAAATAATATGTTAATTAGAAAGTATTAAAAATAATAATAAAATTGTCAAAAAGTAATGTGGAGAACTACTATTCAACTCTCTATATTTGAAGAATGAAGAGTGATATAGAGATGGGTTCGAGTGTCTATCCTCTATTTTACTCTCAAGTTAGTAAAACAAAGGTGGATTGGAGATGGTCTTAGCTAGCCATCAATGTTAAAATTTTGGAAGTCTAACTATTCTTTTCTTTGATAAATTCTTTTTTGTAAATATTTAAGTTGGTAGTTATAGTTATTAATAGTGAGTTTATCTAGTCTTAAATTTTAAATTTAATTTTAAAAAATTTCATACTCAAAATTAAGAAACTTAAATTTACCACATAAATTTAATGATGAAAAAAATAAGATAATTAAATTTCGTTTAGCGGTTAAAGACGTTCCAAATCTATCCATGTCCACAGAGTCATTGTTTAGTTGATTAAAGTGAAACCCACTCAGGGTGTTTTGTACGCAAAAGCGAAATATATATGATATTAAGATTAACCACAAATTAAATATATACTATTATAAGTTTAACAACCTCAAAAAGAATTTAATACACAAAAATACAAAGTACTTTATTATTGTGATATTAATAATAGATATATTTATAGCGGTTAAAATGGGTTGGCCCAATCCAATTCAATCCAAATTTAAAAAGCTAGAGAGTTAAACGAGTTAGTATAGAAGCCTATCCAGTCCGAAGCGGACTGCGTATTGGGATCTACGAGGCTAACGAGTCAAATGTGCTTGGGCTAAAAAGTCTCATTCCTAAATGGGCTGAAAAAATCAACTCTATTTTTAGTTCAAGGGTTAGGTTGAATCGGCCTAGTAGGTCAATCCCATATTAACAGCTCTAAATATAGTGAAATGAGTGATTTCGATTCATATTTAACAAAATATTGATTTGAATTTTAAGAATAACTAAGTTTGAAGTAGAACACTTTATTGTTAAACGAACCTTATAAAGTATAGAGTTAAAATAATCGAATTAATGAGTTCCAAATGTTAGTTAGGAAAAATGAAAGACATAGAAAGAGGAACGTGTTAATTCGTAAAGAAACTTACTTGTTGATCCCAACACTTTGATTTAGCCACCTTTTGAGGGCGATAGAGAAAATCGTTCTAAGAATTTTCTTTGATATGCGATATAGCTTCGAAGATAATTTATTTTGAACTTGTAAAATTTGTATTCACATCACATTTTGACATTTTGGGTGGAGATTCCTTTTATGGGCTTTTTGTGGCAATTAGGTAGGCATTTGTTCACCAAATTAAAGCTACGGGATATTTAATTAGTGAAAACATATAGATGAGGTACTCCTAATATTTATATATAATTCCAACAGTCTAGCTTCAACTAAAACTAAAATACACGCTCCTCCGTTTCAATTTATATGACTTAATTTGACTTGACACAAATTTTTAAAAAAAAAGAAATATTTATAAATTTTCTAATTTTAAAAAAAATTACAAATATTATGTGACTGTAAATTATTTCACTAAGAAAAAGTCAATATTAAATAATAAGTGTGAAAGTAAGTCATATAATATTAAGTAATAAGTGGATATCAAACTTCGTGATATGATAATAATCAATACACTTTTTAACAACTTCATAAAGTTCCATTTAATACAAAGACACAAATACTTCATGCAAAAAGCTTTTGCATGTACACAATCAATATTTTTTTTTTCTCAATTCTTAATAATACAACAACATATAAGAAATGCTTGCTTATCTATGCTATGTTTGGATAAGAAGACATCTTTGCGATATCACAATGACCTGAAGGATTCCCAGAATCTCTTATAATTTTCATAAACCCATTCTCACCCCAACTTGTTCCCCATGAATTCTTCAACAACCAATATTTCTGACCATTCTCATCAGTTCCATATCCTATCGCTGTTACAGCATGGTTAATTCGATCGGCACAGCTTCCGTCATAAGTTCCTCCCGCGTAAAACTGTAAATCTTGGCTAGCAGCTATTCCAATGGACACTGGCTGTTTAGTTACGGCTTGTAATAGTGATGTTTCACCTTCAGGCACGACTTGATAACTACTTATTTGCACTGCTGCTGTTTTCTCTTGGCTTCTGCATGTGTACTGTTCACCGAGGTATTCATAATCTGATTCCCTTGAAATTCCACCATTTTCTATGATAAAATCGAATGCATTCGTCATAAAACCTCCGTTGCAGCCATAATTGCTGGTGGTGCAATCGAGAAGTTCCTGTTCAGAGAATTCCATCAAGTTGCCTGTTGCAATTTTGTAGGCTCCTTCTAGTGATCCAACTGCAGAAAACGCCCAGCAACATCCTAATAATACAAAAAAAAATACCTAATTAATTAATATCAGTGAATAATATTTCATGAGAGAGTGTTATATCTTACCACATTGACCTTGATGTTTCACTTGAGTGACAGCCCCAGACTCTCTCCAGTCCAAGTTAGACGGCATGTCATCATCGCTAAGATCATTAATTTTAAATTCCGTTGATGACATTGGAGAAGGTGAAAGATATGAATTAGGTATGTTTAATCCAGTAAATTTAGCCAAAAACTCTTGTGAAGTAATATCTGCAAATTCATTCATCCCTAACTTGTAAGACAGATTCCCTGCCTTATTGACCGACTCAATGAATTTCATGTTTTCTTTGAAAATCATGAATCGTTCTCCTTTTTCTACTTCGTCCTTGTAAACACGTCCATGACGTGACATCCACAGCTCGTGTCTCTCAGACACCGAGAGTTCTAGCTGGCTGCGACCTCTTGTTTGAGTGTTAAACATGCTAATTACAAAGAATAGTGTAATTAAAATATTCATCAAATCAATTTTCATAGCCATGGTTAGTGTAGAAGGGAAAACAATATTGTTGTAAGAAGCTTGCATTTAATGTCTTCAGTAGCAAGGCGTTTATATAGTGGCCTAGATGAGTAATGAATAACGGTAAAAATTAACCAACTTTTTAGTCAACAACTGGACCCTAAGAGTTTTAGAAAAGTAAGTCTTCGTTGTTTAGATTTATTGATGGAATTTGTTTTTCCAGATTATTACTATACTAGTCTTTGCTTGTCTAGGAAGTTTCAATTAAAGTGTCTACATAGAAACTAAACTAATTAATTACACAATATGTATTATTGTATTAGATGTGTATACCAACAATTTGGATCTTAGAATCTTGGCATAATATAATGGTGCAGCAGTACCGCTCCTAAAAGAGGAATACACATTTTACAAAATAAACCTACGTTTATATATAATTTTGTTTGGTGAAAATAAAATTTGTCTAAAATTTTGAATAATTCAATTTCTTTTAGGTATGTCTCACTCAAGTATTATTTGTCGTTTGAGTGAGAGACGGTTTCAAAATGTTAAGATCACGAGTGCAATATACGTATTCATATTTATTCCAATTAACTTGTATTCATATTTATTCCAATTAACTTTAAATTCGCACTAGGTTGAAAATTCCACATTATATTAATGGTAAAAATGGTCTCGAAAAAAGCAATTCTTTGTTCGAACTCAAAAATTATAATTAAGAATAAAATAGTACTTATCATATTATAATAATGACACATGATGTGATTTAAACTTTTAAATAAAATAATCGCACACTTTAATATGAAAAAAATAAAATGGACTCGCATTCATCAAATATCATACCGTGTGGATCCAGCACTCACTTTGTGTCTCACATCAAATAAAATTTCTTTAACACAATAAACGTTACGTCGTTGCATTTTCCCAGCGCCAGTCGTTCCTTTTGTCCATGTCAAGTCAATGGAGAAGTCTTCACCACTTGCCACAAATATAACATAGTATCCATTCATTTTCATTTATCTATTATATTAAAAAAATCATTTTTAATTTGTCAAAAATAATTAGTTTAAAACCATCAAATTAAAACATACGTTCTTTATTTCAAATTAATTGAATTGTTAAGGTGTTTTATATCCTTAAAGAAAAAAATTCAGACACAAATTAGACATAATTTTTCATTTTTTATCTTTATTAATTATCATCAAATTTATAATTAAAATCATTAAGTGTTAATTTATGAAATAACTAATTCCAATGTTAATTAATGAATGATAAAATTGAAAAAATAATCTAAAAGTAATCTTAAAATTTAAACAATTAAATTAATTTAAAAATAAAAAATATCTCTATAATTTAATTAATTTAAAATGAAAGAATTATTTAACAAATAAATAAAGAAACAAAAGATTAAAAATTAAAAAGTTTACTTTTGTGGTGTTCGTAAATTATGCGCAAATAGAGTCGCCTCAAATTCCCTCCGCCTATTAAGCCAGTGGAAAATTAGATCGTTTTTTCTCCGTCTTCTTTTTTTCTTTTCCAAAGTAGATAAACGACAAAATTTTGATTGGCGCTTAAAGAGAAAAAAAAAAAGAAAAAAAAGAAAAGAAGGTGCATTTAATTTTAAGCTGCTTAATATATATTATTATTTTAATTTTACAATTATAATTTGAATTTCAACCGAAGGAATATTTTAAAAAGAAGTTACAAATGTATAAATAAATGTTACACCTTCAATATATGAATATACATATTTTAATGTCTCAAAATATAATTTTGGACTTGAAAGAATTGAGATCGAATTGTTTTAATTTCAACCCTTAAAATTATGAACACATCTATAATGAGGTTCAATTTTAACACCCGTATTCTAATTGATTACAACTGGTGTTCATATTTAAATTTTAACAACTTTTGATCAGTAAATAGTAACGATCATATATGCATGTTAAGGAATCTTGCTCCCACTAAATGAAAGTTCAATTTCCCAGTAAATTCTCTCCATTTTCCATTTCTCCTTTCCTTATCGAATATGTATATGCATGTTTGATGTTTTACTACAAATATATCACAAAATAATATCTGAGATGATCACTTAATTATGTATTCTTTTCACGGACCATCAATTGAGTGAAAGACTAGTCCAAAAAGCATCAACCAAATTTCTTACTAGACACGCGGAGGATTAGTGATAACTGGTTGAATTTTCAATCTTTAATTCTTAGGTATATTAGTAAATAGTATTAGTCAATTCTCTTGCGTAAATTGTTCTAGTGTTCCTTGAAGAATTAAATCCCTCTGCATTTAGTTGATTTTTTATATTATTTCAAAATAATTCTAGTTAAATTGTAATACATTTTTCTTATTAAGATTCAGCATCACGCCTTGTGGGACAATTAATATATAGACGTATCTTAATTTATACGATCCACATTGATGCTGATAAGTCACTACACTATTATAAGGCCAATTTTTTTTATCAAGTTAATTGAAATAATTAAAAAAAGAAAGTTGATTGTAGTAAGTTAGTCTGGAAGAGTTTTTACTTACATAGTAAAGTCTGTTGTGCAAACAAACATAAAATCATTCGTGTAATTATAGTACTACTTTTTTGTGTGATGATCGAGTACTCGTTGCATGTTCATAGCTGAACGTTGAAACTTTTTCAGATGCAAACTTTTGTTTAGCACTTAGAATTTACCTATAACGAGTTTGTAACATATACACACCACATATGTATGAACAAGGTGAATTACATATTTACAGTAGTGTTTAAAGACGAATCATTAGCAACTTTCTATCAAGCTTTTCAGCTATTTAATTAAGCAGTTGGATAAGAAGCTTGCATAGCAATACCGCAAAGGCCTTCCTCAGGAACAACGCCTCTTTGCATTCTAATGTAACCGTTCTCGCCCCAGCTGGTTCCCCACGAGTTCTTGACTAACCAATACTTTGTCCCATCACTAGTTATTCCATATCCAATTGCTGTAACACCGTGATCTAACTCTGTTCCACATTCTCCAGTGAAAACACCACTAGAATAGAATTGGAAATCTGATCCACTAGCATCAATGGCAACTGATACAGGTTGGTTAGCAACAGCACTCAACAGAGAAGATTCACATTTGGCTGGGACATCTTCATAACCAGTAATCTTAGCAGCGTCATTGGATTTCTTCCCAGTTTTGCAAGTGCCATCCGTTCCCTCGTACGGATAATTAGATTCAGTAGTAAGCCCGTGATTCTTGATGATGAACTTAAAAGCATCATCCATAAGACCTCCCTCACATCCCATATCTGAACTTGTGTCGCAGTCCACGAGTTCTTGCTCAGACAAGGAGATCAACTTACCAGTTTTGATCTCGTTGATCCCTTCAGTAGCAGCAACAGCAGAAAATGCCCAGCAACATCCTTCAATATTATCAGATTATTGCTAATAAGATTCTTTCTTTCATTAAAAAATTGAGGATGCTATTAACATGACGTAATTTGAATACTTACCGCATTGCCCTTGATCCTCAACTCCAGTAACAGCACCCTTCTTTCTCCAATCCATGGTAGCTGGAGCAGTCACATTTTCGTACCTGAATGATACGGTTTTTGATGACTTCTGATGAGAAGACGGTTTGTATCCGTTGTGAGTGGCTCTGAATTCCTCATTGGTCAAATCTGCAAATCCATTGATGCTCAACTTATAAGGTCTCATTCCAGCCTTGTTGATTGACTCAATGTAATCAACATTGTCCTTGAATATATTGAACCTTTTTGCCTTCTCTGCATCATCTCTGTACGCACGTCCAAAGCGAGCCATCCACTTCTCGTGTTTCTGGACTATCGAGGCTTCGTTCAACTCACGAGAAGTGGCTTCAGTAGTCCACATTGTTAACACAGCTAGAGCTAAAAAGGCAGATTTCCAATTGATTGTCAAAGCCATTTGAACTTTTTGTTGATTCTACTGTATGTCTCTGTTAGAATGTTGTGGATGAAATGTTTAGAGTTACTATGGTATTTATAGTACTAACATTGTGATTATAAATTAAGGCAATTCAAATGTCATCATTTTCAATTGATAATTGAATCCCCTGGAAATCACGGCAAGTCATAAAGATGGGTAGTGAATGCAGTTTGAATCCTCATTTGATTATCTTGCAATGCACCTGTCATTTGTAACTATCTAATAATTTTTTATTACCATAATTTTGGAACTATTGGACTCTGTTGTCCTGTTTGCAAATCACAAAAGCTTCTCTTTTGGCGGAATAAACACAAAAAAAAAAAAAAAAAAAAAAAAATTAGGAGGAAAAGCATCACAGCAGTTTGTCCCTTAACGGGAACGGAAAATAGTGAACATATAATTTTCCTATAAAATAAGGCCCTTGATGAAAAGAAATTTTATTATGTACAACAGCAATTACGCTTCAATTCCAAACAAACTGAGGTTGGCAAAAATTTAATTGATCTGTACATGCCCAAAATACGAAACATCAGATGTGTTTCAGCTCAATTGTGAACAATGATATTCTTTCCCAGTAAGAGCTGAATAAGATCTAAGCCAATGCCAACGTGAAACTATGGAAGCCTTACCCTCATCCTTCGGACTTCATGGAGTTGAAATCAATGCAGAGGTCTTTGAATTGTTATCGATCTACAAGTTCTCACAAACGGCCCGTTTCTCTTCAGATCCTGCAATAGCAGCACTAAAAATATTATGGAAAATCGATAGATGTATAAACAAAACAAGATTACTGAAGCGAACTTCATACCGTTGCAAGTTGTGCAAAAGGGAGCAACTTCTGAAAACTACTGTGCCACAAGCTCCAAAATTTCTGATAAATTAAGGTTTAACGAATCATAGTAGAATTCAGGTTCATGCATCCGTCAACAGATTGGAAAGTGCTTGAATCAATGATTTGGGATCAAAAAGCACACCCAATTTTGGATCAGGAAAGGAATCCACCGTGACCTACAAGAACTCTAATCGTCAACTTAATTGAAGAGGACCACCAGCAAAGCAATCACATGTAGCGGATCTAGCGACATTTAGGAGACCAACTTTGAGAATTTCAAATGAGCACTAGGTTTTTCAAATTAGAACTACAAATCTCATGACCAATAGAAACTGATCAAGTACATTATTGATTTACCAAGAAGCATTTCTAATAACCATGAAACAGGAACATACCACATTGAAAATTCCTTGAGAAGCCAGGCTTTCTTTATCCACAGGTATTAATCCGTTTTTCGGCACCAAAAGAGTGTTGATATATTTGTTTGGCTGAAAAGAAAAATTCCATCAGAAGAAACAAAAAATTTATTTTCATGACAAGATTCAAGGTTGTTTGTGCAAGTATGTGAAATCTACTGTTGTGTGTTACACTCAGCTAGTTGCCAAATGAACTAAAAACAAATTAAAATTACAGTGATGAGAGCCTAATGATTTTGATCAAATTACAACATATTAGGGAATATCCATTGTTTGTCCATTAAATAATTTATACTCTCAAGAAGAACTTTACAGCCTAATATGTAGTGTGAGGGGAATCTTGCGCCACTTTTCCTCTTTGTCATATCTCTCTTTCTATTCTTCACAATTCAAAAAGCAACTGTGCCCCAAGATTTTCCATCCGTTAATACTAAACAACAGACTTTTTCAATTCTCATATTTTAAAAACCCGAATGGCATCTGGTATATTCAATTCGGATAAAGGGAGTAGCATTTTTCATCGATCTACAGAACTATAGGACTCAAAAATTAGCTTATGAGATGCAGTAGGAAAACACTTATGTCTGAAGAGAGTTTAAATTCTTCATCAAGTTAATTTCTCCACTTTCAGAAACACTTCTATTTAAGTAAAATAAAATTTTGACTGTCACGCTCATACTTATGCCAGCCTATCCAGGATGCCTGATATGAGATGTAGTAAACACGATACTATAGAAGATTGGAACCAAAACACCAACGCAAACCACATATAATAAATGCTTCAGCATTAGTACTGATCTCTTGGGGAAGGAACTCATAATTCCATGACGTTCAATGTATGGATCATGTAATCAGAAAAATGGGATGGCAAATCATATGAGCTCCCATGAAATTTAACTGAGGCATCTGTCATCAGCTATAGTTTAGTAATGAACAATTGACAAAGCTAGCAGCGTATCACGACCTATGATGTCAAACTAGGAGTTCCAATGCCATATAAGTTGGAATATTGCTGATGTGGAAGTGCTTGAGAATGAACAATTGGCATTGCTATCAAAGGATCTATCCACACATTGAGACTTTTAACTAGGCCACTAGGTGTGCTTTATTCAGTAATTTTTGGGTTGGATTCAGGAGCCTACATCACACTCGGGAACCTATTGAGTAGTCCATAATTTCTCATCACTTTCCTTAAGTTACACATCTAGGCAATGATTAGAAAAATATATAACT
The DNA here is from genome assembly GCA_032847665.1 of Solanum chilense. NCBI lineage: Eukaryota > Viridiplantae > Streptophyta > Magnoliopsida > Solanales > Solanaceae > Solanum > Solanum chilense. The sequence continues at coordinate 44,912,811 of CM064964.1, read as the reverse complement.
GACAAGATGCATGTTCTGCACATAAGGACTGAGAGTGGAAACCCCAATTAAATGAAAATACATACCAACATACCCAGTGTAATCCCACAGTGGGCAAATGAAAATTCATAACAATCAGTCAATTTGAGAAGAAACGCATAAATGCTTAGCTACTTACAGGATTTTTAAGACAATTATGAGGATCTCCATAAGTTCGATTTAAGGCATCGGTAATGGCAGTCACAAAGCAAGAAGCACTAAGGCCACAAGTTTCTCGATCATGAGTACCATTCAACAGAAGTACCTGGGATTAAGAAGAAGAAGAATTGTTGGGGAAGGAGAAGAAGAAATTAATAACATTGACATGGAAAAACATCAATGAGAAGAGGAAATCATTGACTCAGACAACACGATTTGTCTGAGAAAGCAGCAATACAGGTATTATTTGCATTGCCTAAATTACCTTGGGACAAGACTGTGAAGAGATGGTTTCCCCTACTCCAAGTAAAACCTTCAAATTGAGCAGCAAAACCACTGAGTACTTATTTTCGTTCTTTTCAAAAAAAAAAATGAGAAGAAGAATGATAATATAATAGTGATGAGTGATGACAATGCCATGCTTGAGAAGATGAACTCAATTAAAAGAAAACAAATTAGTTTGCCAATATTAGGTATATCTTCAACCTACTTGTTTTAATTTGTCTCACAAGCAGGATCGACTCGACAAAATTAGATACTTGCACATGCTAAACATATCTATGAACTAATGTGAAAGAACTTAAGTTGCAGGCTACTCTACCAGAGAAGGGCAGATGGAAGTAAAGAGGGATCCCATGCCAAATACGATACAGTCAACACTTCTCAACTGTTCCAAGACAGTGGGATTCACAGTGGGGAAGACCTGTACAAAAGGCAAAGAACATCAGCAATCAGAATATCAACAATCGAGCTAAAATGGGCTTTTCATTAAATATTAATCTATTTATACTATTTTTAAAGCATCAAATCCAACATGAAATATTGGTCAATGTTTTACCTTAGTTATTGCATTCTATGATGGATCAAAATTGTAATACAATTAATCTTTAAGAACTTCATAGTTTTATTGCATTCAATATTTGACTTTTTAAACTAATACAAAACATTTCCTTTTACAGTGATATTAGGTACGCCAGTAGTAATTCTTGTTCCCAATACAAGAAGCAAATTCAAAAAGGGTAAAAGGGATTCAACAACCTTTTTCATAACCGAAAAATCCCTGAGAGTTAGTTGCACAGTTCAAAGTGCGGTGGGTAATGGGCCACCCTTCTCCACTTAAATTACAAAACGTATGCATGTGACTAGTGATAGAGTTCAAACTTGTGAAGTACGTACAATCCACACATCATGTGTTGCTCTTTAACCACTAGACCAATGCCCTGAATCCACAGCTTTAACCATCTCACAGGTGCAAGATTAGCTACTTCTATTCTATAGGAGAAAATATGCATAAAATTAACATGTTATACCTTAGAGACAATCTTGTCAACAAATTCTTTGGTTGCATCAAAGCTTTGAACAAGTAGGAAGGTGGAATGAACTTTCACAATCCAAAACTCATATGGCAGATATTTTTTGTAACATCCAAAGTTAGATGAAGGACAATCATTGGAGACAAATGATTGATAAATATGTTTCTTCTACCTCGTCTGGCAACAACATTTTGAAGCGAGGGTTTAGCTTTAATGACCTATCAGAAAGTGCTTATCTTTTTTTAAAAACATGTTATTATACAGGCATACAGAGTTCAAGTATCATATCTTTCTATTCACTGATAAGAACAACAAGCCTATTTACCTCATGCAATAAGTTGCTTCCTTCACTGGACATGTAGAATATCCGTTTTATTCTAGAAGGAAGTGCTGGGGCTGAAGAGGCATCCTGTCCAACAAGGTTCAAAAAGTGAACTGGTTAAGTTTGGCAATACCAACCTACTGCACACTAGCAAAAAAAGAAAACAAGTACCCTTGATTAGTTGATTTATATTGAATCTCCCGACTTTCTATACTGTGGTATCGCACAGATCAGACTATTCAACAGACGTGTAAAACTGAAATATCTAGCAAAGGTAAGGGCTATGACCATGCTTTGGACTATTTCGTGACATTTACCATCACTCCACCAGTCTCTAGTACATATATGCAGGGTACTCAGTAATCTCTCCAGTCCAAAGTGCCAATCCATCAACTTAACCCTTTGAAATCACTCGGTTAGATCAAATTTAACATCCTGAACTATTATACCAAGGCACTTTTATACAGATCGCCCAAGTGCCCATATGTACAAAGCATATCCAAAATACTCTATAACATAAGCATCTCATATACCAATCTCTTTCTTCTATAAAACAAGATGGTTGGGGAGAAAATCTAAGAAAAAGTGGAGTAGTATAATACCGTCATGCATTTGGTGGTGTATTTGGAAAGAAAAAAATAGCAGATGTTATGATAACAAAGCAAATTCAATAGAGAAAGTCAAATGGAACTGCTTGACTACTTATTATTTTTGGTGTAAAGAGGAGTGGATAGAAGAAGCTGCCCAAATTTGGATTTTATAGGCTATTTGTAATCTATTAGCCTTTTTGTTTTTTGTTCTCTTGTTGGAAACCAATTTTTGGAGGTCTCCAGCATTATCTTAATGCTGATGAATACAACATTATCTTTGTCAAAAAAAAAAAATATATATATATATATATATATATATATATATATAAAACAAGATGGTATTATACAAGTTATTTTGCAGTCTCACAAATATGAGACTTAATCATTCAAGAGTGTTAACCCAAGTAAAAAAGTCTCCTTAAAAAGCCCATGTCATACTTGAGCTTTTAAATTATCTAAAACATGCAAATGGAAAGTAAATTATTCTTATCCATGTTAGTTATTGAACCTATCAAATGAACCGAAAGTATGTCCAGATAGATTATCCAAACAAATCAAGGGTTTCTGATCTGAGAACAAAATACGATAACAAGGTATGGTAAAAATATCAAATTTCAGCAGGGATCACAGCAGCTCTTTTTAGGAAGATGGTATTTATCATGACTATAGTTTATATTAGGAATATAAAATTATAACGTTTATCCTTGCAAGTAGCATCTGTTTCCAGAAAATTTTAAGGAAAAAAAAATAAAAGAAACAAAAAGCATTACACATCAAGATTACAGACTATTTTGATACCTTGTCTATAGGTTGCATGGATCCATGGGTTGGATGAGATATTTCATTTTGTCCGCGTATGACAGTTCCATCCTACACATTGGTTACATGCAACAAAGAAAAGTTTTAATTGTAGTGCAAGCCATATCCATTAACTAAATTATTTTAACTTCCGTATCTAATCAACAAATAAAAGAGATTTTGAATGGTTTAACGAACACTGTTTACCACTTTGAGCACAGGAAACAGATTTTAACTTTGAGAGTTACTGTTCAGAGCCTTGTTCTAGAAGGCTCATCACCCTGAATTCCTATAGAAATTCAACTTCATCACTTCTGAGATAACTACAAGGTGCTACTCTTACAAGAACAACATACCTAGTGAAATCCCCAAAGTGGGGTCTGAGAAAGCTGCAATTCTTGCTGATGAAAACACTATTCAATTTATATTGCAAGTTACTCACTGATAACAACAATCAAGCCATGGTTCTTAGCATTTAGCACTAGTGTTTGACCGTCATTGTTTAAGATAACTTCAAAACGCAAATTATAGAAACTTCACAAGATTATGGATTATAAGAAGCCGTGTAATTGATCAAAAAGATCTCAAAGAAGATGGATAGGTTCCTTAATTCCCTACTATTAGCAAGCACAAAAAGCAGGCATCCAAATGACTTTTCAGGCACTTATGACCAATTGAAAACTGATATTATGAATAGCCTGAAAAAGAGAATTCCTTATCAGGCAAGCATAACACAATTAGAAAATAGACTTGAATAAGAAAACATAAACAGGGTATTCCTCATTTTGGTTATATCTTTTCCTAGTTTTATGGACTTATAATTTCATCTTTGCAAAAACGTTCATTTTCCATATCTTCAGCCACGCTTGTCTAATTATATTTTTCCCTTCACCGGATAGCGTCCAATTTAAAAAAAGTTTGGAGAACTGTATGAATGCATGTAATCGACTTAATGAAGCTCAAAAGCATGCATTAATACTCATTTGCATTAGATGCTAAGAGGAACTGGATTCCTTGTGACTATTTATGTCTAGTCTATAATAAATAATGGATGACCAAAATACAACCTCAAAATATAAAGAAGGCTCTGATGATGAAGGTACCGAACAGAATAATTAAAGAGTCGAGGTATAGAAAGGAGAAATCATACCGATAACTCACATCCCAGGGTAAGCCTTTCATTTGTAGATATCACGGGAAGAACAAAACTTTCTGCTGGAATTTCTGAAACCCGTGAAAACAAAAAGATTGCTGCATCTAGAGATTGGAAGAATATGCGTGCTCCAGCGAAGAAAAAGTTCCCTATACTGCAAGTGTAATAAGGTCTTGTTACCAACTTCAGTCATTATTACAAGTATTGATAAAAATAAACCACCCAGAACAATGATTAAAGGATAATATTAAGCTATACAGACAATTAGTAAGAAACCTTCCATTGCTGAAACAGAAACGCTCATCTGAACGCCGGAGAATCTGAAACAGAAAGACAACAGCTGGTTCAATAGAAAAGCCAACAACTTCTAAAGACGACCATTCAGGAGGACAAAAAAGACCCAATTAATGAGCAATTTAAAGTATCTTTTACTTCCAGTGGAAGTTCCATCGTTATGTATGACAATTGACAACAACAACCAGTAAATAGCTTCAAAAGTTTCAACCATATTATCTGATTTCAACACCATGGAATGCTGGTACAAGTTACAACAATAGAAAGAAACATTAATTTTTGGATAAGGTTATATATAGAATTTGAAGGAACACTAATGATTTGGCCGTTTAGTAAAAGTGCTCAAGAGGTGAATATTTACACACTCAAGCTGCAAACTAACCGCCATTGATAAGTGTTGGGTTGGTTCATTGGCCATTAAACGCCATAAGCAGAAGTTTGGTTCAATTAGGATCAACCCAGTCCCCTATCATAAATCATTAATTGGAAGGGGGCAATCTAAACTGGAGGTCAGTATAACCCTACTAATAATAAAGACATCCAGATTAGGACAGTAGTAGGTGTTTAGGTGCAATGAAGCTATTGGGAGCCTATTCTCGATAATAAAATTATAAACAAGAATCAGAACTTTTATATGACAGAATTACAGCAGGGTAGTTTGGGCTATGGGTTAAGAAACACTCTTAAAACTACTATACGGACTTGAACTCCTTATTTTTTCCAAATTTGGCAAGTTGTGCCCTAAGATGTAACTTCCCCTCTAAACTGATGAAAAATATACATGTATATAAACTTATTTAATGCAGCAATAAGCATTGGATGCAAAGATTATCCATCAACAAAAGACAAAGATGAATTAAATAGCATAATAATGATGAAGAACAAAGCCAGACACATCTAAGGAAGAAGAACAAAATTCTGCAAGATAATTTTTCAAGGCAATAATGCATCTTAGAAAGCAATAAGACAACCCGAAACACTTAATAACATAGAAGTACCTAATTGACCAACCTGATCCTGGAAGTAAGCCAAGAAAGCTCTTATAGTTTCCCTATACGGTTTTGAGACATCTTGCCAAAGTTCATGGCTGCCCTCCACAATTTTATACCTGCCATGATCAATTAACAAGTATAAGTGGGTATACAGAATTCAGTAGAACCGGTTAAAAGATGAAAAGGTTCTCAGAGGAACCACTGTTTTTCTTCTTTTTTATTCTGTTTATTTCCTTCTTTTTCTTCTCGTCTTCCTTTCTTTTTTCCCTTTAAGATGCCATCATTTTAGTAAAACAATTCACATTTGTGTGGGCATGCTATTACTCCAAGCAGTCAAGATCTAGGTAGTTTCCTAAGCTTATATCTTCTTCCTATCAAATTTCTGAGAATTAATTCTTAATACTATGAATCTTTTATTTCTTCTAGGTCATTTATACGCAACCTTGTCTGACAGTTTGGGTTTCTTCAACATCCTTCAATTTTATAGCTATTGTTACTGTTCAGGAGTTCACAAACACAGATATCCTAATCTGCACCAAAACAGATCCAACATTTTTGTTCTTTCCTCAAGATCTATTCCTTGTCTCACCTCTTTGAAGAATCTTGTAGTTAATATTCCACCTGAAATTAGCTATCATATAATAATAATCAAGATAAGCCCAAGGAACCCATTACCTTGGCATAGCAATTATTCTATATAACCATCTAATCTGTGTTGATAATATTTTACCACCGAGCATGCATAAGAAGACGACTTGGAGTAAAAAAATCTACAAAGTACTTTTTGGAGAAGAATCCAAGAGCATTCTAGAGAAAATGAACAGAATTAATGGAAGGTGTTACACAAACTATCTGGTTTTAACTACCATTCTGATTTGGCTCTTCGTGCATCAAGAGGTAAACGATGACCAAGCAATATTCGGACTGCACGAGCCTCTGACGTGCTTTGGCCGGATAATCTCAAACATCTTGATCGTATATCTCCAACAGCAGGACCACCTAAATATTCACGGTCAACTTTTCTATCTTTCATTTGTGTTGACAGAAAACATGCATAAAGAATGATGCAAAAGCTTAACAGGGGAACAAACTCATTTCCATAACTGTAGTCAGCAAGATAACCAACGGTCATACATCACTTTATTTTCTGAAGAAACTTTAATTTTTCTCTTTTTTTTTCTTGGGGAAGGCCTAAAACATTACTAGCTATAGTCGGGAAAGTGTTGTGCACTTCTCCCAACGAAGATTTTGTCACCATCCACAAATGAAATGTAAACTATCACACACCCATATATATCTCATGTGGGGAAGTCATGTGCTATTAGTGCCTTCTTTTTTCTTCTCATCGGAGTTATTTCACAAAGACTTGCCAGGGTAAGGAAGAAGTGTGTATGACTTGACACTCTAAAGTCTGGAGAACAAGCACAACCTGGGGAAGTCATGTCTTATTAACACTGCTAACACTGATTTTCAGATGCACCAGTTTAGTGAACACAAATAAAGAGTGCCAAAAAGGAAAGATACAGAACAGAAAGAATTGGAACTTTTAACCATACCAAGAACACGAACAATTTCGGCTGTACTTCCTCCGTCATCAGAAACAGGGAGCACATGAGCTACACGTGTAGTTAGATTCTTAAGCTCTTCAACCACACCATTAAATGCAGTTCCACCTGTAGCAGTAGTAAGTTCTCAGAAAGTAAACGTCAAGAGTCTTGATGTATAATGCAACTAGACCTTCAATATCAACCAACTTGAGGTCCACCACTATGTGAATCCTCGCTCACCATGTCGCTACACTTAAGCTCAGTCCATACCAACATTACACAAAATAAAAATAGAAAGTACTATACAAGCATATAAACCTCTGACAGAACTAAAAGACTCCAGGAATAAATGTACTAACATGAAAAAAAACATATTCCCAACAAATTCATATCACTTGTATGAATCTTTTTCTTCCATTGTACCCTATTTTTGGTTAGGTCTACATGTATTCCTAGAGATTGTAGGTCTTCCAACACAATTTTCATACATGTGATTTTAGACTATGTTGCTCAAACTTCCCAAAAATATTGTCACACATGTCAGATCTTCAATATTATAATATAATATTGGAGGATTGGACACACACTCATCGACATTTTTTAAGAGTCCGAGCAACATAGAATTTAGCCCTACTTTGTCCGCTTTTAGAGCATGTGGCTTAAAAGTTGGTAAAACCCAAAGTTAAAAATAACTTTAAAAAAGTTTAAACTGACTTTTTTAAAAAAAGTTAAAAAGTAGGTACACCCCTACTTTTCATTTTTTAACTTAAAAGTTACTAAAGTTAGGGCCCGTTTGGATGGACTTAATAAAAGCAGCTTTAAAAAAGTACTTTTGAAAGTGCTAAAACTTATTTTTAAAATAAGCAGTTATGCGTTTGGATAAAAGTGCTGAAGTTGCTATGCCAAACGTGAAAAGGGAAAAATGGAAGAAAGAGATGTTAGGGTTATGTGGGTAATTTGGAGATTGTATAAAAATATTAAGGGCAAAAAGATAAAAATGTGGTCAACTTAAAACAGCTTATAAGCTATAAAAAAGAAGCACCCCTACCCCAGCTTTTAACTTTTGACTTAAAATAAGTTTTTTTAGCTTAAAATAAGTTATTTTGAGTATTGTCAAACAGCTAAATAAGTCAAAAACTAGCTTTTAAGTCAGTTTGACCAGCTTTTAAGCTGAGCCAAACAGGCTCTTAGACTTTTTAAAAAGCTACTTTTTTTCAAGTTAAGCCAAACAGGCTCTTATGTTGGTGCAGGAAATGATATTAAACCATCTCAAGGGACCTTTCAGTTTATTCTTGATGTGTCCAACTTGCACCTTCTATTGAATGAGATCATCTTTTAATCTTGTCTAATCTTTTTTTTTTATAAGGTATCTTTTGTAATCTTATATGATCCCACATCTACACCTAAGCATCAAATATATCTATGACACTCATCTTGTGGACAAGGTCGCTCAAGCTATCCAGAAATGTTGCCACACCTCCGTTGGATTCTTCAGAAATACACTATTTTTGAGAATCTGACACTCACCCATTGAAAATTTTGAAGAGTCCAAGCAACATAGTTTGTGAAACTTGGACTTTACTAATCAAACATTTTCTCCCATATCACATTGTTGATATTTAAATGTTTTATAGAACTTACATTTCGCTTTGGTAAATATTGATATCACATTAAGCTTCGGTAGAACTTCTCTTTTTTCAGCTATCCTATTTCTATTCTATTTGTAGCGTCTTCATCTATGACACCATTACCTTGAAAGATCAAGCCTTGAAATCTTAATTGTTTGCATTAAGGCAGCACAATCCAGTATAATCTTATCTCAACCTCACTCTTCTTATGCCAACTAGACTTCTAACGCATATGGTTAGTCTTACTTCTACTTATCCTAAAATCCTTGCTGTCTAAAGTATTTATCCATAGTTCAAACATTTGGTTGACACCTTCATTGGTTTTGTCAATTAGCACAATATTGTCAGCAAATAATATACGCCATAGTACCTCATCTTGTATTGTATTAGTTAGTTGATCTATAAGATTACAAGTACGGTGTCAATGCTGATACCTGGTTCAAACCTACCATTATGGGAAACTCCTCTGTATCTCCAACTATAATTCTTGCACTAGCCACAGCTCCTTCATACATATCTTTATGGCATTTATATATTCAATATGAATTCCTTTCTTATCCCCAACACCAACCAAATGTACTTTATCTACTTCCTTTGTTGGTATACAAACATATTATGTCAAAAAAATAAAGCAGAAAATGAATGCTGAACTGGGAATGATCCAATTATTTAAGATGAAATTGCTTATTAACCGGACAAAATCCAATTCCTTTAAACTTCAAAATAAAATGTCAATTTTAAACACTGCCTACGTTCTCTACCCACATTTGGCACTGACAACCAAAATGTACTTGAGAAATAAACTGATATTGCAAGTAACAGCATAAAGCTTCATTCCTCTGAATTAGTACCCAAAAACAATAGCATTCAAAATCACCCAATTCTCATCTCAGTAACAATAAAAATGTGAACTTTTTTTTTGTTTTTTTGGGTACTTTTCAAGATTCAACAATTACATACCCCACCAATCAATCAATTAAGCAAGTAAATCAACAATCTTGCCAACAAAAGAGGGAAAAAGCGTACCTGAGAAAACAAGAATAGAAGGTTGATGAGTAGTGGAGGAACTAGTAGAGGAGCAACTACAGTGACGAGCAGAAGAGCCATTAGAGGCCATGAAGGAGAAAGAAAGAGATCTGGGGGAACCTGAAAATGGGGAAAAAGTGAAAGGAAAGGTATATAAAGAAGAGGGCTTAAGAAGTGGAGAGGGTCCCAAATAACCGTCCGCCATACTTGTCGCTCTCTATTTATACCATACACAAACCCCAACTCTCCTTAGCTTTTACTCCCAATTCTTACACATGCACCAGATTCAAAGAGAACTCTCCTGGAAACAGACAATTCTCTTCCTCTAGTTATTTCTCTTATTTTTTGTTTCACTTTTGTCAACAAATGAATACATCTTTTTATTTTTGAAAAAATATGAATCGTATGTATTTGTATTTCATAAAATCAACAAAAAGATTGCTCGAATTAAATTAAAAGATGTCATCAATTTTTAATTATAAATAAAACTTATAACCTGAAAACAAAATGAATATATTACGATATTAAAAAAATAACTCAGAGTGGATTGATATTTAAAGAGTCAAATAGCTATTGCTTTGAAATTATAGAAGGGGCAAGGAGAATGTATATAATGGGATGTTGAATAGAAAGCTTGATTATTAAAGCAAATTAGTAATTGGGAAGAGAAAATGATTTATTTGGTGAATTATATAATGAGCAAGTATCACATTATGGATCGTATCAAATTAGAGACATATGTTAGCTTAAAAAAATATGGAGACATGAGAATTCACATAATCACTCCAACTGAAGTGTAGGTTATTACTTGTAGCTAAAAAGTAACCACGTTAGTATAAGCACACCTTCACTGACTCTTCATGGGTAAGAATGGTTTAAATTAGGGAATTTGGAGATACAAACATCTGCAATGAGACATTGTATCAAATGATGTTACAACTGTAGAAAAGTGGTGATGGTGGCCAAATGAACTAGTTTTGGCCAAGAAGTTTAAAGCTTCATTTGCCATCAGTTACATGAGTTACATAATACGATGTGATGACACAAAATTTACCTACTACAAAAGATAATAACCGAGACAAAAATATTACTTGTACTCATCAATAAAAAAAAATATGAAGCGTTCATCGCGAGAACAATAGTCAATGAGTAAACTGAAAAAGCAGATTACTAAAAGAATGTCAAAAAATAGTTTAAGTTCCGTTTGGAGCTTAATACTAAATCTCTCTCAACTGTATCTGGAGCTTCATTTGAAGCCTATTTTCCTAGATGATTGTCGCTTGGAGCTCATCTGTTTAGATGATCTCCCAGTCTGATTCATAAAAGCCTTCTTGTGACAATTCCAACTTTTCAGTTGGAGAATATATTGTCTTGCCTTCTGCATTTGATTCCTCTAATTCCACAATGAAATCCTCACATTTGGTTGCGTCCTTATTTCTCTGTTTTCCTAGTTTTCCCTTTAGCATTGCCATATTTTTCTGAAAGCAAAACCATCACAGGTCAATAAATGACTACACACATACAAATAAAAGGAAGGAGCCGAAACAAATTAATTCGTGGGAAGACAAAAACGCATCCAATGCAGAAATATAAAATGAGTGGGAAGGCAGGAGACAAGACCTTGAGAGAGATATGAGCTCCATGGCATTCAGAGCCTGAAGAAAAATCATCCCTACCCACCAGAACACAATTTCCATCAAACTTCACTTCAGTAACCGAGTCAATAACTGGTTCATCTGCATTGTTTATCAATTAGAAACACAGATATTAAAGGCCAATGATTTCTCAATCTTACACATTTACACTTCTCCTTTAGGCATGTGAAACAAGGAATGATACCTTAACCAAGAAAGCAGTTAAGCGCACACACTAAAGAGTCATGTCTGGTCAGCATAAATCAATTAGCATCAATTCTATATAGTGTCCTGTACAACTTTTTGTTTGTTTGGTAAATAGCTCTACATGCAGCAATTACCTAGTCCGTCAAAGCAATGCTTTCTAACTAAGCCACTACTTACAGGACGATTATATTATCAGCACAAAAGCAGAAAAAAGAAAAGTAGCCAGAGCTACCAAGGAAATATTGCCATATAAAATTGACAAGAAACTTAAAAGGTTACTAAATCAAATGGGACTTTTCTGATTGAGGGAGAAAAAGTTGTACTAAAAGGGCGAAAATTAGCATCATACAAACAAACAACAAGAAGATATACCAGTCTCAAGACTAGGAAAAACATACCAGTTGATACTGCTGGAACTGCTGCATTAGAATTTATTTCGTCAAAATCAAGAACAACACTTTCTTGTGACTCAGTAGAGTAAATTGAACAAGTTAATGATGGAACATTCGAAGTGTTAGCACCATGATCTGTGAAATCTATAGTTTTCTCCTCTTGCATAGAAGGGTCAAATTCTAGGCATTCAACTGATGATGCACTTGTCGAAGATTTGGCAGGAACTTCAACTCCTTTATCACCCTCACAGGATAATGTCATTTTTAAAGTTTCCTCAGTAGAAGCAACTTGTGCTGAACTTTTACCAGTAAACCCTAGTATCTTTTCCCAATCCTCAAAAGACATCTTCATCGCCTTATCTGCTCGTGGCTGAAGTGATGAATCAACATGCACTCCTTCCGTGGCTTCCACAGCGAGCTTGAGGGAAGACGAGTTCGAAAAGGAAAGTTCATCCTTGCTATCTTCTTGCACACTGATGTTTGACATCTCAGAAGCTGGATGTTGTTCTCTATTTTGTTCTGAAGATAAATTACTGGTCTCCTCCTCGACAGCTGACAAAGATCCTGGGAGTATTTCTTGAATAACCCCTATACAAAATTGTTTCAGGTTTGCACTCGCTATCTGGAATTGGCTTTCAACAAAATTAATTTGTTCCTGTCAACACACAATGAATGAACTAAACGAACATATATCAAGGAACATCATAAACTGGCAGAAACCTAATTTAATATCCAGAACTCACAAAAAAACTAGAGGTTTGCAGATTATACATGATACAACAATTAGTAGTAGATGAAGTCTACCATCCATTATATTTGCGGGAACAGAAAGACTAATAAGAACACCAAAGAGGTGGTATTATGGATGAAATGTATATCCGTGTATTTTGTGCATATATGTGCATGAAAGCACCAATTGCAATTTCCTCCAACATGTACCACTCTAGATATTTTAATTTGATTTGCAAAAGATAACTAAACCAAGAAAAAGTAAACCTAAAAGAAGTAACAATCTAAAAGCCAAAGAAATAAAATGGCACTTGAGATGTTCGGAAGGCCAACAAATGATACCTGAGATTTAGCATCAACCTCACAATACAGATTATCCAGCTTTTCGCCAATTTTGTCGAACCAGGCTCTGCCTCTTCTTGTAAAGTCCATTACGAACACAAATACCTGAATGATTAGAGTGGTCAGTACATGAACACAGTTCCTGTTCTAAGGCAAAAGAACTGTAACCTTCAATTCAAACCAACAAGTATGAACAATTGGCTAAAGGGGATGAAAAATAAGAAAACTGCTTGTATAATTGAATCATATTGAGCAACAGGCTGAGCAACTTTCTGATGAATAAAATGCATGTGGATGTATAGAGTACTTCATCCATGTCAAATTGTAATGAAGTTGCACCTGCTTGGCGTGTTTACTCTCCCAAGACAGAAACCAGTTACAAGACAAACAGAAAACCAGTAATGTGCTTTAAGCATGTTGTAGCACTCAAAAAGGAATGCATCGTTAAGTGCAACAAAACATACCCACTGTAATTTCACCACCGAAGTCTGGGAGGGTAACATGTTTGCGGACCTTATAGATCCTTAGCTCAAAAGAGAAGTTATGTAGATAACAGTTGCAAGAAGAATAAATGGCAACAAAATACAAAGATACAAAGAAAAATGAAGTAACAGATGGTACAATAATTAGAAGAATAAGAAATTACACTATTACCAAATATTACTACTACTACTGAGAAGAGGATATGTGGCAAACCCCTCTGCCGCTCCCACCCATTGGACAACCACACTCTGCTACCTACTAACCTTCTACCCTAATTCTCGACCTTCATACCTTCCTATCTAGGTTTATGTACTCAGCAAGTCAAAGTTGCGTCATGTTTTGTGTAATCACTTCCGTTGGTTCTTTTTCAGCATACCTCTACCTCTTCTAACTCCTACTACAGTCAATCTCTTACACCCTCCTAACTGGCACATCTGTCTACCTCTTCCTCACATGTACGAACCATCTCAGTTTCACTTCAATCATCTTATCCGCCACAAAGGCGGCTCTACTTTGCCCTATATAACTTCGTTTCTAATCATATCTCCCCTAGAATGCACATCCATCCCATGTATGTCTCTCCTAGTATGCTCGTACATCCATGTGAGCTAATACAAAAACAAGAATTGAAAGATGAGATTTATGTGACATTCAAATCTAATTTCAAGATAAACGAATGCAGGCACGGGATACAGGAGTGTAGTTCAAACAGCTGACACCGCTATAATATATGGTGAATACCTTCAATTGATCACTACACCACGCATTCAGATACTCTTTGTTGAATGCACCTTTCTCAGAAGTACAAAATTAGTTTTTAATTTCAATAATCACCCCGTTTTTTCTTTAACGCAATGTGCGGCATAAAATTATCCCTTTGGGAAACATCGCTGAGACTATATAAAACGTTTAAAACCCCATTGGACGGACAGTTAATCACAAATTTGTGGAAAAGTATATATAATTCTTCCGTTTGTTCAGTTCATGCATTTAATGGGAATCCGGAAAACGTTTTCAGTGTTCTGAAAAAAAAAACAGAACAAACAATATTGCAAGTTCATAATATAAAATATTAATCATTCACAATCCTTGAATTGAAAGTTCACAACTTACCTGGTGGAGACAACAAAATTGATCGAAAAAAAAATTAGATTATAGTAAAACGACGAGCAGCCTAATTGAAGAAGGAAGTCACTTATACCGTAGAAATCTAATTGTGATAGGACTAAATGTGTTTTTGGAGGTTAAAAGCTGATCAAATTTGGTTTCAAGTATTTTTTTAATTTTTAATTTAATTTACTATAAATTAACTTTGATTTTTAAATAATTATTGATTTTGGTAATATTTTTTTATTACCATTTATAGTAATATTATATTAAATCTGTAATATGTATTAAAAGTTAATTAAATATGCAATATATATATACATATACATATATATATAATAACTGATTTTAATAATATATTAGACTTGTTTCTTAAGAAATAAGTTGTCACATTATATTATAAATATATTAAAATACGTGACAAATGTATTGTCTATCAATAAAACATGTATTATATATGGATAATATTTATTCTTTGTAATATAACTTAAAAATATATTAAAAGTGATTAAGGAAAAACAGTTGTATCTCTATAATATTTTTACATAATTCGTAGTTATGATATACAATTTTGAATTTGACGCAACACTCAAGTGCACGCTAAAAGTATGTTAGACTAAAACTCCAATCCTAGTTAGTAATTAATCTATATTGATTTATATCAATATATTTTATATATAGAAAAACATACTTTAAAATTATTATAAATGGTGTATATCTTCGTTATATTTTAAGGATATATATATCTTTATCGTTAATTTTTTGATTTCGTATTATACTTTGAAGACTAACAAATAATCGTGTGACATTATCTTAGAATATTAAAAGTGGCAATTTATTGTTGGAAAAATGCGGACACAAAAATATATATGGGAAAATGATGATACCAAGAATTTTACGTGAAAACCCTTTTAAATAAGGAAAAGATCACTGGCCAAGAGAAGCAACTGATATCACTAGGTAAGAAATTTTATACTGTGTAATCACGAATACAATACTACACACTCAAAAGAAATAAGACTCTTTTGATTTCCACCTTACTAAAATATCGCTCACACTCTATTTTTCTTCACAGACTATTTTTCTTGTATAGTCTATGAAATACCTCACTTTGCTCTCAAAATGATTTTTTCTCTCTAAATTGGTGTGTTCTACAAATGAGCAAGAATGTTCTATTTATAGAATGAGAAAATCATGCCTATGTCACTAATGACATGAGTAAATATAGCAAAGTCAAAAATTCAAATTTTACCAATTTGCCAGCGATCAAATCTTTTATTTTCAATTCTTATCACTGTTCCCTTTTAACAATTACTTGTAGCAATTGAATAACAAAAAATTGACCAAAAAAATGGGATGGACTCCAAAAATCTCCCCCCCCCCCCCCCCCCCCCGCCTCGGTCCCATTCATTGGAAGTATCTTCATCTTGTTTAGAGAGAGCTCATACCTATAATTTTTTTGCATAACTCGAACTTGTCTTTCGATATTGTCTTGGTCAGCATATCTGCAGGATTTTCAGTTGTGTGGATTGTTTTGTTCTTGCATAATAGATGGAGTTCTTACTCGAGTCTATTGCACTCTAGCTGTCTCAATAGACAATATCCATCTGATTCAAACCAAGCTCTTGAAGAAATCGCTTGAGCCATATGATTTCCTTGCCGTCTTTAGTAGCAGCAATATATTCAGCTTCAGTTGTAGTTAGTGCAACACACTTCTGCAACTTCGACTAACATGGTATAGCTTCCCCTGAAAAAGTAAACAAATATCCAGTAGTGTATTTTTTGTTATCAAAGTCACCTGTCATATCAGCATCTGTATAGCCTTTCAAGATTGGATTTGATGCTCCGAAACAGAAGCATTCATTTGAGCTTCCTCAAAGATACTTGAGTTTCCACTTCACAGCTTCTCAATGCTCTTTTCTTGGATTATCGAGAAATCTGCTGATAACACCAACTGCGTGAGCAATATCAGGTCTAGTGCATACCATTGCATACATTAGACTTTCGACGGCGGAGGAATATGAAACTTTGGCCATGCTCTATTTTTCCTCCGTAGTTTTAGGACAAATCTTCTTGCTCAACTTCATATGACCAGCAAGAGGTGTACTAATAAGCTTAGCATTCTTCATATTTAAGCGCTCTAGTACACGTTCAATGCACTTCTTTCGTGACAAATAAATCTTTCATTCATCTCTGAGACGAGTAATTCCATGCCCAAAATTTGTTAGGCATGACCAAGTCTTTCATAGAAAAAGACTTGCACAACTCTTTTTTCAGCTCGTCAATCTTGGAAGTATTCTTGCCCACAATCGACAATTTGCGGCTCAAACTTGAATTAAATTGAGTTAGGTCTTTATGGTTTACTATTTTTTATTTAGATTTTTACTGTTTAAGTTTAGGCTCTAAATATAAAAATTGAAATGACCAAGTAAAGTTAAAAGTTAAGTAATATAATAAATATTTTAAAATTTACTTAATAAAACTTCGATTCTTCGTAGTTTCGAAATCCTTACACCGAACTCCGAACCGTAAAATTAAAATGTCGAAAAAGAACCGACATTGAACCAAAACATAAAAAAAAACCGACATTTTTTTATTCGGATCGATTTTACAATTTTTCAATATTTATGTCCACCCTAATACACAATTGCACTTTAATCTATTTCTATCTTTGGAAAGCCCAAATGTTACGTCAGGAGAGTAGAGGTAAGAACAAAAAACTATATAAATGAATATGAAATGATGGAAATAAATCATTGCTACACATAAATAATGCTTGTGTTTGAGCTAAAGGAAGAAAGTCTACTTCACCACGACACATGTAAAGGGCAGGTCCGAGTTCAAACGAATTCAATAGCTTCAAGGCAAACCTCCTATATGTATTAAAAGCTACTTAACAAAAATACCAATAATTGATTTTGACCAAAAAATCAAACTAGTGATACAATCTCGAATTCGAAATGATTAAGTTCAAATCATGTGTTTGCCTCTTCTTCCTCATATTGGAATGAGTCATCAGACTATTGTTTTATGGTTATTCTATGATGATAAATATTTTCATATGATACAAAAGAAATGAACAATTCATATAGAACATTGCACAAGTAGTGCAAGATCATGAGGTCAATTAAATTAAATGCTTAAAAAATCCATATTCCTAGTAAGGCAAACTCTTAGAACTTGAGCTAACAACCAAGGACTTAAACCTTGAAGAATCACCACCCCCATTGGCTCTACTAGTAATTGTTTCCATATTCTTATAAAGGCTTTGTTTCACAATTTTCTTCATCAGTTTCTTGCTTTCATCAACAGCTCTTGGACTCATTGGTGATGAATCAATTGGCATTCTTCCTACTTGTGGCCCTGAATGAGGCCCCATTTTGATCTGCCTCTCATCTTTAAACCATTGTAACAATTTCAGTGCTCTTTTTTGAGCCAAAGAACTACCTAACAATGCCACTTCAAGAAGTACTGGAACAATACCAGCCTTGGACATTTTCTCTCTTTGAATTGAACTTTGGTGAGCCAAAATCATCAAAATGTATACCGATAACTCTTCACATTTCGGTTGTTCTTCCCATGTCATTATCTCCATTAAGCTCTCGGGCATCATCGGGCTTTCCTCCATCGCCTTCTTTCCCATTAGGGTAACCACAAGATTCCCTAATGTGGCTAGTGCTTTCTCTGATACTTCCTTTAATGAAGACAACCTCAATAATGTGGTCACTGTTCCATTAGTCGCCAAACTGGCGGAATTTTCCAACACAGAAGATATGTTGTACAATGTCCCTAGACATGTACATTTAGTTTCAACACTTGAATTTGATGAATCAAGAATGCTGACTACAAATGGAATAATTCTTGAGGAATCCATATTGAATTGTGTGTTGGCTAATAATGATATAGACAAGATCAATTCCGCAAATTCTTGCCTTGTGTTTACATCTAAGTTGTCTGTTTTTTTAGGTAATTTTGATAAGATTCCTGCTTCTACCATCAGAGCCTTGTTACTGAAAAAGGGAACCAAGAAAACAGAACAATGTTAAAGAAATGAATTATGAAACAACTCAAATCCATTAACATGGCCAAATCTGAAATATAGAATATAATCAAAGCTTTAGGGACCCCATTTGTATGACTTTGTTTCATTATATTTAATTTATTGGTCAACTAACAAGTTGGGAAATGATAGAAAAATGGTTAGGAATTAAAGTTGGGGTAGGGGGTATCCCAATCATGTAGGGGTCCTCAAAATAAATAATCATAGAAAATTTAAAAATTATTGAGAGTGAGAAGTCAATAAGATTCTGCTTAATCAGATCAGTGCTAGGAGCTAAAGGTCAACACAAGTAGATTTTTTTCCTATTTCTTATTTAAAAAACACTTTGAATACATATAAATATTATATATAACATAAGGTAGAATAATATGTCCATAACAATTAAAAAATATTCCTCAACTTAACCCATTGTCGCTTCCACAATGAATATTGCACTAGATAACAACAACAAACTCAGTGTAATCACACAAGAAATGTAGATAACTGTTTTCAATAAACCTTTTGTTCGATGAATGATATATATATATTTTTTTATTAAAAGGCGATTCAACTCTCTTCATGATTAATCCAAGTAGATATGTTAGAGATGAGGTGAAAGGAACTACACGCTATGATCATAGAGTCGATTCAACCATCTTCATAATTACCATAAGTATGTGGTCATACCACATACTCCCAAGTCTTTTTCAGATAAAATAAAATGTTATGGCTAGAAAGTCAAGTTGACTCAACTAACTTATCCTTGCAATTTTAAGGCTTCCTAAATAAAATGGCTATAAATAAAACCAAGTTGATAAAATCCATTTGCTAGTTGCTTTCCTAGTCACCTATTTAAGGCATTCAAATATGAAAAGGGCTAATTTAGATTTTGTCTCCTTGTGTAAACGTTGTGTCATGTAGAAAATTAAGTTATAACCATTGAGTGAGTGAGTTCGTCTCGGATCAAAAATTTACTCGTATAATACTCAACTTCACCAATAAAATATTAAATTGTCATCTAACATTTACAATAACTTATGATATCGTATTAGAAGTTTTTTTTTGGGGGGATTGATGTAACTTAGGTGTATTAAAATTTCATGGGGGTCTATTATAGGAGGTGTACGTACCACCAAGTCATGAACTTCTTGGGTACTTAAAAAGGATATTCCCAAGACCAAACCTCACGTGCCACACAGTAGGGGTTTAAGTCAAAAATTGGCCACGCAAAGTGGCCTGTAGGATCCATCTTCTGATACATTCTCTTTTATGTAGTAAGTTACATCCAATAAAAATCTGCCACGTCATTTCACCGCATTATAAATCCACTAGCCTAATGGGATGAACTTGTACTACTACAATGAAGACCCCTTTGTGTAATAAAATCACTATAAAATTCTCAACCAAAAGTTTCAGCCCACCAAATTAATTAATATTATATGATAAATGATAGTTAATTTTATTTTTATGACGGTGATGTTAGGAACCTTTTGCACGCATCTTAATCAGGTTTTATTTTGGTAATAAAAACAAATCATGATATCGAAAATGTTTCCTATT
Source organism: Solanum chilense (assembly GCA_032847665.1). Lineage (NCBI taxonomy): Eukaryota > Viridiplantae > Streptophyta > Magnoliopsida > Solanales > Solanaceae > Solanum > Solanum chilense. The sequence goes on along the minus strand of CM064964.1, from coordinate 44,892,478 downwards.
CCGAAATGAATAAATCAATTTTGAAAATTCATGAATATGGGATTAAATGTAGGAGAATAATCATTGAAATTCCACTTTTAGTAATTCGCTAATTTTCAATATCTCACATTTAAATAAAATGACAAATCATAATAAATTCACGATTTTTAAAAATAAAATTAATATGAATATTAATGCAACATCAAAACTAGCACTTAAACTTGATCCTAAGAAAATGGAAGCTAATTGATAAACAAAATAAAAATGAAATTATTCAAACTGACAAAATAGATAAAACTTACGTGAAAGAGCCATTAGCAAGTTCGGTCAGTGCCTGCACCGCTAATCTCTGCCGCCGCAACACCGCCTGATCAGAACCACCAACAACCATGGCAACAAGCGGCGGAATCACACCGAGCTCCGCCATGAATTTCCGCCTCTTCAAATCCTCTTTAGCCAACTCTATTATCGCTTTCACCGCCACCTCCTTTTCATCGCAGTTCCCAAAGTGAAGTTTCTTCACAGATTTTTGCAAAATCATCCATCCATTATCTTTATCACTCTCTTTTCCCATTATACCCTTTTCTTCAATCACAATAAAAATCTCTGAATCCTTAGTTGGCTGGTGATCAGACGGTTCCTTAGATTTAGCCTTAATCTGAAGGAACCGCTTGAGTTTAGTGAAGAACCTTAGCTTTATGTAAGTCGAATAAAAATTACTTGGAGTATTTGTATTTGACATGTTTATGACAGAAGAATGGTTTTTGTACGGTGATGAGGGATGGGGGTGGGGTGAAATTCGGATTTAATTAAATAAATTAAGTGTGTTTAATTTATGTCTTGACTTTTGGTGAACGAAAAGGGATTAATATTGAAAAAAAGAGAAGAAGACTTTGTGGAGAGAAAAAAACAAGAAGAGCAGAGAGCACATGCCGAATATGTCAGTTATTACATAGAAAGATGAGAATGGAATACGTGACCTTCTTCCATTCTTATAAACAACTGTTACATAGCCGAACATGTTTGACAAAATTTCATATTGATCCTTATAGTTTCTTCTACTTGTGGGAAAACCCCTATAGTTTCGCAAAATTTGAAATATTAACATCAAATTTTTATTTTTTAAGAAGGGTTATCAGAATGGTAGTTGCGTTTTAACTATTAATTTTTTTAAAAAAATACTTTATCAGTGCTAAGGTCTCAAATTAGATCAATAAAAATTACTAACTAGCGTTTTAACTATTAATTTTTTTAAAAAATACTTTTATCAGTGCTGAGGTCTCAAATTAGATCAATAAAAATAACTAAGTGCTTCTGAATTAATTTCATCTTTTAATTAGTTGTTATTTAATAAGATATCATGTAAACAGTTATTTGTGCTTCTATTAAGAAAAGTATTCTATTTTCAGTGTTTGCTATTATTCAAATACACATATTTTTCCCTTTTTTTTTTAATATTTCAGTAATATCTCTGAAATAAGCATTTAAAAATAATATTTTTAATTTATCAGAAAACTCAATCATTACTTTTAAAGAAGTCAGGTTAACAATACACGAAAAGTAATGTAATTCAAGTTCAAATAGAAAGAAATTATGGATGTATAGTTAATTTCGATAGAAAGCTTGAGTAAGAAAATTGTATTTGTTCATAGTGTCTAATATATAGGCCGCCCAATCTCATAGTTTAGGTACCATATTTGATTTATCACTAATTGAAGAGTCTATATGCATTTCTTTGAATGCCTATAGTTTTTTAAGATTTTATTTTACTCTACAAAGGGAGATTAAGCAACAAACTAGTGACGGATGACCTGATTATCCACAAAGTTTAGGTACTCTTTTTCTACAACGAAAGTATTATATGTCAAAAAAGTCATAAGAAGAATTTGTAAACAAGTCAAATATCAAAAGGGTCAAACCAAGGCTCCTAATCTTTATGGATCTTGAGAAAATTATAAGCAACCCAAATGGAAAAAAAAAATGTAATGCATAAAAGCCTAACAGTTTTATAATATTTGAAGTCTATTTAATTTGGAATTTAATTAACACCAGTGGTCACATGTTAATTGCATGCTTATTCACTGATTATTACCAAGAACACCCCACAAGGGTTGTTTCACGTATCATAGAATTTTACCTCCCTTTTTAAATCTTCATTCATAATTTGCATTTTAGATCTATATTGATTTTGATGCAAATCATTAATTGTTTGACGTGGGAGTCAGGGTGCACCATGCCCCATGTTTCCCAGCCCTTTATTGGGTTAATAATTTTCGATATTAATCAAATTTAAAATTTAAAATAAAAAGCATTATTAATAGGGTAACTTTCACATATAGCAAATAAAAAATTTATATATATATGCTATAGCAAAGTTTGCATAATTGCGCTCCATAGCAAACATAGAAACTGTATAATTCGCTATACATATACAATTGAAGAAATTGTATAAAACAAGAAAGAGAAAGACACTTGTGCAGATAACTGTATAAAAACGAAGTGTATAAAACGAATTGTATTATTATAAGTGTATAGAACGATTATATACAATTTGAACTTGTATAAAATGAGAAAGAGAGAAAGACAAAAGAGACTTGACAAGGAATACAATTAATCGAATGGTATAAAACGAGAAAGAGAGAAATTAGATACAATTAGAAAATTGTATAAAACGAGAAAGAGAGAAAGGCAAAAGAAACAGGGCAGGGGAGTATTTTTATTGTATAATTATAAGTGCATAGGAGAAATTATATGTACTTGGATGTGTATAGACAATTTTCTCACGCTTTATACAAACAGAAAAAACACAATTTATACATTTCACTTCTGTTTGTATGAGTGAGAAAGGCGATGGTGGCAAGCGAGATTTGGGAGAGTGGTGAGCGAGATCCGGAAGAAGGGAGAGGGGAACAAAAATATATGTATTTATACAATTTTCTCTGTTTTATACAATTGAAACAATTTTTATACACTTGTGTTTTGTATAAAAAGTGAGAAAGCGAGCGAGAGATTGGAGGAGAGTGGCGAGCGAGATATTTGGGAGAGAGGCGCCTTGCAATTTTTTGCAAACGTTTGCTATGGAGCACAATTAAATTAATCCTAGGTACTTCATTTATTTTAGGTTATTAGTTTACTATTATATACAATTTTTCTTTAATAATAAAGTCCATGCAATAAACAAAGGGTAATATTATATGACCAAAAAAATTGATCAGAAATTAACTAAAAATTTTAAAAGTTTATAATATTATTTTATTTTAAAATAAATTTTATTTATTTATTTTTTAATTAAAAGATATTAAAGTTAAAAGGATAAAAATATTTAAAAAGAAATAAAATAACATAATGTGAAATATGTTATTTTACCATTCTGATCAAATTTTGTGATCAAAATTTTTTTTCCATAACAATAGTACATCTTTAATTAATTTTTTCTTAAAGAATGTGCTCCATCAATAGAGATGAATTAATTTAGAACCAAGATGGTTTGATTCAACTTTTATTTAACAAGTCACGAGATCATTAATTACAGGGGAACAGAAATCATCCTTAATTCAGCGACAAAATTATTATAACTTCGTACATGAAATACTGTTTTACTTACTTATTTTACTAGGTGGGAGGGTTGAATATTTATTTATATGTTAAAAGAACTTATAAAAGGAATATGCAATTTCAAGGGGGGTCAAAATAATAGTTGTAGTGGCTTTTATGAGGCACTTGGATGTAATCAATGATTTATCAACCAATTTGAAATGACCATGACAAATTTTCTTAGTCCATATAATTAAACCAATTTTTTAATTTAAAAAGCTAAAATAAAATTTAGAATATTGTTTAAGTACAATTTAAGTATACGTATTAATTTTAATTTTAATATTAACAAATACACTATTGATCTTCTCATGTGCACAGGGTTCATTACTACTATCATTCTTGGATGTCACAAAGGGATAGGTTACTACACAGTCCAGCTATTGCATCATTATTAATGTCATTAAATTAAATTGACTAGTATTAATTTTGTGTTTAAGAAGATCATAGATTTAAAGTTGGACAAAAAAGAGTGTAAACCGGAACACACGTGTGAGTCTTATGTAGCCTAATTAATTTAGTTTCAGACAATCAAACATAAGCCGAGTTTTATGCTGCCTTAACCAACTTAGTTCCAGCTTTTTCATTAATTATTTCTCCATAATTAATTGAAAGAATATACAAAAATACATAAAATATTTATTTCCCTAAAAAATTGAAAGTTATTGAGAAAATCTTTAAAAAATGGAGAATAGATAGTTTTGAATCGAAGGAGTTACGAATTTGTTATTTTACTGTGTTACAAAAGAAATTCGATTACGTCCATTGACGTAATGAGCTTGACTTTCTTAATTGTGGGATATCACATGTTGAAACCAATTCAGTTATCTTTATTCCTTATTGATATCTAACTTAAAAATATAGTAACTAATGTTTTTTTACACGCGCTGAATAAATAATTTAAGGGAAATGAAAATGCTTAACCTCTGTATATTGTTTGATTCTTTTAGTTGTAAACTTGTAATTGAAAATTGTCTAGTACGGAAGGAAGGGAAGTCAAGGAATTAATTAAGCTAATTACTCTATAGTAAATCTTACTGAAAAGGTATTGAATATGTGTTCGATCTACTTAATTAGGGATAAATTAATTACTCATATACTTATAAAATAGTTACTACTAAAGATCAGTTATATATATAGAAATAAATCAATAGGAGCTTCAACAATTAAAGTATATGAGCTGGACCAAGCTAGATTATCGAGTATTAATATATGTGGTAAGCTACATACCAGCTTCTCTGGATTATCCTTAATTCTACCACCTAATATGCTCACTTTATTATTAAGTATTGATTTGGTATTCTCTTAATCATGATACCATTAATTTCAATGTAGGATAAAGTAAAAAATTCAGGGTCACCCACAAGGGTGTTCTAAGGCTTATTAATCCTAATTAATATTTTCTATATAAATATAAACACATATATATGTTATGTAATTAATTTTTTTTTTTAAAAATACAACGAAAATAATGTTATGCTTGATTTTCTCCTTATACAATTAGGATTTAAGTTGTGATATAGAAATTATTTCAAAATATTGTGACAATCATCATAAACGAGTAAATTTCAACCGCGATTCATTCTACAGATATGATTATATTTATTCATTCCTATCTGAATTTATGATGTACGTATTATGTACTTAGTTGGAAAGGAAATTTTTACCATAGAAGCGTGTGGTGGTTGGTCTTTGGAAATTGTTCGATAACCAATAAGAAAAGAGGAAGAAGATAGTTAGATATAAAACTTTTTTAATTTAAAAGTTTGGGAGTGGAATTTGCATTATAAAGAGTAGTGTTATGGTCTGGGGTGGCATTTCCACGTTGGATTCCACCAAAAAAGTTTAGCTATCGACATATATGAATATATATAGTCGGAATCAAAATTAATTGTAGCACATGTGCAAGTTTAGTTTGGTGATGTAAATTTAGTTTGGTATGATTATATTGTGTGAAGGACGCTTTAAGATCAAATCAATAAAATAAACGGTTGATCTAAAGTATTTTAATTTTTTTGATTCATATCTAAGTTATTAGATATGCAAATTTTCTATTTGAACTATCTTACAATGTTTGTAGAAAACATTTTAACTATCAGTTGTTCTCTTTTTCTACATGAACGGGATGTGATTTTTCAAGTAAAGAGAACAATGGATAGTTGAAACGTGTTTCAATAAATACCGGTGACAGTTCACATAAAAACCCGCACACCTAATAATTCGTATGCAAAATTTAAAAAAATCAATATATTTTAAATGTGTTTTTAACCGCTGACTAAATAAATAACGCATGAATCGTCTCGTGTACGTTCCTCTTCTTCTTTTGGGCTCCTTGGTTGCTCCCCATTTTTTTTTTAATACACGGTAGACGAAAAGTAGGTGGTTATATGAGGTGTTCCACCACAAACTATATAGCCTAATTTGTTAAAAAGAAATGTAATTCCTTTATCTTAATTTTTGATGGTGAAGCCCAAGTGTCAAAGAATGACGGCCATTTTATTTCTTGTTTCCTTGATTTGAACCAATATATATACCTAACGTTTGAAAAGCTTAGTGATCAATACTTTATATAGTGTGTAAATATGTTTGCTTAAATAGTTTTTATATAGTGTGTAAATATGTTTGCTTAAAAAGTTTTGTCCATTCACAAATAGGAATTTGAAACCTCACAATTCTCTTTTTTTTCTTAATTGACCGCCAATCCGTGACTTTGGTCGATATGCGACTGTATTAATTTAAAGTATTTAACAATTTGTAACTCACATGCATATAACTTTTGTAAAATGTAAAATAAAATAAAATGATGTTGGCTCTTTTGGGACAGTTTCGGAGGTTCGTAAAATACGTTCGAAGCTGTCTTTTTTTTTTTTTTTTTTGGCCGGTGAAAATCACATACACGTGAGAGCAGAATATTATACTGTGCTTATTAAAAATTAATAATATTAAAAATAATTTTTAGAGATATATATTAAAATTTTAAATTTTTGATTAAATTTAAATTGTTTATCTCTTGAAAAATTAAATGTGTTAAAAAAAAAGAGTATTTCTAGTTTGTGTGATTCTAACTGGCCCAAGTCCTTCCACAGGGAATAGGTGTTTCAATAAAAGATTGTAGGGTACAACTTTTTGTAACTTTAGCAATAAGCTATTTAATTAGCAAACAAACCAAAAATACTCTTTGTAGAAGTTGGAATATAACATTGTAATTATTAATAAACAGAGAAGTAGCTGATGGCTAAAGATAGACATTTCCTTTTTCCTTTTATGAAAAAATCATGAAAACATTTGATAGATTTTGACGTTAAAACTTTTGTTGTATCATGTTGTGTACGTATTAGTTCAAAAAGTTTCATAATTATTTTCCTTTTCATTCCGACCTTTAATCATACCCCCTTTTAATTTTCCATTGTTTGTCTCAGCATGACAAAAATATCTTTGAATATATTTTCAATGGCCCTACTATTCACAACTTCAGTTGTACACGTTAATACCCAAAACACCTAGGAGTCGTTGATCGGTTGATGTGAGATATGCGATATAATAATTTTTAGGATAAAATATTTCTGCATTTGGTTGTCGGTAATAGATAGTGATGTAATTATTTATTCCACCATTTATACCTTAATAATGAGATAAATTTTATAATATACATGGTAAAATAACTTAACACAAGATAACTTATTTATAAATAATTAATCCTGAAATAACTTGTTTCCAACCACACGCGCATGACATAATTGTAGAACCTAACAAAGCTAATCAAGATGGCGACTTTGGACCGAAGAAATTTTTTTTGGCGAAACATTGCTTTTTCATAATTTTTTTAACAAGGTCAAAAATTAAATTAAATACTGATCCTTAAAGAGACTTACCGTGAAAATTTCTGATGAAAAATGTACACACCTCTATTTAGAAGGATCCAACTACAAAGTGAAAAGGGCCTATGTAGTTTGTTTTTTTTGGACAAGTTACATGTTTGGCCACCCGGCCAAAAATAATTGTATTTAGGGAAAATTACGCATATAAATATATACTAGTTAATTAGTTATAGTTTGCTTTAATTATAGTTTATGACTTATTTTTAGTTATAATTACGCGGCTCATCTTTTTAGTTTTGTATAATTCGCGTGTTTGTATAATTTAGATTTGTATGATATAATTTGTATAACTTTTGTATAATTCAAAATTTGTATAATTGTTTACATTTTTTATGTTTGTAATTATATAAATTCGATATTTTGAGGTTACACAAGAATAATTGAATTTTACAAATGTACCCGATGAATTATACAAACCTCCAAATTATACAAATGAGACAGCTTAAACTGTAGCTACAATCCATAAATATGCAAACTACAACTATGGAGCATAATTAAGTTTATTATAATGACTATTTGCAAAAGTTCCCCTTGTATTATTGGCTAATAGATTAAAAAAAATATTTTATGTATATATTACTAATATAATCTTTTTTATATATTTATTGACTACTATTTTTTTGTGGGACAGTTATTTATGTTCGTTTCTGAAATAATTACGACCCTAAATCCTTCGACCAACTAATTTACTAAAGGAAAAATAACTTAAATACACAACTATAATTTTTATATTCTCTAATTTTCCCTACTTTTTTTTAAATATTACATAATTCCCTTTTTTTTTTATTTTAGTGTAAGTTTTTAGATACATTACATTCTCTCTCCTATAATACACATTTATCCATTTTAATGCCTATTTTTTCTCCATTAAAACACTCAACCTCTTAAATCAGTTTTTGAATTTTAAATTTTATCCATTTAAACACTCAACCTTTTAATCAACTTTTTGATTTTGAATTATTAAATTTAATTAATTTTAAATAAAAAGATCAAATTTTGAAATTTTGAATTTCAAAATTCAAAAAAATTGAAATTTAAAAAAGTAAAAATTTCAGGAAGCAGGACAACTTCCATTAACTTCTACCGTTTTGTTCTTACTCCATCAAGTTTCAGTTCTTTTTTTTTCATAATCATCTTCATTCTTCTTAACCCAGCATATTTCATTCTTTTCTTCTTTTTATTCTTAATCCATCATCGTCTATTTCTTCCTAATCTGTAATCGTTTGAACCTAGCATCTTTTTATTATTAATCCATCATCAATTCGTATATTCTTCTCTTTTTTGTTTTTGTTATTATTAATCGTATATTCACCATCTGATATTTTGGTACTTAAAATTGTTGTTAAAGTTAGTAAAAATTTTAAGGAATCAAGTGTGCTTGCTGATACATTTGAATAAGTGTGTATAGTGTTTTAGATGGTGAATTGATACATGAATTTGTTGTGTATCATAATATTTTATATGTATCATGAAGTTTTGAAAATTGTTATAATGTATCATTCAATAAGTTTAGTAAATGCGTCATCAACTGTGCTTGATGATACATATAGAATCAGTGTGTACAGTGTTTAGTCAATGCATTGATACATGTAGTAGATATGTATCACATGTTTTGCATGTAGTATGAATTTCTGAAAACTGATATCATGTATCAGTAAGGTATTAGTTGTTTAGTTGATGTACTGATACATGTTTTGAAAATTGTTATAATGTATCATTCAGTAAGTTTAATAAATTCGTCATCAACTGTACTTGATGACACATATAGAATCAGTGTGTATATTGTTTAGTCGATGTTTCTGATAGATGTATTAGATATGTATCACATGTTATAATGTTTTAGTTAATTCACTGATACATGTAGTAGACATGTATCACATGTTTTTCATGTAGTATGAATTTCTGAAAACTGAAACCATGTATAAGTAAGTTATTAGTTGTTTTATTTAGTATTTATATTTCAATATCGTTATAATTTGCTGTTTTATTTTCAAATTGCAGCCACTGAAGTACAAGATTAAAAAGATACCAACACATCCCATAAGGTTTGCTGTCAATTTTAACAACAATTTCCTAAAGGACAGGAATGTGATCAGATTCCAGGGGGGAGGAGTATCTTCAGCAGACTGATTATGCAAGGAAACTGTACTGCATATATTCTTCTCTTTTTTGTTTTTGTTATTATTAATTCGTATATTCACCATCTAATTTGAAATTAATATCCAATTACGTGCTGATTTTATGGTGATTAATGATCTGTTACCTTAAATTAAGCTGTTTTAGTAACAACATTAATTGTACCATTTTTTCCCCATTTTTTTCTCAACAGTTTAAACTTACCATGTATCATTTACCATGTATCACTAGAGTCTAAAGTATCACAGAACAACAAATTTAAGGGATTTTTTATAAATACTAAATTTGTCGGGACAGAATGTAATTATTGAATTACACTATGGGATTCCTTAAATTTTTACTTTACTAAATATGTTCAAAGTGTATGAAATATGTATATTATACATAAAATAAAATATACATACTTATACATAATATATACATTGATATATTTTGTTCATGTTGATAAACTCGGCAGCTGAACAATATTGTATTCGTAATTTTCCCTCATTTCAATTCAAGCGAACTTATTTCAAGCCCAAGAAAGTGAAGAAACCCGAGGACCCATAACTAACTAACAACCTGTAATATGAATTTACAATCTATCCATCTTTAGCTTGTTATTATATCAATCTGTTAAAAAGTAACATAAATTGAATATATAATATTTAATTCGGATACATTAAAAACTAGCTCAGTTACATCATAAAATAATTCGAATACATAATATGTAGCTCAGAACATTAAATACTGCTTCGAATACATTAATATATAGCTTGAATATATTAAAAAAAATAAGAGATTTTAGAGATTTTTTAAAATAAAAGGAAATAATGAAAATAATGAAAATATAAGACTGTGTATTTCAATAATTTTTCTATTTTTTAAAGCAATTATACTAGACGCATTACATCATTCAATACACACAAGTCACAATCACCCTCCATTAAAGAAATGTGCCTCTCTGCATATACAAATTAAAGAGAGTGTAATATAATAGGGTAACAAACTATTTACATATAGTCATCAGGCCACTGAAGGGCAGTAGAATATAGCATGAACTTTCCAAATCCAAACCAACCACTATTTGATGATAATGAAAACATCAATATACATACAAGCAGTTGAATGATACTAATAAAATGGCGATAATCGTCATCAGAACAATAAGCTTGAAGAATCGAAGCAAGAAACACGTTGCCTCTTGTTCGGATAGGCTGAATATTCTGGAAATGCAGAAACTTTATCCAGTACAGAACTAAACGCCTGTCGAACAGAGGATAAGAAAATTTCTCGAGCCTGAATAGTGGCACATCCTCCTCCTCCATGGATCGAATTAGTGAAGAGAAACACGTTCTTCACTCGACTTCCTAATGTTGATATTTCTGACTTCACTAAATTGACATGAAGAGAATTGATAGTTTGCTTTAAATCTGATAAAAGATGAGTTCTGTATTCACAACAAACGGACGCCCTGTAAAGACACGTCCCGTCTATTGCATTTTCAGCAATTATTTCAACTTTTATTTCATCAGAGTCCAATGGTATGAAGAACCTTTCACTAACATGAGTTGCTGTTTCCTTCAATTGTTTCACTTGACGTACTACTTCAGCTAACAATGCTGCTTTGTCCATCTGAAGTAAAAGTCATAACCATTTCAATCAAAGTAAATGATTGACATGACATCAAAATGAAAGTATGTTTCAATTGAGTCTGATGTGTATAATCAAGAACGTGACATATTTAATGGACACACTAGCAAAAAAAAATTCTAAAAATTGAAGCCAGAAGTGTCTAGATGAAATATACTGACGAATTTAAGGAGTTAGTTCATGTATTCCGCTGAATAGTCCTTTCTAGAAAAGTAGGTCATGGTAGATGACATGAAAATGACTATCTTAATAAAAAATTAAAAGTGTTTTAGGTCAAATGATCAACTCATAGTTGTTAAGGTCATGTCGTCAGTTTTTGGACCAAAGTGCTAACTGCAATAATATTACTAATTAATTGGTGAACAAAGTCAAAAAGTGATCAAAGAGACACAGTCCTAACTACTTTTGCTAATAATATAACTAATTAATTGAACAAATCAAAACGTGTTAGCATAGATAAAGAGGTTTAGCCTTTATCAAATGAATAAAAATTTCAATCAGCCGACAAACCGCCAAAGAGTTTACTTTGTTGATCAACTTTATAGTATACATTTTATATCTATTAATGTTTCCATCAATACAAATTACTCCAAGAACTAGCAATTCCAAATTATGATCTATGAGGGAGTCAATATTCACCTTGATGTTTTAGATTTAAATTTTTAGCACTATTTTTATTTTTCGAACCCCTGAAAATCAAGGATCTCCAATTGATTATGAAAGGACCACATCAAACCAATACATGTTCAATTCTACATAGAAGTATAGCCTCCCTGAATTCCTTCTATCAGAACAAAGGGGGAAATAAACAGAAGAACTATCAGCGGCAGATACAGAATTTTCAATATACATAAAAAAAAAAGAATTTAACTTTATATTTTCAGCAAAAAAAAAACCCCTTCCGCCCCTCTACTTCCACCATGACTAGGAATGCATTGTCAACTTAGATCTAGTGACCGGTGAATCACAGATCAAAAGGCGAGATTTACAGAGATTCTTCATTATCTAGCAGCCGAAAACAGACTCAGCCTCAAGATGTATGCACTCATAATGAAAATTCATTTCTTAATTTTCTTTATCTGTGAGAGTTAGGCAATACAACCAGGTTTGTTTCAAATCAAACTTAGGTAAAAACTTGTGCAAGTAAGTGACACAAAACTGACCTAACAACAATAATGCAAGTTGCAAATTGCAATAGTACTGACATTTCTACATCTGTTATCAGATTCTCAATACCAATATAGATCATAACATGGAACACACATAATTAATAGTATACAATTAACGCACCAGACATGTACTCTAAAAATTGAATTATGTACTATCATTCTTTAATTTTAATTATCATCAGAAATGTAGAGAAGTAACTTACTTTATCAGAAGATGGCACAAGATTCCTGAGTGTAGACAAATGAGCATTGATCCTCTGCCTTCTTCGCCTCTCTGCTTCGCTATGGCTCTTCAATGCAGCAATTGTTTTCCCCTCTGATTTTCCAATTTTTTTCTCCACCCTTCCACTAGCCTTCACTAATTCACCTTTCTCACTATCCAACACCAAACTTTGAACAACCCCTTTTGCCTCATTCTCACAAAACTCACCTAAATTCCTACAGTTCATTCTAACAAATTGATGCACACGAATACAATGTCCTTTTCTTGTATATTATTGTATATGAATGGTATATGTAACAATATCTCACATTTCAAACAAGATTCAACAAACCATAAGTTATTAAAACAAAGATTTTTAGTCACTAGGATTCAACAACAAATTTGATAGTACCATCTAAGGTTCAGCTCCAGGAGGGCGAGTGGTCGGAGCAAACCAAAAAGAGATCATTCGAGGGATAATCTTGAAAATTGAGAAAATCTTGGCAGCAGATAGAGTGTTAATTGTGATAGTTGAGAACATAACTGCCATAGAAGATGTAAACTAAAAAGATTAAAAAAAAATAAAAATTGAACTTTAAACAAATTATGGGGAAAACAAAAATTAGCAAGAAAACATCCACATTTTCTTTCTAATGGTCAGCATCTCGATGAATATGAAGTTGACTCTGTTGAGCAAATCGATGAATATAAAGAGCAAATAAATCGAAACCCCAGAAATAAACAAACAAAGATTTTGTGTGTTGTTGAAAAGGACAAAATGGACACTAGACTTTTTGATCTTCTTGGTTTTGAAGATGCTAAAAAAAAAAAATGTTATGGCGTATGGTGTTTAGTGTAGGAGTTGATATAAATAGAGAATTGAAAATTTGCCAATTCAAGCAAAAAATGATTAAAGAAATATGTATTTTTGTTGTGTAAATAAAAGACAATGTATACTTAAATTATAAAATGAATGCAAGTGCGTATGTGGAGAAATTCAAATAAGTTGAACAAACAATGAAATATGTAAAATATTAGTTAAAGGCATGAATGCTACATATTCATGATTTTAAAATGCTGCCCTTGTCATTTTACCTTCAATAAAAAAATATTTTTTTGTGTTTGATATCTGCTTTGAGGTCTGATAATTTGATTCGCATAAAAAAATTCTCAATAGATTAAATCACTCACTATCAAAGATAACTATATAATCAGGGTTCAAATCTAAAACATTTAATTAAGAAAGAATGAGTATTTATCGAATTTCTATAATTTTTGATGATATCTTTATTAAATATAGTATATTTATATTATATAAAAGAAGCAAACTTGTGTAATGTTTCTACGAAATGATGAAAGGTTATAACGTCCATTGATTGATTCTAATATAACCCCGGCCTAGGGTCCAAAAAGGGTGTTATAGTATTGTTTGTGAGAATCAAAATAGTGTGGTTCTTTAAATATTTTAAATATATTTTTCCTCACTTTTATAAAAGAAAATATAATAGAAATTGTGAAAAGATCAATTATTATATGTACTCGATTTTGATAATGAAATTCGACAAATTGTCAAGTGCTGATCCTAAGTGACAAGCAAATCATAATATAATAACACAAGAGGAAGGATCAAAACTGAAAACTACAAGCTATATAAAATACGATTTTTAAATTAAATATTATAGACATGTAATTTTTGATATAAAATTTATTCCCTTTTTAGAGCTTAAGTATTTTTTATAAATATTTTGAGTTTTATCTTATTTTATTATGTTTATTTTTAAAAGATATGAAAACTACAAAAAATAGAATCACACTTTAAGGTATATTTTTATTTATTCATTTAAATTTTTAAAAAATTAGTGATTTTAATTTTTATATTTATTTAATCTAGCTATTTAATTTTTTTTAAATTAATATTATTATTATTTTATAACAAAAAAATAATTAAAAAAAATTAACCTACCCATTATCCCACCCCCACATCACCATTTCTCTTCACTCACCCCACACCCATTCCACTAATCCAACTCTTCAATACACACATATACATAACTATATATAAATTAATAAAAGGAGGGAGAGAAAAAATCAGCAACACAGGGAGGAAAAAGAAAAATCGGCAAACGAAAAAGAGCAAAAAGAAAAAAAGAAAACAAAAAGGGAAAAGAGGGAAAAAAAAAGAAACAACAAAGAAAACTTTTCATTTTTTTCCTGAAGAACACAGGCAAAAAAAAAAACACAACTAAAAAATAGTGGAGTTCGAGGTTTCAAGTTCGTGGTTCCTAAATTCTTTCTTTTCGTGAAATAATTTCCACAAGAGTTATACTTAATTTTATTTTTATTAGTTTTATGTCATGATAATGCAAGAATGGATTGCAATATATTGAAGTTGTTAAATTTCTCATGTGTTTAAACCATTATATTTATTGATGTTATTATATGAAGTATATTCAAATACTTCATATCAACTTTATGTTAGATCCTTTATATAGTAATATTTAGTATGAAATTGTTATCACAAACCGTAATTTATTTCATATTTAAATAACCCATAGTTTATTTTACATTTAAGTAAACTTATTGCCCAAGTCATTTAAATTTTTCATATTTAATTTTATAATGATAAACATGTATAGCTATTATGTAAATATATTAATTTTAGTTAGTGGGATTTTCGTTTAATGTTAATGACGCAAAAAAAATTTGAATAAAAATGAAAGAAAAACAAAAAACAAAAACTAAAATAATAATAATAATAAAAAAAGAAAAGGAAAAGTTAAAAATAAAACGTGAGAAAGAATATAATAAAAAAGGGAAAAGAGAAAACAGAAGGAAAAAATAAAAGAAAAAGAAGTATAAAAAAAACAACAAAAAAAAACATGCAATTGAAGAGGAAAGAATTTTTTTTTGAAAGTTTCTTTGTCCAAAAAAAAAAGAATTAAGTTAAATAAAAAAAAACCTTGAAAGTATAAAAATAATAATAATAATAATAATAATAATAATAAAATAATAATAATAGTAAAAGATGAGAAAGTAAAAAGAGAAAAAGAAAAAGAAAAGTAACAAAAAAAAACAAAAAAAAAAAGTAAAAATAAAGAATATCTTATTTTATTCTGTTTTGTTTTATTTAATTTATATGCGATATATTTTTAATTAAAGGGTATAGATTAATAAAATAAGATAGCTTTTTAATATATTTAAATAAATCATAGAATAAGGGTAAATGACATTTTTACTATTAAATTAAATAATATATTATCTAAAATTAGTCATGTCATATAAAAGTCAATAAAGCGACCGTGCTAGAACCATGAGACTCGAGAGGTGCCTAATACCTTCCTTTCGGTCAACAGAATTTTTTACCCGAATTTCTGATTTGCAGACCAAACAAAGAGTCATTTTCTTTTGATTAAGGATTAAAAAAAAAGTGACTTGAAACACCGTAACTCAATTCAGAGTGGCGACTCTAAAAAATTTAAAGTAATTTCTCTAATTAATAACGTTATTTAAATTAGAAAAATTCTTACGCAGCTGTGTGAAAAAGGGGTGTGAAAATTATATAATAAATTGATTCGAGTGAGAGACAAATTCAAATTTAGATGTTAATAAACTAAAGGATCAGCACCCATCCCTAAGTCTCTTTCACACTGTCAAGTCTTAGACGTCATCTCCAAATGATCAGTCTATAACCTCACTTATAAGTTATTAAGGTTATTGGCCAAACGATATTTATTAATGTTTAGCATATTTCAGTTTTAATTGATAGATAAAACTTTGATTAGCGCGCTAGCAATTGACCGGTCACCGAAGTAGTTGAAATTTGCAATAATAGAGGTTGAATATTGCAATGCATTATTATTTTATTGCCTTCCTCAAGTGATTAATATTTAAAAGTATATTCAGAATAGGTCCGAAACCGAAAACCACATGAAACATTAACTATCATAAAAGTTTTTAATACAAACATTATTAATATATTTATACTTTATTTGAAGATGCGAACCTTTTATCTCTCAACATATGTATCATTACATTACTATTTTTTGATTAAAACCCCTAAATAAAAAAAAAAGTCAAAACTTAAAAAATCATTTTTTTTAAAGTCAAAATTTGTAATATTCTTGTTTTAGAATCTCAAACTCCATTGATTGATTGACTTTTAAAAAGTTGACAAGAAGTTAAGACACCATAAAACTATCATAAATAAATAATTAAACTTGAAGTCATTATTAGGTTGTTAAAATAATTGTACTCAAATTAGCTGCTGAAAAATGGCTGGTGTAACCGTTTTCTGAAAGAGAAATATTGGTAGACTTATACTTTTTAGTTAGGTTTTAAAAGGTGTTCATATTCTATTCATCCATGACGTGGCATTTGATGCTTATAAAGTTAACAATAAAGAAAAAAGAAAGTTTGGACTAAACCAAATCAGAAATAACTAAAGTTAGTTCACTCAATTTATTAATAAGAAAATAATTAATTTCTGATTATATAAGTGAACACATATTCAAACCAAAATAAAAATGATGAGCGTATACTTATTCCGGATCGGAGGAAATAACTAATTATCATGATGGAACATAGTTGATTGTTACCAATATTATTAGATAGTACTATAGTTAATTAGTTATGATTATATATTATTTAGTTGTATTGAAGCTCTAACTAAATTTTGAATCACGCACTATATGATCTTTTTGGGGTGATGCTTTCAACATGATTTTTTTTATATTCAAAGTTTAAATCCGAGACATCTGGTCAAGAGTGAAATTGAAAAATTAGATGGAACTTTTTTTTGATATTGATGTATATATATATATATATATATATATATATATATATATATATAACAATACTTGTGAGATTTGCGCTTAATAATATATCAATCAATACTTACTAGTCATAAGAAACACGTACTCTTATTGGGACATTATTAATTTCATACAGAACGCACGTCATATATTATTGTTGCCGGTGATAAGTCAAATCAAATTTAAACCATATAACCATTATAATATTACTTATATCACATGATGCACATACAATACAATTAAATAAAAGCTGGCACTTTTTTAGTGCTATAATAACGTAACTATAGACAGTTCAATAAGAGACTACTTCAAACCCACAAACGTATTCACATGTTTTTCAGGAAAATCTGAATAGCTCAGTTGATTGGCTACGCAAATCTTTACCTTTGTTCCTGAAAATTCATAATCCCTCCCCTATCCCAAACCAAAAAAAAAAGAAAAAGTATTCACATATGTTGATGGTTGAAAAATACTAGTAGTAAAAAGCTAAGGATAATTAATTTCGTTTAGGCAGTGGGATAAGAAGCCTTCATGGCAAGTCCACAAAGGCCTTTTTTATCATCAATATCTCTTTTCATGTGTGCATATCCATTTTCACCCCATTTACTTCCCCATGAATTCTTTATAATCCAATATTTTGTACCATCACTTGCAGCACCATATCCCACTGCTGTAACAGCATGGTTAAGCCAAGTACTGCATGATCCACTAAATACACCACTTGAATAAAACTGGAAATCGAAGCTACTCCCATCGATTGCCACCGACACCGGTTGATTAGCCACAGCTTGCAAAAGAGCCTTCTCGTTGTTGGCCGGTACATCTTCATATCCTGTAGTAATTAATTAACGACACGTGTTAAAATGAGCGAGCTGAATTATAACTTTTTATTTTTTTTAAATTTTATAGGCTAAATGTTTACCTGTAATTTTGGCTACTGAAAGAGCTGATTTTTTCTTGTTGCAGACACCATCTGCTGCCTGGTATGGATAATTTGCTTCAGTAGTAAGGCCCTTATTTTTTATGATGAATTGAAAGGCAGTATCCAAGAGTCCTCCGGTGCAACCTAGGTCCTCTCCTTCAACATCACAATCTACAAGCTCTTGCTCTGATAAAGGGATTAATTTTCCTGTTTTCTGTTGGTGTAGCCCTTCCATAGCTGCTACTGCAGAAAATGCCCAACAGCATCCTATATGTTTCCATACCACCAAACAAAAAAAATAAAATAAATGAAAGAAAGAAAGAAAAAGTGTGCTGTTTTTTGAAAGAGCACAAGCTACCTTTTTGAAAATTTCCTTAAATTATGAGACAGTCATAGAGAAATGGAAATTTGTCCCCTTCTTTTTGTTTTGTTTTGTTGACTCTATGATCATATTAATTTATTTAATAAATTCAAAATGACTAATTCATGTTTAGGATAGAACCAGAAAGATAAATTTCTCTTTTTTTTTATATATATATACGAAATGACAAGTTGCATGTATAAAGAGGAGAGGAGTTAGTAAGTATCTAAACTTCTTTAATTTAATGAAAAATTATATTATTTATACCTGATTAAAATTATTTTTATGTATATATAGTGATTTACTCATATTTTGAATTACTTATTAATTTTTTTTTAACTATGTAAATATTTCTTTTAATTAAATAGTGAATAAGTAAAAATGAATGAAAAAATAATAATAAAGAAGTAGGGGGGGAATTTTGACTAACCACATTCCATTTGGTCCTTGATAGGGGTAACAGCTCCTTTCCTTCTCCAATCCATAATAGGCGGTACGTCTGTCATATTAGCGTACCTAAAATGTGTTTTTGGCTTTGAGGAGGACATAATCTTAGGGTGTGATGAACTCTTGTAACCGGTATGTAACACACGAAACTCTTCGTTTGTGAGATCACCAAATTTATTAACGCCAAGTTTATACCCTTTATCTTCTCCTGCATTAAAAGTTTCTATACGTTCCACGTTTTCTTTAAATATCTTAAAACGCATCTCTTTCTCTTTCAAATCGTTGTAAATTTTGTCATGATGGGCAATCCATTGCTCATGCCTAACTCGCATGGTTGTCTCATTGTTAATCGGACGTGATGAAGCTAATTGAGAGCTCCAAAGTCCAAAAACTATAAAGAACAAAGCTAAGCAAATGTATTTGCTACGATTTGTAAATATGGTCATTATGGAACAACTAGTTATTTTATTATGAGATTAAGAAAAATGATTTTTTTTTATTTTTTGGATGAATGTTAAAGCATGCTAGGCCAAAGGTATTTATAGGCAAGAAATTCCTACAAGTTGAATCTCCTGTTGTTGCATAGATAAAGTCATACTATTTTAGATTTCTTGCACAATTTTCTAACTTATTAGGTGTTGGACCAAACTTTTAAGAGAACACAAGTATTTTGGGAAATAACAAAGAATAATAATTTAAAAGATAAGAAAAAATAGATATTCTCCAAATATAGTTTTTTAATATCTATTTTTTCGAAAAATAGTATTGAGAAAATATACTTTAAAAAACTTTTTATAAGTTTGGCTTAATATTAATTGCTACTCAAAAAGTAATTTTCAAATTGGTTAATCAAACACAAATAATTTCTCACCAAAAAAAATATTTAATGAAAAATTATTCTCAAATAAATTAATTTTAGAAGTTTGGCCTTGCTAGTCACTTTTAGATGGAATTAGATCAGTTATCGTGCTTAACATGAAAACCGTTGCATACTACCCCTCGACGGCTGTTATTTTAATTTTTTAATTTTCTCGTAATTATAATTTGTTAAGAAATTTTTATTATCTTCTGCTTGCGGTACCAAAACAGCTCAAAGAAACTTTTAAATGTGTGTCACTCATCATATCATATTTATCAATTGTAGAGTCCGAAACTCAAAGGGTACAAATTTTTTACAAAAATTCCAAAACGGTATATAAAATTTTATATTAACCAAAACGGTAAAATCGCTGCAGGAGCAGCGATTTAGCAAATTTTTTTTTTTTTAATAAAAAAATGAAATCGCTGCCCCGGCAGCGATTTCAAAAAAAAAAATTTTTTTGTTTAATAAATTGCTGCCCAAGCAGCGATTTATTAAAAAAAAAAAAAAAATTACATAAATCGCTGCCCCGGGCAGCGATTTATTTATAAAAAAAATTTCCAGCAATTTATTTTAAAAAAAAATCTTTTTTTTTATTAAAACGCTGCTAGGGGCATGATTTATTTAAATAAAAAAAGTTTCCTTATTAAATCGCTGCACGAAGCTTTTTTTTAAAAAAAAATATTAAAATTTTTTAATACAGCGATTTTATATTAAAAAAAATTATAATATTTTTTAAAATTTAAATATATAACTTATAAGAAAAATTTTATTAAATCACAAAAATGTTAATACCGTTTTGATTAATATAAAATAAAAAAAAATTATTAAATCGCAAAAATGTTAATACAGCGATTTTATATATATAAAAAAATTATAATATTTTTTAAAATTTAAATATATAACTTAAAAAAAATTTACGCTTATAAAAAAACATATTATAAAAAAAAATTAAATAAATATCTAACGAATTTTCAAATTCATCTCACAATTTCGTATCAACAATTTATATAGCATAACTAAACTATCCTAAATACTGAAGAGGTTCTCCCTCCATCCTTTAGTTGTCAATATTATAATTTGACATACTCTTAAAAAATAATTTATGAAAAAATAATTTTCTAAACAAATAAAAATTAATATTATCTTGAATTTCACTTTATCAGTGGCCTACCTGCAGAGTTTGCAGTGATGGTAGGGGGGAGTGGGCAAAATAAATCCAAGCGAGTACGCATGCGTACGGCCACTGTCGAATATTGACAGGTTATTGCTTCCTCTCTTTCATCTACCATTTATTTTTTATATAAGATTATAAATAAATA
Organism: Solanum chilense; assembly: GCA_032847665.1. NCBI lineage: Eukaryota > Viridiplantae > Streptophyta > Magnoliopsida > Solanales > Solanaceae > Solanum > Solanum chilense. The sequence continues at coordinate 44,871,166 of CM064964.1, read as the reverse complement.
TAAATATTTTTAAAAAAAAATTATTTTTGAAAAGTCTAATTAATACTTTCTCTATTTTATTTTATGTGGCAATATTTAATTAGATACGGAATTCAAACAATATTATAAATTTTAAAAAATATTATAATTTTTTTATATATATAAAATCGCTGTATTAACATTTTTGCGATTTAATAATTTTTTTTTTAATTTTATATTAATCAAAACGGTATTAACATTTTTGCGATTTAATAAAATTTTTCTTATAAGTTATATATTTAAATTTTAAAAAATATTATAATTTTTTTAATATAAAATCGCTGTATTAAAAAATTTTAATATTTTTTTTTAAAAAAAAGCTTCGTGCAGCGATTTAATAAGGAATTTTTTTTATTTAAATAAATCGTGCCCCTAGCAGCGTTTTAATAAAATTTTTTTTTTTTTTTAAAAATAAATTGCTGGAAATTTTTTTTATAAATAAATCGCTGCCCGGGGCAGCGATTTATGTAATATTTTTTTTTTTTTAAATAAATCGCTGCTTGGGCAGCGATTTAATAAAAAAAATTTTTTTTTTGAAATCGCTGCCGGGGCAGCGATTTCATTTTTTTATTAAAAAAAAAAAATTTTGCTAAATCGCTGCCGGAGCAGCGATTTTACTTTGTAAATCGCTGCTCCTGCAGCGATTTTACCGTTTTGGTTAATATAAAATTTTATATACCGTTTTGGAATTTTTGTAAAAAATTTGTACCCTTTGAGTTTCGGACTCATCAATTGTACATATGTTTTCATATGTGCATCTTCAAACATACTAGTAAAGGTGATAAATTGATCCATAGATCATTATTTTGCTAACTCCAAACTTATCTCATGAAACATCGACTTGGAATTACTAGTTGTTGGTCAAAAATGACTTAGAAATACTCCTAACATGATATTATGTCTTCTTCAAAAGGGCCGCATTATACCATTAAGAGTATTCATCACTTTGTAGGTAACTTCTTTCTCGCTTTTCTATGTGACTTGTACAAATTATACTTCTTTCTTTCATTAGTCACATTCTCTAGCTATTTCCATCACATGACTAATAATTAAAAATTTTGAATTTTGGTTATTAGGAAATAACACTAAAAATATGGAAAATCATCATGATTTCTATTCAAGTGGATTGATCTAATCCATACTTCCTTCTGTTTATTTTTATTTGTCATGTTGTGCTTTTTTAAAAATTTGATATGACTTATTTTTAAAGTTAAATTAAATTAATTACATTAATTTGATATTTTAAACAAAATATTTAAATACTCAAAAGTTATACAAAAAGTACTATATATTATTATTTTTTTACATATCAATATGATAAAAAAACACATCATAAAATATTAATCAAAATCTTTATAATTAACTTTAAAGCAGAAAATTATAATAATTAAAAGTGAACAGACAATATAATACTTTTTATGGTATACATGGACTATAGTATACGAAACCATCACCGCATGCAACTCATTATGAAAGAGTTTTGACTTGAATGATTGATATATAGGCCTAGCTAAAGGCTAAACTACTAATAATATTGTGTTTCACATTTCATGCATATGTATATACAGACGTTGACTAGGTTGGGATGTTTGACACGGAAATCTAACTTCATGCTCAGTATAATTTTAGCATTATTTACTAACAAAATGATCTCATTATTTAGCCACTATTATTTTAAACAAGAAAAGAACTTGAAGCGGATGAAATGGATCGGCGATCGGGGATGGATTGAACGGGTGGTTTTCTAAAAGAATCTAGTAATTAAAATTTGGAGCGAGTCATTTTATTTTGAGTTTGCTACACGTCTCTCCGAAAATAATATGTTTGAACTGAAAATATTAACGAAAAAGTAATATTTGAAACCAAAATACAATGATGGATATATTTAAGCTAATTATGGTTAAATATATCCATCATACGTTACAATTTCTTTCACATGAGGATCTCTAGGTTGAGCATTGAGTGATAATTGTGAACTGAATATATCCATGAACACAAATCATGACAAAATATAAAACATTTCATTCTTATTTTTCTGGAATAGAATAGTTCTCTAATTATAAGAATCTATTGGTCAGCAAAATTGAATAATTAACTTTACGAAAAAATCCAAATAACAAAAAAAAAAAAAAATCCTTATCATGGAATCCGTGTAATGATGATACTCTTTAAAAGTAAAAGGAATCTATTTCACAGAAGCAAAACATATAGTATCAACACGTACGAAAAGTGTAGACCCCAAAAATTTGGAAGTAAAAAGGAATCTATTTTATGCATCAAACAAAATTTGGGTCACGTTAATTTGTGGGATCGCTTGATTTATTATATATTTTATATATAAGTATCAAGCGTAATCTCTTACTCTATTGTGCTATTAGCCACAAGTTAACAGAAAAAAATGATAATGATATAGACTGATTTGAACGGAATCTTTTAAATTTTATTTATTTTTATAATTAACTTTTAAATTTTATGATCATAAAAATGTGTATAATATATTTAAAATATTTTTTAAATTTCGTAGATATATCAATTATTAAGGTGAACTAAATATTGAATAAAGAACTTGCAAAGTATAAAAATTTAATATTTGTTCTAAAAATGGATTAGAAAAGAGAAGTCACACAGTTTAATTGAATATTAAGTAAAAAAATAAATAAGATAAGAAATCATAATGTTTTGTTCAGGAGACATGATGACGTACTCTCTATTCTAATGTCATTAGAAAATGGCGGCCATTTCGTTTTCATATAATGCTTAATAAATTAAAGGCAGGACTAATCACTGGTCTAATTAATTTGTACTTATAATGACTTTAATGTCTTATACCTATTAATAATTGTAAATAGATGGTTATAAATGCTTCAAATGTTATTTCATCACCTGTCAATTAGCATCTAAGGACTTTCTTAATTAGAAGCAACTGATTAGCAAAAGCAGGCATCCTTGTCAGTCACTTTAAACAAAATTGATAAACTTGAATTGGATTTGAAATTATATATTGATCATGCAAAGATTAGTTGCATCATCAGTGTTTTAACTTTTTGATGATTGGTTGTTCACTATTCCAATTTCTATGAGTAGGCTAGAATTATGTTCATCGTACAAATTTATTTGTATCATAATTAAATTTATAAATAGACTGATTGAGTAAATATTTTTATAGTATAAATGTTAAGTATGTGTAAAACTTACTGGCCACGAGCATGAACACTACTTCAATAATTATTTACCTTTATATTTTAATATACTACCTTTTTTCTCAGTCTGATTTGGGGTATAGTATCAAACTTTTACGATTTAATTAAGTGTATTATTTACCTATATAAGTGTTGATAATATTCTATAAATTTTTTTAAAAAGAATATATAAAATAAGTAGTTCACTTGCTCCATTTTTTGACTATAAATTCACCCTTCCGAATGAAGAATTATTAGTATATTACAAATTGCTGTCAATTCAACATATTATCAATGCCTTGTTCTCGAGAAAGAGAGAAATATATACATAAACTTCATACATAAGTGACTAAACTTCATTCATGCATGTGATCTCTTAATTTTAAATAAAATTTGTATTTTCAGACACAAATGTTTTCAACTTTAATTCCTCGTGTCTAAAGTTATGATTTTAGGCCATGATATTTATAGAAATCCCAAATTTGGCTATTTTCTGCACTTCACCTATTCGGGAGTGGGAAAATTGTATATAATAACAAATTAATAATCTAAATTAAATGGAATAGCTAGGGTTTGATTTAATTGTGCTCCATAGCAAACATTAGCTAAAATTTGCCAGCGTCTCTCTCCTAAAAATCTCGCTCGCCTCTCTCGCTTTATACGCAAAAGTGTATAATTCTGTTTTCGTTTTGTATAAAGCGAGAGAAAATTATATATACACATACAAAAATGTATATCTTCATGTTATACACTTAATTATACAATTTACAAACATTTTACTTCAAATATTGCAGAGAAAAAGGCCAACGAATTATACAATTGCGAATTATACAATTGCAGTGAAATATAATTTTCTCTAGCTTTATACAACAGAAGTGTATATATTGTGTTTCTGTTTTTGTATAAAGCGAGAAAAACATATATCTTCTTGCTATACACTTATAATTATGCAATATACATACATTTTAATTCGATTCAGCTTTATCCATAACAAATTATACAATTGCAGCAAAATAGGCCAGCGAATTATACAATTTAGGCCAGCGAATTATACAATTGTATATGTATAGCAAATTATACAGTTTTATGTTTGATATGGAGCGCAATTATGCAAAGTTTGCTATAGCATACAAATATGAATTTTTTGTTTGCTATATGTGAAAGTTGCCCTTGGGGAGTTAGGATAGCAGGATTGGACAATCGGTTTCGGACTTGACTAAACCCAAACCTTCAAATACCGATTTACTCCTCCTTCATGCCTACAAACTCGTTCTTTTTCCGACGAAATCCTCGCACTTCTTTTACTTCTGCAAAAAAAAAAACAAAAAAAACGCACTTCTCTCTTCTGCAAAGAATAAATTGTAAGTTTTTCACCTGCTGATCTTTCTGTTTCTTCGTTAAATTCATGTAAAGAAAAATCTAAAATTAGTCTTTTCTATGTCTGGAGAATAATTTGTTTGTATAATAATTGTAGTGCGCTATTGTTATCTGTTTCTCTGTAAAGTTTTGTTATCTATCCATGCACATGATTCAATGTTATTGTGATTTATAGACAGTTTTATATACTTTAGTTAATGAAAAGGGATTAAAGTCTAGTTTAGCACATTGTGGTATCCAATTTTGGTCGGTTCTTTTGATCTATTGGAATAGTGCTCTAGTATTTATTTTTTCTCTTAATGCGTATCAGCAGTTTAAGGGTGTGAGACTTGTATGTCAGTGTAAGAATGAGTCTAAGATTTAGAGAACATCTACCTTTTAGAGAAAAGTATGAATTGTTGAGTATTGGAATGGAAAAACTCCAAATAGTGTGGAACATATATAGAAGTTTCGTATAATTGTTTCTAACTACTTGGGACATTTGGAATTCAGATTTGTCATTTGAGGTAGCGATATTCCTATCTGGTGGAATGGAAAAAATCTGAATAGTGCAGAATATGTATAGAAGATTCATATAATTGACCTATTTGGGTCCTTTGGGATTGAGGTTTGAGGTAGTTGATTGATTGCAAGTCCTATCTAGTTTCATTCTGTTGTGTAGTTCTGCAATCAGGGGCAATTGTGGATCTTAAGGGTGAATTTCGGTTCACGTGAATCCATGGCTACCCCTTCAAACTAGGTATATTGTATGCATAATTCTCATACCCATGGTCTGAGAGGTGCACTGACTGGGTAACTATTTTGTTTCTGCAAGGAGGAGGGATGAAAATCCACCTATTCTTGTTCCTATAGCTTTTCTTTTACTTTTACCTTTCTTTTCTTTCTTTCATTTGTTTACCATTGCCAACTACAACCTAATTACATATCTGCTACTAATTATTGTTTGCTCACTAAATTATACTCAATGTATATCATAATAGTAGTGGTGCGGGAAAACTTATGGGCATACGGTGTTTATACCTTCCAAACCAATATACTGACACATGTCTTCTCACACATGATTATAACTAAATTATAAATAATTAATATGTATTGTTACTTTAATGTATCACTTAACTATGGCTTATTGATATAGTTAAGTGTATACACCGACTGTGGGTTAATTTGAACCCTAGTTGTGAAACCATCTTCATGAAATTCTAGATCCGCCTCTGATCAGGTACCAGGTTGTAATCACAGAACCTGATATTTAATAATTGGATGATGGTTTATTGGTATATTGCACGTATGCCCTCCCAGCATCTCTGTTATTGAATTAACGGCTTTTGTCACAAGTTGTAATGTGCAGTTTTTTAAATAAAGTTGCAATTATACGTAGTACTGTAACATGGATATTTTTTGCAATCCTAAGGTCATAGAGTTGTTTGTGAGCATGATTTTAATCTCAAAGTTTCTCTATGGTGAGTTAATGTTACAAGAAGCAAATTGTTCTAGTTCTGATTGAGGAATTGAATCTTTTTATGATATGCTATTTTTATTTTTGTGTCATTTTTGTTTATTGTTTAAAATTTGTCCAACCCTACTTTATTGTGTTAATTATGTCTTGAATTATTTACTTGTTTATTTTAGGAGACTATAATTCCTATTAGTTTAGGAGACTCTTTGTCCTAATAGATTTGGAAAAGGAAATATTGTCCTTATAGGATTGGAAAAACCTTTTCCTTATAGGTTTGAGACTACTTGGGATCTATCTATATATAGGGTATGTACTTGAAGATTCTAAAGCTTTGTAAAACTTGTTCTTCTTTCAACTCTCTACTTTTGCTGGGAGGAATAGACCTAGCTGAACCTCATTAAATCCGTGTGTTATTCTTCTTCTCTATTTTCTTTGTTTGTGATTGTGCGCTAGCTAACCCATGATATTTCCGCAACATATTGCATTCACCTTTACCATATTAATTTGACGGTATGGCTTTCTGTTATAGCTTCACTTTATATGTTCATACCTGTAATTGCTTTATGTCATTTGAGGTTGCTGACTGGTAACAACTTCTGTGCTGAAAAGTGATTTGTGAAATGTTCGATAATGGGGGTGAAGTGAGCATCAACCATATAGAATTATTCAAGGCATCAATATGTTGCACTATATCTTTCGTGGTCTTTAAAGATTTTTGGTTAACTTGTTATACAGGCATTTTCATGGGTTTCACAAAATGGGCTACATGTCTTGTCACATTTCATGAGTCGATGTAGTAAATCATGGTTATTCTTACACATGCGTAGATCTGCAATATTCTTCTCTTACACTGTGATTTCCATTGGTTGTAAACAGATAAACTGACCTAGTACCATGGAAGCAGCTAGTAACTCTGATGTTAGTATTGATAGTTCTCAAGAAGCCTCTGATGTTAGTATTGATCCAAAACCTCAAGTTATATACCGCTGCAAGAAATGCCGAAGGATAGTTGCATCAGAAGAGCAAGTTGTTCCACATGAACCTGGTGAAGGCCAAAAATGTTTCAAGTGGAAAAAGAGAAGCGACAATCCCTACAACGAGCCACCTCAATGCACCTCTATTTTTGTTGAGCCCATGAAATGGATGCAAGTTGGTTAGTCTCATTCCTAACTGTTCTTTTATTACTATACAAAATTGCCTTCTATACTTTCAAATTACTAATGTCACTCATTCTCATCTAACAGTTGAAGATGGTTGTGTCGAAGATAAGCTTCAGTGCCTGGGTTGCAAAGCTAGGCTTGGTTACTTCAATTGGGCAGGCATGCAGTGCAACTGTGGAGCATGGATTAACCCTGCATTTCAGCTGCACAAGAGTCGACTAGATGAGTGTCATCTTTAAATGTTTTCTGTTTAATAGTTATGTAAATCAGTTAAGAACTAACAGTCCTCCTACCTGTGACTCTTTTTTATTTGATGTAAAGTTGATCACAAGCAATTATAGTTTTCATTGAGTTGCTGTCAATATCGTTTAGTCTCTTTAAATATGTTTTTCTCTCAAATGTGCTTACTGCTCTATATCATTTGGTGAAGAGAGTTGAGGAAGAAGAATCATGCATTAACTTCAATAGAACAAAAACTGCAACACAAATAATAATGAACTGGTCAATTGTTGTTTTTACCAAATGGAAACAAGTGTAAGTTTGAAGGATGATGAGAAAATATGCATCCGTTACTGACCAGCAGCAAAAGCTTCAGCTGGAAAAGTTTTGAATACTCTCAACAATCGCTGATCATATCTGGCAGAATATATATATTTTATTACTATGCAAGTCTGCAACACATGCAGCTCAAGTCATGCTTGCATTAACCGAGTTAGTGTGGATTTCTCAAATATCAATCAAACTATTTGTGTTAAAATTTTAAACTTATAAACCTAATTAAATTAACAAAACTCAGGTTTTTCGGGATGGTTCAGATTTTTCAAATATCAAATCAAACTATTTGTGTCAAATTTTTAAATCAAACAAACTAATACATCTCGGATTTTTCCGGTATAGTATTTCATAATAATATGTACTTAACTTGTGCTCCAAATATTTCTTAAGTTCAACTAAAATAAAACCATGTAAGTTGTTTCTTAAGAAATAACACAAATATGACATGAGTGATAATATTTAAATATTCAGCAAAAAATAATGATGAAATCATTTAAAATTAATATTGCAAATCGACGAGTCATAATGAAAATTATCATTATTTTGAATTTACTAAATCATGCTAAAATAAGTCCAATAAGTATTAATTACACGATTAAATATTAAAGAAAAATTAAAATTAGGTTATGTATTTAAATGTCTAAACCAATGTAAAACTAAAAAACAATTATTCAGCATTATTGTTATTTTTAATTTTTGAATTAATTTATTTTGTTAGCATTGATATTCATTTGATTTTGAATAGAACTTTATTGGAATTACTAATATCTATGGACTATCCATATTTAACCATATTTGTAGAGACTCTTAAAATAGTTTGAAGTTCATATTAAATCAATTTAAATACGAGTAATTCAAGCCATTAAATATGACAAAATAAACTTATTTATTAATATGAACTAAAATTGTCACCCCTAATGCTGAGTATGAAAGGAACTTGTACACGTTAATTCTTTCATCGTAAGTTTTGGTGCTACTTGTTTCTCGTGTTTCTTCAATAAGCAGAAGTTAGGTCCATGTTTCCTCTCTAAGTAATTGTAATTTTTTGTATGAATAGCCATGGTCAAGCCTAACATCCCACACCTTATGTCCACAACCCAGATGATGGCTTATTAAAAAAAAAAAAAATAGGGACTATTGTTTTAAAAATCGTTATCATGATAATGGCCATCTTAATGTTGGTTGTATTATCAAAATTAGAATGAATTTATTTGTTATTTCAAACTACATAATTACCATATATAACAATTACCTTTTCGCCAAAACAGGAATAGAATAGATGTGTGGACTCTATCCCATGTAACTGCACGATTGTCCCGATTTGATCTTTATTTTATTATCTTTTATATGAGTTGATTTTTATTTTTCGTCTTAAGCAATTGAACTTATGCCTAGCTAGTATAACATAAGTTCTTTGACATGAGTGGTGCCAGGATTTGAACTTCATGTACCAGGATTCTGTGCACATGAAGTTTAGCGTATTTAGTAATTTAATTAACACAAATATGAAGAGAGTTTAGGAAGAAGAATGATGCATTAACTTCAATAGTAGTACATGTTTATCACAAAGAACAGAACATTGCTATAAAAAAGACATAACATTTTATTTTTTAGGCCAAACAAGAATAATTGATCAATTTATTTAATACCAATTGGATACTTTGAAGTCAGAAAGTATGCATTACTGATGTTTTTCCCTTACTGTCCAGCAGCAAAATGTTCAAGTAGAATAGTTATGCTGAAGCCAGCCAAACACTTAAGTTGAATATTACCAGTGGGAGGATCATCCACAATCATCTCATTAATGGAAGGCGACACCATGGGCCCCTTAGCTTTCATTCCCTTGAGCTTCTTGATTCTCTTCTTCTCAATGTATCCACTTATTTCAGTGTCATAACTTGCCGGTGCGGGAAGCATTTTGAACTTGTGCACAAGTTTTTTTGCTTGCTTGATCCACATGTAGCCTGTGTTCTTCACAAACCCCACTTCGATCACATCAACAACAGGGAAGATCCCAAGTGGGAGTTCGAATTCTTCGAGGAGGGAAATCAACATTTTGAAACCTTCCTCATGCCCCTTCTTCACAATTGCTCCTTCCTTCTCTGCCATAGCTTTGAATTCTCAAAACAATGCTTCTTCTTGAATACTACTATTATTTTTGCTTCAAAGAAACTGAATTTATTGAGGAAAAAACAGCTATGGTTATCGTTGACTCGTATCAGATGTGATCCAAAATATCTGGCAGAATATTTTTTTTTTAAACTACGCAAAATCACACCATTCACGTTTCTGAAATTATGCAAGAACATGGTGCTCAAGTCATGCTTGCAATATAAGGTGATAAATATTCTATAGTTCATCAAATTATAAATTAGAAAATAAAGAAATACTAATTCAACTCTTTTGATTCTTGATTTATCAATAATTATCACTTTTCACTTGTTGCTGGACCTAAGTTTTATCAAATGCAATTTGTTCTGCCCTTTTCTTGGTTCATGCCAACAATAAGATGACAATTCTGCTGCATCAACAGGCATTCAAGGCCATGGTATATTAGTTAAAGGATTACTTAATAAAAACATCTCTGTGTGATATTTAAAACATTCTATCTTTTTATATTTTTCAACCACGAAGAATAAAATTAAAAAAGAAGAAGAGGTTTTTTCTTGTATGATTTTATAATTTCCTTAGGATTTGGTCTATACCTGACCTTGGGTTAATTTCGATAGACTGCAAAAATGATTTTTTTTTTCCAAACTTTTAATTGGTGAAATAATTAGAGTTGCCACTATTTTTAATACGAAATTCCTATAAAAATGAGAAATGCCCTGCTTTTTTGGCTTTGATCAGCAATTATCTACTTCCCCTTTGGCTACCCAGTGTTACTGTGAGCACAATAACTCAACTGTTTACATTTCCAAAGCGCACCCCGTTCGTTCTACTCGCAATAATCCAACAAGTTCTTTGGGTGAAAAAACATTAGATATTTCATTTTCTAGAACCAACACTTCGGATGTTATTTAACGTATACAATAATTTCTATATGCCTATCATAAATATGCACCAAATCATTAGCGAAGGCCCCTAGTAAAGGAAGACAAGGTAACAAATTAAGTTTCTTATTGAGCTACGTAGTTACTTAAAAACCGAAAAACAATATAGAAAAACACACAAACGTCGTAAATCAGAAAATATATTTCATTTCTATTACTGGCCAGCAGCAAAAGCTTCAATTGGGAATGTTTTGGTGATGCCAGCCAGACTCTTGAATTGAATCTTGCCAGTGGGAGGATCATCTACAGATATCTCATTAACTGGAGGCCATAACATTAATTCTTTAGCTTTCACTCCCTTGAGCTTCTTGATTCTTTTCTTGTCAACATATCCATTTATTTCAGTATCATAACTTACCATTTTGTTGATCATTTTGAACTTGTGTTCAATTTTTTTACTTTGCTGGATCCACATGTAGCCTGTGTTCTTCACAAATCCCACTTCGATCACATCAGCAAGAGGGAGGAGTCCCATTGGGAGTCCGAATTCTTCGAGTAGGGAAACTGCCATTTTCAAACCTTCCTCATGTCCCTTCTTCACAATTGCTCCTTCCTTTTCTGTCATGGCTATTACTAGCTTTGAATAATTCTGACTTTGTTATCAAAGGATCACTATTTTTGCTTCTCTGTTTGAGAGAAACTGAATTTATTGTGTACTACTATGAGAAGAGACAAAATACTTGATGGACAAACCAACGAAAGCTGTGGTTTTTCACTTGTTGCTGGACCTAAGTTTTATCAAATGCAATTTGTTCTGCCCTTTTCTTGGTTCATGCCAACAATAAGATGACAATTCTGCTGCATCAAGAGCCTAATCCAAGGTATTTGGCTTGGTTGGATTGGATTAAGTAACACTAATTACTAGAAAACAAGCAAGTACAACAGAAAATTTTGTAGCCTAACAACAAAAATTTCATGGTAGTTCCATTTAGTTACGGATAAGCGATGAATTATATAAAATTTCAAGCTAGAATTTTTTAGCGATAGATTAGCTAGGGATAATTAGATGTCTTTTTAGTAGTGGAAGTAGGTCAATTCATGGAGTTATTTGCCTATGTTAATTTGACTATTAACATGTTCGCATTGAGTTTTAAGCATTTTTATAGTGTTTGGGTAAGATTTTTTTTTTAAAAAAAATAGGAACTGAAGTATACATCAAAATAAGGTATTAGTATTATAGCATATTTTCATAATTGATCAATATTCTTGGAATTTTTATCAAGTTTTAGAGTACATTCCTATCATCTTTTGAAGCCCTTCAAATTTTGTATGGTAGACATTATCCTAGTTGTACTTTATTAAGTCTCAACAAGTAACATTCCTAATTAAGTTTTCTTAAATATTCTTGGAAGATCGATCTTTATTTCTTTTCGATGACTTAACTATTGTGATGTAGCTGCAGCTAGCTAGGTGTCAATATCATGTAAACAACGAAGCAAACTTCAAGCCTTTTGAAATATGTCAAAAACTTTTTTTATACTCAATCAAATGTGCAGTGTTATGTACATACGACATGACTAGTCTTGACATTTAAGTAAAATTAAATTTTTTTTAGTAAAATACCCTACAATTTCAATGATTTTTCTTATACATTCTTAATTACTATAACAATTCCAAATTGATGGTTTCAGCAAACTTTATAGTATGCGAAAACTAAGATTGAAAAATTCAGGTCATAAAGAAAATAGTGGTGAGATAATAATAAATAATCCTTGTAAATAACAATGCAAAAGTCAGTAAATTTATATGATATTACTGGACTTAAAAAAATAAAATGGGACTATTATATTAGTTTAGAAATCGTTATCACGATAATGCCTGTCCTTATACTAAGTTTGGTTGTATTTTCAAAGATTAAAATGATTCTTTGTTATTACATTACTATATAGTACATATATTGCAACTACTTTTAATTTTCCCCAAAACAAGGAGTTGAATAGATGAGTGGACTCTAGCTCACTGCTCATTTGATTGCACGATTGTCCCTTCAAGCTTTAAATAAGCCGATTTTTAATCTCTGTCTTTAAAAATCAAACTCGGATATAGAATTTTTTAAAACGCTAAAAATAACTTGTAAAATTTCTAAGGCTAAAATGTAAACTTGTGTCCCCAAAAACGTTTATCTTGAGGGACAAAAGTTTGAAACCAACCTAAAATGGAGGCAAAAAGTAGAAAAGACCCACTCTAGCTAGTTATCAAAGCCGCAACTTCAGTGTGCTTTCTATCATGGTCCATTGCTTATTATTTTCTTGAAACTTTTGTGGCCCTCATAGCACAAGGTTTGTCTACAAAAATTAATAACTACCTATATATAGTCAAATAAAAATGTGAAAAGAAAAGAAAATATGATTTATATTGTGGGTTGGAGTGGACCACATTTTTTTAAAAAAAATAAAAATTTAGCTATATTTTTCCTTATCTTTCTTATTGTATAGGCTCCAATTAATAGATAATCATGCCTGTCCAGGTCAAGTTTTGTGTGTGTATATAAACTCACAATATTAGTATAGTCTATAGACACACAAAGGCACACGAATTAAAGTTAGACATTAATTATTTCATCTAAAGGAAGTTTACATTTGTGTTGCTAGTAACTCCTCCATCGTCTCAAAGTCACACAATATGACGGTCTGCTTCTTAACTCATGTCTATTTTTTTTTGTGTGTGTTCAAATGTTACTTAATTAACATTCACAACCTCATAACTAAAAGAGTAAATAAAGAATAATATATAACATGGTAAAATAATCTTTTGCTATCGATCATGAGCGTGTGTATTTATATGTTTCGAGACTCTATGTGCATAGGTGGAACCAAGATTTGAATTTATGGGTTCTGAATACTACAATGACTTCAAATACTGATAACTGGATTGTAAATTTAATATGTGTACATATTTACTAATTTAATACACAAATATAGAGTTCATGAAGAAGCCGTAAGTTCAGTTGCCTTCTTCTTTGTGTGTGTGTTTCTCATTTTGGGTTTATCTCTCTTCTTATAAATAATATGTATAATATGTGTACGTTATCATTACATTCCTCTTCTTATTGTTTTCCTGAGTACGGAGCCAAAAGGGTAGAAAATATTAACAAAAATTCCAAAAGGGTATATAAAATTTTATATAAACCAAAACGGTAAAATCACTCCGCCGGCAGCGATTTACTTCAAGTGAAAAAGTAAAATCGCTGCCCCAGCAGCGATTTTGCAAAAAGTTTTTTTTTTTCCTTACAAATCGCTGCCCGGGCAGCGATTTATAAAAAAAAAATTTTTTTTAAAAAAAAACATAAATCGCTGCCTAGGCAGCGATTTACATAAAAAAAAAATTTTTTTTTTTGGTAAATCGCTGCCTAGGCAGCGATTTACATTTAAAAAAAAAAAAATTTTTTTTATATAAATCGCTGCTACAGTAGCAGCGATTTATTAAAAAAATATTTTTTATATAAATCGCTGCTACAGTAGCAGCGATTTATTAAAAAAATATTTTTTATATAAATCGCTGCTACAGTAGCAGCGATTTATATCATTTTTTTAAATAAATCGCTACTGTAGCAGCGATTTATTTAAATTTTTTTTTTATTAAATCGCTGCGATAAGCAATTTTTTAAACTAAAAAAAAATTAAAAATTTTAAAACAGCGATTTTATATATAAAAAAAAATTATAATTAATAGGTGTGATTAGGGATGTACTTGAATTCAATTAAATAATTTTTCTCCTTTAATTTTTTATTTAAAAAAATTAATTATTTAAATTCAAATATTATTTTAATTTAAATTCAATATAATATCTTTTTTTAGAAAGAAAATATATTTATTACTTTACTTATTTTTAATTTTTTTAAAATAATGTATATTTTCTTATAAGTTATATACATAAATTTTAAAAAATATTATAATCTTTTTTTATATATAAAATCGCTGTTTTAAAATTTTTAATTTTTTTTAGTTTAAAAAATTGCTGCGATTTAATAAAAAAAAAAATTTAAATAAATCGCTGCTACAGTAGCGATTTATTTAAAAAAATTGATATAAATCGCTGCTACTGTAGCAGCGATTTATATAAAAAATATTTTTTTAATAAATCGCTGCTACTGTAGCAGCGATTTATATAAAAAATATTTTTTTAATAAATCGCTGCTACTGTAGCAGCGATTTATATAAAAAAAAATTTTTTTTTTTTAAATGTAAATCGCTGCCTAGGCAGCGATTTACCAAAAAAAAAATTTTTTTTTTTATGTAAATCGCTGCCTAGGCAGCGATTTATGTAAAAAAAATTTTTTTTTTTATGTAAATCGCTGCCTAGGCAGCGATTTATGTTTTTTTTTAAAAAAAAAAAAAATTTTATAAATCGCTGCCCGGGCAGCGATTTGTAAGGAAAAAAACTTTTTGCAAAATCGCTGCTGGGGCAGCGATTTTACTTTTTCACTTGAAGTAAATCGCTGCCGGCGGAGCGATTTTACCGTTTTGGTTTATATAAAATTTTATATACCCTTTTGGAATTTTTGTTAATATTTTCTATCCGTACTCTTGTTTTCCTTTATAGTGATATGTTCCGGTACATATTTGAAAATATGAATGAGGTTGTAGACTAGATAGGAATGAGAAAGACCTAGGGATGATGCCAATGGGGCAGTACGGGTTTAGCTTAATTCGCAAAATTTTTAATTCCGCGCGCGTAACAACTCTTTTTATTTTCAATCTGTCCCATCCCGCTCTGTATAGACCCGCCCCGCATGAACCTTCCAACGTAACTTTTTTAATATTTTCTTTTTCTAGTTATGTTTGATACTAAAAATAAGATTCATGAAAATAAATTTATTTTTCATTAAGTTTGTATTAATTTAATAGGATAGTCACTTAAAATTTTATTTTTTTGAGGTCAATTGGGGAACTTGTATTATTTTTTATTGAATCATTTTCATTTATTATCTTGATTATTTTAGTAGTTGTATATCACTCTTATAACATGTAAAAAAGTTAAAATTAAGTTTGAAACATATAAAATCTCATATACCCGCAACCCACCCCGCCTTACATTAATTTTTTAAAAATTCATTTCAAACCGCCCGCATTAGATCCACCCCACACAACCTTAAATCTGCTCCGTCCCACATAGTCTTAAACCCACTACACCCTGCATCCGCCCCGCCTCATTGCCATCTAGAAAGAGCTACCTATAGCTAATCTCTATTTTGAAATGCCACTGCTAAAAAAAGTTTCTTGTGATCATATTTTTTTATATCTCAGTCTTTGATAGTACGTAATACTTTTCGAACTATTTAACTTTTTTGCCAATATTTTTTAAAATATTGAATTGATTTATAGTACAAAAATTAGTAAATTTAACTCTCTTCGAAAAGCTAAAAATATCACATAACTAGATAATACTAGCTAGTAGTCTCGTACATGAATATGATCTGTTTATCTTTTTAACATCTTTTTATCTTCTAATCTAATGAAGATAAAAGTAATTAACACATTTTTAGTCACAGTGTGCTAAAGAAGAGAATTTAATACTATATATGTTCATGTAACTAGCTATTCTTTTTTGTTGAGTATATATATATATAAAAGGATAATTGCATCAAGTAAAGGTTAGTGGCTCGAAAAGAATGCAACAAAGAGTAAGAAAATGTACTCCCTAATTGGTGGCTCTTCCGCTCCAATATCTCTACTTTTTTTAATTAATAATGTTAAGCTAAAAAAATAAAAATTAAGCTTATAATTTTTTTTTAAAAAATGGGTAGATCTACTTTGTTTTTCATGATGACTTGCCATATTGCGCCGTAGCCGTTATAAGAGATATTATATTTTTTATTAACAAATAAATGCTTAAAATAGGGAAAGTGCTAAGAATGATGATACAAATTAAACAATTTCAATAATAATACCCTACTGCAGTATTTTTATTATTAGTTATAATCAATTTTTATCATACAAATTTATTTATAATTTTATGATTTATACTTTAATTGTGTTAATATTTTCTTTTATATAAAAAGACGATCGTGTAATATATACTGAATAAGTTATACATTATTCATTTTAGATTGTGGAATTGAGAGTGCACTTGGATTGTCAAGGATGCGAAAGCAAAATAAGGAAGGCTCTCAAGAAGCTTCGTGGTTGGTATTAACTTTCTTTTTAGAAACGTAGGATTAGCAGATGAATTTTATCGGTATTCTCTAGCTAATTCATAGCTAAATTGATTTTAAGCTAAATGAATTTTCTTATAATCCGTCCTAATTTGTAACTAAATGAAATCAGTATTAAATTTTTGTTGTTTAGCTAGAAATTTTGGCCCATTGCTTAAAGTCCATATTCTTTAATAAATTTTTTTGATAAGACAACCCTACCCGGCTTTGTAATAGAATTATAATAAATATGAAAGCATATCTTATACAAAGATCTTTTCCTATAAAATAATTTATTTACAACTTTTAGTTGGAAATTTGTATTAAAATATATATCCACTATATAGACATGACCAAAATCGTCATTCACACAGCTGGTGAGTTTTTTCCTGTCTCCAACTCTCTATGCTTATTGCTTGGATATGGAATGGATTTTTCTCAATAATTCTTGGGGACCTAACTCATTAAATATTAATATAATTTGAAGAATTGATCCTTTTTTTCTTTAAATTCCTTATTCTTTTAATTTGATTTCTAAAGTCGAAAAATTCTAAGTGTTTGACTGATCAATTCGAAAAATACTTTTGTTATTCATAGGAGTGGACAACATTGACATAGACATGAACATGCAAAAGGTGACAGTAACAGGATGGGCAGATCAGAAAAAAATCCTCAAAACAGTGAGAAAAACTGGAAAGAGAGCTGAACTATGGCCATATCCATACAATCCTGAATACCATAACTATATGCACCATTATTATTATGATACATTCTACAACAGGCCGGGCACTTACTATGCCCCGCCTTCTTCCTACAACTACCGCGTGCATGGCTACAGTGGCCATGCTCACGGTTCCTATGCAGAGCTACCTTACAATACCATTTTCGATGAACGAACCAGGCACATGTTTAGTGATGACAATGCAACTGGTTGTTCTATAATGTGATTTAAGCTATAAGTAAATATGCTTATGAGGGGGTTTGCAGTTCTCTTTTTCTCTCTACTTTTCCCTTTCCCTATATATATGTTTCATTTGCTACAAATGAAATCAGAACCAAGGTGTACTATAGTTGTACTGTTCTTTTGCTTGCATGTAACTTTTTTCTCCTTCATATTGTCATACTAGTGTTTTACATTTCCTTTTCAAACATGGAAAAGAGCAAATCACATAATATGTCATAGATAACAACAAATACAGGGTACAAAGCTAACATCAACGGTCTTCCTATTGAAACTGGTGACGGAGCAAAGGGTGGTCAATTAAACACCCTTCACCAAAAATCATATAACTATACATATATCTTTGAATATGCTTAACGAAAAAACTGGCTTATAATCAAGTAAACCACTAGTGTTCTGAGAAACATACATTTGCAATCAATTATGGTGTTTTGATTTCATTTAAATGTACGCTGAATTGCTTTCTGTACAACTATATGAGTTACAAGCTAGGGGTAATTAAGGAGGTCGATTCGGGTTGCATCTCTTGTTGCTTTATGTGGTCTGCGACATGAGCAATTACTCCTACTCCAGCATTGTGAAAAAACTCATTCTTCACCTGTCACCAGAAAATAGAGATCGAATTAGAACCCAGACAGGGAGGAACATAAGGAAATGGAATATGGAAGGTACTTACATGGATATTGTTATGCGCAAAAAAGGGCCAGAATGCTGAGTGAAAGTTGACATCAATTTTTTTCCACCCCAACTGTTGCAAGCCACGTATCATTTCCTCTGTTCGAAAAGAGTAGTAAGATTCTAGTATGATATAGAGATAGTGGCATTGAGATTCATTGCAACAAACAGAAACAGCTCTATTAGTACTATTACCTTCCATGCTTTCATGATATTCTAATGACTTCTGTGTGCTTGGTGCATTTTGGGCTGCCTCCTTTGCTTTGGCTGCCTCTAAGGGATAATGAGGTCCTTCGCATGAAGCTGGAGGACAATACTCCACATCTACTACATGTTTGTAGCCATCCAAAGATCGCCAAGGGGGCTGCCATTTCAATAAAATTTTAGAGTTGTACACAAACAAAATCGTTGTGTAATAAACTCCCAAGAGAAAACTCTATTTCCAGAAGATCGTTATTTTTCAGAGTTCTACACCTAAAATCCTGCTCAAGAATAAGATTTCATGACACCATGCTTTTATGAGTATTATATTCATCCAACTATGAGAATCACAAGTGTGCATGCATGACAAAGCAAATACTTAGAAATGAAGACTAATAAGACATATCCAGCCATAAATGAGCACAGTGTGAACTATTATTTTGCCATTTACTAGAGGACATCAGTGTCAGTTGCATAAGGTATACACTTCATCATTTAGGGAATGAAGAAAAAAGACTTATAAGTCATTGAATAACTGGGCTGAGAATCATAATTTGCAGTGCCAGTTGAGGAGAAGTGAACAGCTCCCTCAATGTAAAGATTCTCGCCTGACAGTAGGCAACTACAACAGACTTTTTTCAGGGCTAAAACAATAAATTAAATACTTCTTTGCATTCAAAGTAAAGTCATTCTTTCCTCCGGGGAATACAGTAACTCACCATCATAGAAGTTCATTTCATCTTTGGAAAACTACCAAGTTCTAACTTAAAATATTGTAACTACATACCCAATTTAATCTGGGGTCTGGAGAGGGTGGTGTTTGCGCAACCTTACCCCTACCTTATGAAGGCAGAGAGGTAATTTCAGATAGACCCCAGACTCGAGAAAACATATCAAAATCAGTAAGAAAAGGAAATACAGTAGTGAAGAAGTAACAGTAAACTTGAAGAATAAGATAGTAGGAGAATATTAATAATAATACTGATACGGATAAGTAGACAACACTCGACTTATGTCCTATCTAATCAGCTGCAGGTGTATCATGTCCAATCTAATCAACTGCAGGTGTATCATGTCCTATCAAATCAGATTGCAGGTGTATCATGTCCTATCTAATCAACTCTCCCCAATACTTGTTCGACCTACCTCTACTTCTCCGCATACCCCCCCTCCCCCCCATAGCCAACCTCTCACACCTACTCACAAGGGCATTTATGCATCTCCTCTTTACGTGTCTGGACAATCTCAACTTCGCCTTGCTCATCTTGTCAACCACGAAGGTCACTCCCACTTTGTCTCGAATATCTTCGTTTCTAATCTTATCTCTCCTAGTATTGTCCACACATCCATATCAACATCCTCATTTTTGTTACTCCCATCTTTTGGAAGTGTGCTCTTTACTGGCCAACATTCCGCCCATACAACATAACTGATCTAACAACAACTTTATAAAACTTACCTTGGGTCTTGGTGGCACATTTTTTAATTTATTTTTTAAAAGTTAAGACAAGGGAAACTCGCAGCCTCTACCCTTTGGGTGTGCACAGGATAAAAACCCCGCTCCTATGCAATAGCTCGCAAACCACACAGGAGAGGTAACACGCACTAGGCAAACCCGGTGCGACGAGCTCGATCCAAAAGGACCCCTTGCTTTCATTGGCAAAAGGCTTCGAACTTGAGATCTCCAACATGGAAGTCTCAAGCCCAAACCTCTGGGCCACCCCCAAGGGTAAGTCTTGGTGGCACATTCTTAACATAGTGTAACTTTTGAGAAATCAAATTTACTAAAGAAGGAAGCTTGTATAAAGTAAAACTCTAAAACCTGTAACAGTTTCTCAATTCTAATTTCAGTACATCAAACATAAAATCAAGGTTTTTTTTTTTGTTTCATGAGAAGATGCAAATGAAGTGTCAAAGTAATTTCCCTTGTCTAATCCCCAACAAAGAAAACATATATAGGTAAGTTACATGCTATCATGGATGCGGAGATGATTACCTACCCATGGGCAGGTTATGTGCATATGCCTTTAAGTTTTTATTATTGTCTAAGCAACATTAAAACCAAAGGTTCCTGTAGAAGATAAGTTGATAGATAAATTTTCTGGTTTTGGTTCAACTACTGCAAGGCAGTTTATGGTACTCAAGCTATTTCATCTCATATCTGATATACCTTTATTGTGCTTTAATTTTTAATTATCATACCAACAAAATGAAACTAATTAGTAGTTATGATATAGGGCATTCTTGCAGTCTCTTTATAAATTTTACTTTGCACTTCCTATTGTTCTGAGCTAATTAAAAGTCTCATATTGTCCCGATACCTCTTCCCAGGAATTTCAATTAGATCTGGACAAATAAACTTTAGATCGGGACCCTTGAATAAATATTGCTTAGCCAAAAAATGTATACTTGAATGTCCTTTTCTGTCTTTATCTTGACTAATTGTCAACATTCACAGACCTATATTTATGGACAATAAAAGTAACAAATGAATAGTAAATCACAAATCACCTTGACAAGTTCTGTCACCCTTCTTATAGATGATGTACGCCAGCCGACCATATCTAGATAATGTCAAGAAACCACTGCAATCACTTCAAAATATTGAGAGAAGAAGCACTGGAATGAACTTTATCAATGAATTGATTTTGCTAATTAAATGAAGAAACAACAACGGAGATCCAACAGGATACGATCATAAGAGACATTAGCATAAAGAACACGCCATTTGAAAGAACCAAGCGCTGATCTGCAATAAGGAAACTCCAGGCATAAGGTAAAAACAAAGGCATGGAGAAACAGCTGATTCAAGGACTGGTGCAGATATTTCTACTCACATAAATTTTCCATCATCACAGTCTGATGCCATCCTTAGCAAAAGAGGTGGTTTCGTAGGTTTGCCATCTGTAAGGAAGAGCTGACTACCAGTTTGACCAACAAATATAGGAGCTATAGGTGCTGCAAGTTTCTCCAAGATCGGCAACCCAAAGAGAAAAGGTAGCTGAAAAGTAAAAGCTAATCAATTTTCCTGATGTCAGGGGCCATTACGAAGTGATCATAACACTTTTTTCTAGATAAGCTACTAATAATAACATACCATCCAAATTCTGAGAGTTTAAATTCAAGAAAATACTTAGCGACTCATTCAACCTAACAGTAGAGTCACAAATTATGATATCCTTATACATAAGATAATATGAGCTCAGACAACAACTGGCTTCAGGTTTTTTGACACGCAACTTATTGACAGCCTGGTAAGACATTTGTTTTTTGCTATACCATGTGGCTTAATGTTTAATTATGGTTCTTTTCTTTCCTGATATTTGCTTTAGTGAAATAGAATCTGTTATGTTTCATTTTCTTTACTTGTAAATATTGATCAACACTTGTATTAATTTATTTAAGTTAACAAGTACTGGCATAGTTTCTCTCATTCAATATTAAACAATATAAATTTCCAACTTTCACTTAAAATGGTGCTCTTATTTGAAACAACATTTGATATTGGAAGACGATATTAAAATATAGTAAATGAAAAGTTCTTTTGGCCATTTCATTGATACCTGTTAAGATTTGTGCACCAATTAAAGGAAGGGTCCACACAGAAGTAAAATAGGAGTAACAAGTATCTTTTGGATGTTCTGCAAAGATGATGAGGACTACAAAAATTTCCAGCAGTTGCATGCCATGCAAGAAGCTTTTTCACAGTCATGCATATCTACAGGCTTCTATCCTTTTATCCTCATAAAGCACACAATAAAAGCTGATGGAATCAACTTTTCTAGTATTTCACACTAAGCCTTAACTCTTATGAAGAATTCAAAAAATTTTACTTCTTTGCCTCTGTCCCATTTTATATAATGGTATCAAATATATTAAGACGTCTCAAATGAAAAGATGACTGTTACTAGACATTTGTTTTGAAACTACCTAAATGCCCCAAAAAAACAAATGACTGACTGCACTCTGTTATATATGCATGAGGTACCCAAGCACAACAATTTACAATTAAGATTTATTTTAACTTCTAAGTTAGAACTAATACAAGCGTTTTAAAGTTTTTACTCCACTGGCACCTAATATTCCACTCAAGTTTCAGAATTTTGAGGTAGAGACTCCAATACGAGATCTACACATTTAAAAGCAAGAAAATAGGATACATATATAAATATTTAAAATACATAAAAACAACTGAAATCCCTAAACAAGGAACAGTAATGGACATAATCTTGTTACTTTTTAAGGACAAGTATAGTAGGTAAATTACTTTAATTAAAAAGGGGAATAACATCCCATTTAAGAAACACTGAGATAAGATGCTTTGATGCATAAGTGATAAGATTGTACCATGAGAACAGACCTGATTTTTCCCTCTCACACCAAGATGTGGTGTTGCCAACGTGATAAAATTGACTGGCTCCAGGCCAGCAATCAATCCTACATTTGAGGAGCATACTGGTTTGAGGTTTGCACTAGTTGAAGTGACTGCATCATTGGACTGCTCATTACAGTTGTCTGATGAATAAAGTACACCAAGTGCATATCTTGCAATCAATCCACCAAGAGAATGAGCTAAAAAGGATATCTTCTTCAGGCTTTCTTTCTTCTTTACAACCAGCCTGACCTGTTCATAATCAAAAGTTCCAAATAAGGAGGATGAGTGTTCATAATTTCACTCCGTAAGCACAACCTATATATTGGAAACTTGAAAGTAGCCACCTAATAAGCACGGGTTCAAGAGGGTTACGTTTTCATCTCAGAAGTGTGTGGGTGGGAACTATTTGACCATTCATATACTTCTTTTTTGGATTTGGTAAAAAAAGGTGAAGTTTGACCATTCATATACTTCCTTGACATAACTCGAGTTTCTGAGATGAATACAGAATGCAGGCTGAAATAACTAGCTTTCGACAAAAAAATTTATTTAATTATGTTGGAAATATGCGTATATAGTGGCCAACTTTAGAAAAATAGAGAAATCTGTGTGATGCACTAATGGAAAGCTGGACATCTTTCAGCAAATATTGTACTGAGCTGAAATATTATTCACTTGCTGCAAAACTGACAACATTGACCTACACTTCTTAAACAGCAACTACCACCGTAGGATATACCTACCTGTCAGGGTTTTATTGCTTTGAATAGAGTATTGCCATAACCAAAAACCAACACTAACCATACAAATTAAAAGAATAACCTAGTTAACCTAAAAGAGAACTAAACATAAAAAAGCTTAGTAGCATCATATTTCTGCCCCAACTAAACAAGAATAATATATCCACCTTTCCTACACCATGAGACCACACAGTAGCACCAAACTCGCAACTATACAGCACAGTGACCTTTTTACATACTCACTTCATCTGCTAGTCGTTTTCCAGCTCCATCAATCCCAGTGAAGGTTTTAGTGAACGTATTACATGAACTTGCTGGACGCCACAAAAAAAAAGTCAGATAGCTTCTTGGAATTCGAATATCAGCATTTACTTTCTTGGTGTAGCATGCAAATTGAAGAAAGAAAAACCTAGAAAATTAAAAAGTAAATACATGAGAATATAAGGACAAGTTTCACTAAAAGATTTACCATATATTAAAAAGTTTCTTCCCAACCGCCTTCTCAACTCTGCTTGTACATATGTCCAGTCACTTGGGCTGCATTCATTGGAAAGATCAGTGATGCAAACAGCAGCATGTTAATTTTCAGGAAGAAATTTTCTACTATGGAAGCTATAAACATTTATTTGGGGTTGAGACGTACTTAATTGACTGATGTGGGTGATATATCAGCAATTAAGACGGTGGTCATACACAAACATCAGACACAACCCTTGACAACCAGATCATGGAATAGGAAGAAAATCAACCGCAAGAACATGGAAGAATGTTCAAGAGCGAAATATAAAAGTGATACACAAACTGATATAAACATGTATGTCACCTGGAGATTTGCTCAGGTCAAGTTTCATACTCTGGGAAAAAGAGATGTTCCAACCATGTGATGTGTGTTGAAAGTGAGAATGTAAGACCACTTAAACCTAACCTCAAGGTAGCACTACTACTCGAACATAATATTTACATACCAAAGGTCGCTTAAAAAAAATAAAATGCTATTTGGTTCTGATCGCAATGTTTTCTCAATGTTAAAGCTTTTCCTTGCTTGAGCACTTAGAAAGTCAAGGTTTGAGCATGGTTAACAGGCAAATTGACTACTCAAATTAACAGCCCTGCAAAAATATAGAAAAGGAGAATAGCAGCTAATTACTAACTAGTATGCTCACATTCAAACCATATGACTTCATTCCTTTTTCTTCTTCTTATGCTTTCTACTGCCCTCTATGTCTTCTTTTATCTTTTTTGACCCCAACACCCAGACTCCTTCCAGTTTTCTAAATCTCGCGAGATATCATGTTCACTTTCCATTACATTTTTTTTTCAATTGCATGTACATACATATATCAACACATATGTATATAAACTTTGTAGACACGTGAACGCATCCTTCCAGGATGAGCAAACAAAACTCCCTACCTTGCTAAGATGCCATGAACAAGGACTAGAAGATGTTCAGGTTCATCTCCAGTATCCATCAAGACTTTCGGAGACATTACACCTCCTTCAGTTGTACTCATTGCATGGGCTCTAAAGCTTTGACTTCTACAGATGTTGTTTATCCCTGCAGACGGGCAGAAAAAATCCTCAAACAAACAATTTACAAAAAAAAAAAAATGGGTTCATACATGCCAACACATTTGAAGTGTAAGCAACAATAAGGATTTTGCAGAAGAACGCAAGAAACTATGTACTAACTCAGATATACTACATGGCTATTCAAAATTCAGAAAACAAATGACTGCAATCAGAATCCAGAGAGGAGACTGAACATGTTCACCAAGGGCACTACAAGAGCATAAATGACATAACATTTTATGAAATCATTTCCAATTGCACAATCCACCAGGAGAATGTAGAGCAGATTCTATGGCTCTAGCCTGGAATATAAGCACTGAACAAACAGTATTGATTTGTCTAAAAAGCAAACTTCAGTCTAAGAGTTGGTGAAATAGTGATAACTTCAAGTGGAAACAGGAAATTTAGAAAAAAATGGAGCAGTTTCAACCCTAATGACTAGTATATGTAAGATGGAGCTATTAAAATTGCAACCTCAGGTAAGGGAATGGATAGAAGCAAGTAACAGCTCCCATTATATAAGCACAAGCAATATGGCAATGACTAAAACATATCCTTCTCACCAGTTGATTAAACAATAGCATAATCACTTACGTGCTGACCAATGTCTCAAAGGTGAAGCTAATATTTGCACAAGACTAAGGGTGAGGCAGCCTCTAAACTTCTCAAGGCACTCATCCATTGCACTCTTTACACCTTAGTAGTTCACTCCCTTCACTCTTTACACCTTGAGTTGTTCGCCACCGTACACCTTGAATTGTCCATCCGATACGTCCTAAAATATTCCAACTTTGAAATTCTTTTACATGTTGACTAAAATTTGTATAATATTTCAGTCTAAAATTAAGAATTTTGTGACTTAGAAAATTATCATGCAAGTATCTCTATATCTTGACCTTTTTTCCCCAAAAAATTGCATAAAAATGCATCAAAACAGTGTTGTCTTTGCAAAAGTATAACAGCAAACCCAGTGCAATCACACAAGTGTGGTACGGGGAGGGTAAGTGTCTTTGCAAAAGTACAAAATATATTTGTCATTCATGCTTATAATTATTAGTCTTGGACTAAACAAATAAATTCCCTCCATCCCAATCTATGTGATGTTCTTTGACTTGGCATGGAGTTAAAGAAAGAAAGACTTTTGAAATTTGTGATCTAAAAAATGCATAGATATCTCATTAAGGGTAAAATGGATATTTTAAAGTTAAATTATTACTAAATATGAAAATGTATCATTATTTTTGAGACTGACTAAAAACAAAAGTATGTCACATAAATTGGGACAGTTGGAGTATGTATTTGTCCTGTTTCTCCCCTTGCACTTTTTTTCATTCAAACCCATGTTTTATTTGCGCCTAAAGGCGCAATGTACCTTAGAGTTTTTTGTCCTTTTTGCTATTGATAAAATTGTTATACAATCTCTCTTTTTATTGGCCACAACCAATATTGCTTCTTAAGTTGCGTAACTTGCAAAAAATGACATCTCCTTTGCTGCCTTGTCTTTCATAAACCTCTCCACAAAGGTCTGACTTCTGAGCTTGAACTCCCCTTCTCTGATTCAGTACCTATAATCTAAGTTGCTCGGACCACACCCGTGTCAAATCCTCTAAAATTGCACAACTTCTGAAGGATCCACCATGCACCAGTTGAAACTTTTGAAGAGTCCGAGCAACATAGCGTATAATACGGTTTGACAATGCAGTGCTTCAAAGGCATCCCTCTCAAATCATACCACCTGTTTTCCTGTATTATGCGTGAATATACAACCTCAGTAGAAACGGCTCCACCTTGTCATATCTCAATACTGTAGTGGTCCTTTAGAAGTTATATTCCAAAATAAATGTGTCCGTGAGTTCTAGGATCTCAGCTACTACAACCTCCTTGTCGCCAGCCAGGGCCCAGGTGTAGGAAGTCATCTTTCAAAGTGTTATCCCACATCAGCAGTTTAGCCAGAGCTGAACTGGATTCATATTTCTGATTTTGATATTCCATGAACTTTGCAAAAGTCCATCTTGTGCTTCATTCCTTCCATCGATTTTTCCTATAAGATGGGTTTACTTCCTTCACGAACTACCAATATTGGTCACCACCTTACTTATACTATCTTCCACATACCTCCCCCTTTGTTGGCAAATCTCCATAACAATTTTCCTAACAATGATCTTTTTAAGATATCTAGCATCCAATTTTCCCAACCCCTACTACTTCCAATGAGGTCATACCCTTTCCCAATTCACAAGATGGCACTACCCTTTCGGGGTGGCCCAGTGGTTTGGGCTTGGGACTTCCATGTTGGAGGTCTCAAGTTCGAAACTCCTTGCCAGCAAAAGCAAGGATTTGTCTTCTGGATCGAGTTCGTCGCACGGGGCTTGCCTAGTGCGGTTACCACTCCTATGTAGTTTGCGAGCTATTGCATAGGAGCGGGGGTTTTACCTTGTGCACACCCAAAGGGCAGCGACTGCGGGTTTCCCTTGTCATAAAAAAAATCACAAGATGATACTTTCTTTTCCCTTTTGTAGCATCCCAGAGAAAAGTTACCATTAATTTCTCCAATCTCATACTAACTGAAACAAAGATAAGAAATGAGGATATCACGTGGGTTGGTATTTGATAATGTTGCCTTTATTAAAATGATCTTATCCAACATTTTGTAAGTAGATTTTCTTCTACCCAAAAATTTTGAACCACCGGTGACCACATTTCCCCAATTTGAACCTTTCCACTAGCAGGAGCCCCAAATATTTGATTGGAAAGTTAATTACATTGCACTCTCCAATAGTTGCAAGCTCATGGTCAGTTCAATCCAATTCAAAAGCCATTGCACTCTCCAATAGTTGCAAGCTCATGGTCAGTTCAATCCAATTCAAAAGCCATCTCTAAAGTGATTTCTACCGCAAGAAATCAACTAAATGTCCAGTGCAAGGTCCTCTCACCTTAGAATCAAGAAGTTAATATAAAATACGACTTCCCTTTCATTTCCTTAGCAATATAAGTGTCCAAAAAAGAAACCTTAAGAGATGGCAAATCCAAATGGTTGTCCCTCTTTCACATTAGACAACTCCAAAAATCCGTAAGAACAGGAAAAATCAATCTAGAACTATTGATTCAGTGATAATTTTTCCATATCTGACCTGCAAATATCTACGAGCTACTCCCTTTTTTTCAACACTCTACTTTGAGATAAAATCAAATTGCTCAATCAGAAAGGGTTTAATTGTGTATTTTAGCATTTCTATCCATCTTCATTACAATGAACTTCAGTACTCAACCACCAAACCAATCAATATGCACTGAAAACACCCGTAACTTCTTTTTCAAGATAAATCAGACAAATCATAAACAGGAATCAATTAATCTACTAATTAAAATAGAAACGATCCAAAATAGGCATAAATTTCAATTCAATAGACAAAGGGGTTAACTCAATTACAATTCAATAGACAAAAAAATCGAAGTTGGATGAATTTGCAAAGTCAAAAAGAAAGAGATAGAGAAATGAAAAGATTTACCAGAAAAACAGAGAAATTTCCAATTAAAGCATCGTCGTTGATCAAAAGAGGAAGAAGATGAGGAAGAAGAAGGTGAAGATGATGAAGAAGAAGAATTGGAAGAGAAAGAAGGGCGAGAAGAATAATGATGAAGTAATGTCGCTGATGACGCCATATATATATGGCTATGGGATAACCCAACAAGTGTAGAAAGAGAAGAGGACCTTTTGGGGATTCTGTTTGTTCGTTTTCCTTTTTCCTCCGCGCAAATCACTCTAAGCAAAGTCAGTATGTTGTGTCAACATCAGCAACACCCAACCACCATTTCAATATCCTCCTCTGCTTTTTATTAGACATTGATGTTGAAGTTGAACTTCTTCTACTCAGAAACAGCTAAAAAGGGGTAGTTGGCGTTTTCCTAATACCATTTTTTGTTGTCTTCTTTTCTTACGACTCTCCTCTCCACAAGCACCTTGGGCAATGTTGGAATAATCTCTACATTTTAATAGTAACTAGGTTTTGATTGACTATTGAATTTTATCAAATTCATTTTATTTTATTTTTTTAAGACTTTTTATTTACTTGTTTTGACCTATATTCTATTTTAACCTAAATAAAAATATTTATTATCGTGACTAAAAGACATGCGTTGAAATTGATACTATGCTTACTACACAATTTAATTATGGATAATTTAGTAAATATTTTTGGTGAAATTACTCTTAAGTTAATTATTATTATTTACAATATTTTAATTTTCCTAAATTTTCTGTTGAATTTGTTTGAAATGAAGTTAATGAACTTGAGTTCTTTCCTTGGTCTTTTAGCATATGACCAGACTAACATAAAACATTGATTTATTTTTTATTTTTTTGTGTGTGTATAAGGGAGATAAATTGGGAAACAAAAATTAAAGAACAAGAGTTAAAATAGGAGGAATGCCTTTTTATCTTCCAATGGAAATAAACTCCTCACCACAAAACGACATAATTAAATAACTGCCAAAATAATAAAAATATATATAAAGCATTCGTTCAAGATTGTAGGTTCCATACTTTGACAAACAAAGAAAGGTGCTTTCTAAATTCGATTTTGCAACCTGCAGAAAGAAACAAGGAAAGGCCAAAAATATATATATTTTGAGAGAAAAAAAGGAGGAAGAAAAATGGGAAAATCAACAATAATCTTTATTGCTAGTGCTATTTGCTTGTTCTCCCTATTAGGGATTACTCAAGCCAATGAAGAATCTGATAAGTATCAATTTATTCTCGAAGGAATGGTGTATTGTGATCCTTGTCGTTCAATATTCAAAACCAATCTTAGTGAGCCAGTTGTAGGTATGTTTTTTCCAAGAAATATATTTTTCAAATAATATTGTTATTATTGGATCAATTTTTAAAGTATATTTAATACAAAATTAACATTTTAAGAGCATTTATAGGCAAGTTAGCAAATTATTATGATGGTGGAATAGGATGCGATTGTGGGTTTCGGAAAGAGTAGGGAGGAGATAATGAACTTTTTTTTTAATTTTATCTTCATTAGAAAAGTTATTTTCCTTATTAAGGAGCTTATTTTTTTCTGGATATAATTCAAAAATTTTAAAAGATTTTCCTTCCTACATAAAACATGACTTTTCTAGAGAGATAAAACATTGATAAAAGGTAATTAAGACAACTAGTTTTAAATGTTGTTTCTTTTGATGGATTAATTGACTTGTCCAATATAATTTATTTTGTGTTTAATTGAGGTTATTATCTAAAATTAGGAAAAAAATTATACCACGATTTAAGATTATCTATCATATATATAATAAATTAGTAGGTAGAAAATTCTAGTTCATTCTAATTATCATCTCAAGATATATATTCCGTTTAAAATTATTAAAGCTATTATGGCCTTATTTAGATGGACATACAGATTGTTGCCTTATCTTTTTGTCTTTTTAAAAAAAAAATAAAAAAAAAAAAGTTTAAATTTTTATGTTAAAAAAAAAAAAAAATCTTTTTAAAAGCCAATTTAAACAAACTATAGATGTCTTTCAAAAGGAGTGCACAAAAATGATAAAAATTGCATATAAATTCATAGTTGCAGTCGAAAATAATAATTACTATATGAGTTCTTTGTAATGTATATTTGCACTAAACAATTTAATTTGTATGTAAACATGCAGATGCGAGGGTGGGGATGCAATGCCGACACCCCGAAACTGAACGAGTCACAATAACTGTGACAGCCTCGACTAACTCCACTGGATATTACCACATGTTGATTGAAGGTGATCACGAGAACGAAATCTGCGAGACATATTTGATAAAAAGTCCAAAAGAAGATTGCAGTGAGATCCCAACTGAAGGACATACCAGGGAATTATCAAGAGTTACACTGACTAGCAAAAATGGCATTGCTGGAAAGAATCGTGAATCCAATCCACTCTTTTTCTTGACCAAAAAAGTAGCACCAGAATGTCAACAAGAATTCAAGGAAATGGAATATATCCCTGAACTTAAAGATATTAACCAGGCCTAAACGATTTTAAATTGAATTACAATAACATCGAGAGTCTATTTGAATCGACTTTTGACTTCATAGCTAAAATCTCTAATTTATGACTTTTAGCTTATTTTTATCATATAGTTTAAAGTCAAGTTTTAATAAGCTCTAAAAAATAATTAAAATAAGTCAATCCAAACAGACTCTAAATATTTTCTTACATTTATTTTATTTGTTCTGTCATTAATTTTGCATCTATATATATACAAACTTTAATTAAGGACGATATGGTCATTTAATCATTTTTATGTAATTTTGTGTTGGTTTGTATTTTGATTTTGAGGCTTGAGAGGTTCCTAAACTTTATTCCTTGGAGCTTCGGACTTAGAAATTTTCATTCAAAGGATCAAATATTTTAATGTATTTTACCAATAAGAAAAAAAAAAAGAATAAGTACATAGTACTATATAAAATACCCATCATCATTCGTGAACCAAAAATACCACGATTATTAGCAGCACCAGCATCAGGTATTTTTCCGTTATAATTTATTTATCTAATTTTAATTTGATATGAAATTTAACAAAACAAAATAAATTTTTTAAATTTTATAATCTTAAACTAAAAAATCATATATATAATGTATCAAAATGTTCTTTTAATTTTGTGTTCTTAAACATGTCATTTTGAAAAGTTAACTAAAGATTTTATTTTTTATTTAAAATTAAGAGACATTCTTTTTCAAAACGGATAGAAAACATTTCCGCAAAAAGAAAGGAGACATTTTTCATCAAACAAATCAAAAAAAATTACTAATTATTTGAAACAAGGATATTACCTCTTTTTGGTTCCTTATTAATGTTTCATTCATTTTTTTGTAATTTTCTAGTGGTCATTGATGAGAAATGAGAATAATGAAGTTTTTAGTTAATGTCATTAAGATGATCATGGGTAGATCAGTCCTTTTGTATTGATTAGTTGTTAACAAACTATCTTCTATACGTTAGAAGGAGTTTACTTACAAATTAGAGTATAAATATCATTTCCTACACTTGTAATAATCAGCCATTTGAGTTCAATCAATGAGAGTTTCTCCAAAAGAGCAGTTACTGCAAAGTTCTCTTAAGTCAAAATTTCAACCTCCAGCCTATATGCTGGACCTTTTTTGGTGTTTCAGCTAGAAATATGTTGTATTTTGATTAAATAGCCACTCTTTTTCGAACTTTCAGCAGGACCTAATTTAACTAATCAACATATCCTGTTGATTTATCCGTGTACGAAATAAGTGGATTCACTACTTAAAGTAAAATCAAAAAATTCCTCACCACAAAAACACAACAATAACCAAATAAACTAACTACCAAAATACATATATAGACTTCAAAAATACTAAGTTCCATATATTCAATACTTCCTATCATAAAAAGGTAGCTTTCTATCTCGCAAAATCAAAAAATATATCGAGAACACATTTTTTTTTATAAAAAAAAGGACATAAAATGGGAAAATCAGCTCATGTAATCTTGAATGCTAGTGTTATTTATTTATTGTCCTTTTTTAGGATTATTGAGGGGTCCAAACTCATTATAGAAGGAACTGTTTATTGTGATCCTTGTCGTTCCGCATTTCAATCCAATCTTAGTGAGCTTTTACCAGGTATTATTAGATATTAGTAGAAATTTATTAATTGTTAAAAGACGAATTCAAGATCTGACATTAATCAAATGTAGGTGCACGGGTACAATTGCAGTGCCATCGCCTCAAAACTAAAAAAGAGACGTTAATTTCATCAGCCATGACCAATTCCATGGGAAAATACCGTATAATTATACAAGGACGACACAAGAATGAGAGTTGCGGGGTAAAATTGGTAAGTAGCTCAAAAGAAGATTGTAATTTATATCCTGATTATCCTAGAATAGCAATAATTACTCTAAACGGCAGAAAAATTAGTGATGTACAAGTATATACAGCAGCTCCTCTACGTTTTCTTACCAAAATACCCTCACCAGACTGTGTACATGCGCAATTTACTCCTTATTATCATGAAACTAATTTATTTATTTTTTGATATTGAAATGATAGAACGTAACATATATAGGAACAAAAACTAAAATATTGTACCATTTATTTAGAACGGGAAACTATAGATTACTATTATATTCTCACAGAATTCTATATATTCCATGATTAGATTAATGGATTTTGTATGATATTTTGGTCTGCGGGCTAGTATTTTATCTCATTAATGCGCTAAAGAAAATTAGAATAATTAAATTATAATATGATGCTTCTGATTAAATTCATATATATATCCTGAATTACCAGTATGTACTGGAATTTTGAAAATATAAACAATAGGATATTCATTAGAATTATTATGTATTATTGATTGATTATCTATCTCAGAACCATCTCATAAATAGGATTAATTCATTTTCAATATATTAAGCACATGAAAATATCTTGTAGATAGGTTAAAGGGAGATTTGAATTTAGGAACATGTTGAATTGTCGATTTTATTATTTAAATGTTCACGTTATTAGAAAGTTGATTGAATTATTAGGAGTATTTTTTCCCCACATTTTAAGGGTACCTTCTTTTTCCCCCATATTTTTCTGATAAAATTGTATTTTGTGTGAATAAAACTCACCATCAAGTGGCATCTAATTCTGATTCTATACACACACAAAAGAAATACTTTAAGGTTGAAATAACTAAATATGCTCTAGAATATTAGAGGCAATAATTTTAGACAAATAAATTTAAACAAAAAACAAGAATAATGTGTATAGAGGGGCTTTATTGGAATTTCATTATTTCTTTATTCTACAACTGTACATGTGCAGTTATTTTGTTTTCTTCCTAAATTATAAAAATCCTCTTTTGGTTTTCCGTTGGAAGTTTATTCCCCTAAACATAGTAAATAATCATAGCTATTCTCATAAAAATTTCAAATTTTTCAAAGAGATAAATAAAACTTTATAACCAATAAATATTTTTTTAAAATATGTGATCTAAAAATATTTAATAGATGCTATTTCATCGTAAGCACCGACCTTAGAGATCTAGGCTCCTCAAGGCTTCTTCAAAAGAGAATATATAGGAAAGAAATTTGAAACAAATGCATATTTTGGAAGTTGAGAATAATTCCATAACACTCATGTCACTTTTGGATTGAAAACAATTCCACCACTATTCTAAGAAAAATCATGAACAAGAAAGAAGAAATATTCCCTCTGGTTTCAAATTCCTTATTCTTTTTTAGCCTTTTAAGAGTCAATTATATCAAAATTGTTCTCAACATGTTTTTAGAACAATCTCTTATTATCTGAAAATGGAAAAATTTCCACCATACAATAAATTATATTTTTCCATCCTTGTTTTATACAAATTTTGCAAATTTCTTTTTTAACTATTAAGTGTTATCACATAAGTAGGGCACGGATCATTCTCAAAATAGAATCACCATCCATTTGTTTTTCAACAGGCTAATTAACATCTAACTTGCCCACATATCACATCTATTTCTAATACTCTATACAATTATGGACTCAAATGTATACTATTAGAACTGCTCAGCCAGACGTATGCCAACACATGACTTATCATGATTTTTAATCACTTCATTGATCACTTGACTATATTATTATTGGGCACTTTGACCTCAATTATAAGTCAGTTTTAGGTTTTGGAATTCGTTTTTATTTCTAATATATTAGTCTTCACGTAGAGGTATACTTACATATACATACTATAACATATTTATAATTAACATATTCAATTATAATTAGCAATAATGCAACTATATATTCTCTTATTAATAATGTATACATTCGAGGTATCTTTTCACGTAGGTGCATATGATATAATATAGTACTCCCTAGCTAATCCGGCCTTCTCTGTTCCAATATATCCTACCCTACAATAATAATAATAATAATAATAATAATAATAATAATAACAACAATAATAATTTAATATATATATATATATATATTATTTTATATTTTTTACTCAATTTCACCACCATTTATACAGTAAATTTGCGAAATATTTGAAATTATTCTTTTCTATACAATACTCAAAAACTTTCAAGAATTCAAACTTCCTTTGATATGATCAATGTATCTTTAACCAACTATTTTTTTTTATGATTATTACCAATAACCCAGTAAATTAAAACCCTTTTTTTTTACAAATAATATATTACTCCATAAAGAGATTTATAATATGAAGTCACCCAAAATAAGGGAGATGCAATATAATTATTGGACGAATATGATAATAACAAGTGTATGTCGGACCTTTTATGATGGGTTGTGTGGCATGCTATCTTGTCCCTCAACTCGTGATCAACATGATTGATTAAGATATAAATCAGTGTAATACTATTTCTTAATTAAGACAACTTTGTTTAACTAATTAAAGACAGCTTGTATATACAATCAAGGAAAGTAAAGTCAGCCTGCAAATGTTTTTTCTTTTTTTTTTAATTAACCATTTACTAATTCCACGTACATAAAATATATAATTACTAAACGACAAAGAAGGAATCAATAAGACTGGCTATCGGAGGTGCTTCTCCTCCTCTTAGCTGCCGGAAAAAGATGCCATTGATCTTCATGAGCCACCACTGATCCATCAAAGTCAAGCTGATTAGCCACATCAAATATATTACAACCGTCAGCCAAGTCGCCATGCGGGCCGGGCCCGCATGGTGGCTTGGCTTTGCGACGGCCGGCTCCTACGGGCACGTTCCGTAGGGCTCCACCGGCCGTCCAATATCTCTGACAACCTTTGCAGAAGTGTCTAGGTTGGTTAACATTGTAGTTGTTGAAGTAACAAAATTTTGTTTCCATGCTTTTACATCTAGGGCAAGGGATGATCTTGTCTGGCCTTTTTTCTTGATCATTATCATCACCATCATCATCATCAACAACAACTTTGTTTGTTGGTTGATGAGTAGCTTTGGCTTGTTTTTCTTGAATTTGTATTGTTGCACCAAACAATTTGATGCCTTGAGAGATGGGACTTTCTTGAACTTCAGCCATATTTTCTTGATGCCTTTGGTGGGGGTAGAGGCAAGTGAATGTTTGTATATGTTTTGGTGTAGAGAGGAATTAACTTATAAGGCCAAGGAGTTTGATTTGTGTATATATATATATAGGTAGAGATGTGTATATGTATGTGTACTTTAAAAGGGAAAAAAAAGTGTAAAGTGAGTTGTAGAGGTTGGAGGGTAGGGGTTGTGGGGGGGGGGGCTAGATAGGGGAGGAAAAAAGTTCATAGATGATGGAGTGGGAGAAAAGAGATCTATATGAAGAATATAAAAAGTATAGAAGAAAAAGGAGAGAGAAAAAGGGTAAGTTTTTTTTCTTTGGTAATAGAAAAAAGAGGGTTAAGTCAAGAAAGAAAAAGTACATGGTTGAAACTTTATATTGCCAGTGTTACTACTCTGATTATAAATTTACTGTGTTGGATAAAGGTAAAAATATGTTACTTTCTCCGTATTATTTTTTTTGTAACATTTGATCGAATACAAAATTTAAAAAATACATGAAAACTTTAAAATGTTTATCAAATTATCCTTTACAAAATAGTATATTAAAATGTAAATTTACTTTTCTGTATTGTACTTTTAAATATTTATCATATAAAAAATATGATTTTTTTTTTAAACTGATAAAAAGAAAAAGAGTATAATGTTAGAAAATTTAAATAAAAAGTTCCAAAAAAGAGCCATCATAATCCTGATTAAAAGCATAGAAATGAAATGGGGGATTTTTAGAGGCCAGTGTAGTATGATTCCCAAGCTTAGTGTATGATTTTTTGTCCAATGACTTTATGCAACTCTTTATCTAAAAAAGGTCACTTTATGTAAAGCTGCAACTCTTTAAATGAAATGTGTATTTTAATCCTTTTTTTAAAAAAAAAATAATGGTATATTTTATGTATTTAACAAAAGTTTTATTCAAATATTTGTATGTATATTTTTATTAAAACATCTATTTTACAGAAATGAATATGACACGTTCAAAACCAGAACACTAACCAAGTATTTTGATATGTTATGCATATTTTTATTTTAAAAATCTTAATATAAATTAAGAAATATATATATAATTAAATTAAGACATACCAAATAAAAATAAAAAGGATATATGACTTCATGCCATGTGATAACACTTTCAATTTCAAAAATCAAATAAGTCTAATTTTTATTGTATACATTTTAAATAGTAAAAATTTAAGAAATCCCATAGTATAATTCAATAAATATTATAACTTATATTATCTTTTACGTATTTTATAAATATTTAAAATTTATTTTTAAAAAGAAGTTGAAGATTTTAAGTAAAAATTTAAGTCAAAATTAAATTATTTAACTCTTAAAAAATAAATACATATTATATGAATTAAGACGAAGTGAATAACTTTTAATTATATATATATATAAAAAAGTGAAATACTGCTAATTGTTTTTTCAAGTATGTGAATAGGTTAGTAACGATATACGTGTGATAGATATAATTAGGGGAGCAAAAAGTGCAAAAAAGGAATAAAGTAAGGTGTAAATTTCCAGTAAAAGAATAAAAGGAAAAAGGGAGCCGCCATGAGCAACAAACAATCTTCTTTTTTTTTCTTTTTATTCTTTATTCTATCATATACTATATACTAATACTATATGATATATATATGGTATGAGGTTGGGGTGGCTAAAAAAGTTGATGCTGAACTTTTTGTCCACATCATTATTCCACGTCATCTTCTTGTGTTGAAAGTCTCCATGAAATGGGACCTACACCAGGTAGGTTGCTTATATTTTTCAAAAAAGTGGGAATTATTTTATTATAAATTATAAGGGGGTAAATTAATTAAAAGAAAGAGATAAAGCTTAAAAAAAAAAAGGAGGTCTTTTCTAATGTTTAGTTTAATATCAAATCTGGATTAGCTTTTGTCTATAAAGTATTTCTTTTATTTAATCAAGATTGAGATTATGCTGACACATCATGTTCATACCATTTAATCCTTAACGGTGAAGCTCTAATATATTTTTCCTAAATTTTATTAGTCCAATCTATCTGCGTGAATTTTATTTTTATATAAAGTTTCAATATTTATATCCATAATAAAATCTCTTTATATAATTTATTTATAAAATTTTATTAGATATAGTATTATGGTTATTCCATCATTTATATTAACTAAATAATTTAAATTTGATTGAAAATTTAAATAATAATACATATTAATTAGACGCACATTCGTCTAAAATTCCAATCCTTACACTCTCCTAAGTTAAGTCCTAAGTATGATTATTTTTCTTTAAAAAAATAGTTTTTCTAGGGAGATAACTTGTGGATATCATTAATATTATGATCCACTAATAAGGCTATGCTTAAATAAGATCAAAATCGATGATAATGTTATATGGTGTCAGCAAGGTTGGATACATTTTGGTGGTATTTTAAAGGAAAATCCTCGAAAAAGTTTTTGACCAACTTTTATCTTTTTAAAACAAATTTGACGTTGTTTAGTTCTATAGACAAAAAAAAAATCATCAACCATACTAAAAACATTACAATTTGCCTACCTTAATTGGTGCAATTTTTTGATGGAATCAAAATTATCTTTTTTTCTAATCTTAATCAACCATATATATAGATTTTTTCCATATATATATATATATATATATATATATATATATATATACTCAATATGAATCCCAATGTTTGAGTACTTTCATTTCTTTTGTAGTCCCTCATCATTCATTCAACAGTCTATTCTTCTTTAGACCAAGGAAAGAAAAGAAGTTAATTAGACATGATTGCATATAATGTAATGCACACCACACATTCTTTATATCTTTATAATTAGTACCAACATTTAACAATGATGATGATGTACAATACTGGAGTTATAAAATTTTGTTAAGAGGGGTTAAAACATATAAAAACAGATACACAACAACTAATATATATTTATATAAAATTTAAATTTTAATCTAATTAAATAGTACAATTTTTTAAAAAAATAAATGACATTTCCTAAGCATAAGGTGGCTCCGCCACTCATTGATACTGAGTTTTAAAAAAAAACCTCCATGTAAAACATCAACGTCATAAAATCTATTTAACTTGCATACGGATAAAAAAAAAGGATAGAATTATCTTCCTTCGAAGGTAATGACACATGTCATGATATTATTGGTACGTGGTTTTGTAACATATTTAGTGGTCAAAGTATAAAAGTAATGCATTTTTAAGGGAGGGGCATATAAATTATTTTTTTCTATTCACTTTCGTTTATTTATAATATATATATATATATAATAGAGCTCGAATACTTTAAGAAATAATAATGTATAAATATGAATTTTAATTTGACGTCAGTAAGTGATTATAATCTTTTAATTTTGGGTGTGCATAAGTAAATACTTAAATTTGTATAAAATTGAGAAAATGGACATATTAGTCCTACGTAGCACCATATATGGCAACTTTGTTCCTACATGGTGTCCTATGTGTATTGTGCCATGTAGAACATTTGTGATTACCTGTTATATAAGTTTATGTGTCTACTTGTGCACATTTAAAATTGAATTGAGGATATAATTATTTGATAAAGTCAAATTAAAAGTCATACTTATAAGTTATGGAAAAAAACTGAAACTTAATAAGCTAAATAAAAATAATAATAGGAAAAGTAGAAAAAAAAAAGTTTTGCCCCCTAAACTAACGGAAAAATCATTGACTTAACTTAAATGAAGGGGAAAAGAGAAGTCATAAAAAGAGATAAGAACTGAAAGATATTTTTGGAGAAACCAAAAAAGAGGATAATTTTATACTTTAAAGTTGGATGCTTGTTATGGTAAATAAATGCTATTCCTTTTGGCTTTTTTTTCTTTAATCAAAGTCTTTGCTTTTCAAGCATCTATTAATATTTTTCTATCAATGACTTTTATTATGTCATCTTTTTTCGAAATCAATCAGAAATTCTAGTAAATGTGGTGTTGTCTGAGTAGCTTTCAGTTCATAAAATTACTAATAAAATAAAAAAAGTAATAAGAGTACCTTTAAAATTTTCAAGATTATAGTGTTACCTTTAATAAAGTTATATAGTCTTTTCTTTGATTAAAACAGGCTATTACTACAAAAGTAGTAGAGCTTCTTCATTTCCAACACAAAACTTTTTCTTTTTTTATTTTATATACTTTCTTTGTTTCTATTTATTTATTCATATTTTTTTAATTGTCTTTATTTACTTATCGATTTTAATAAATTAAAAAAAAAAAAAATTTTATTATATTTTTATTTAAACTTCTTAAAAAATTTTAAGTTTTAATTTATTATTTTTAAAACCACATTCAATAAAAATAAAATTATAACTTTACTTTGTTAATTATTGTTATCTTAATATGTGTGTTGTTTGTGAATACTAAATAGGGTTAGAGGAATATTAAAAATCACAAGCATTGAAGTCCTTTACATGGAAAAGATGTATCCACTTTTTCTTTTTGCTTGCTTTTATAACACTTATGCTTAAAAAAATTTCAAAAGTTTGTTGAATATATATATGTAGAATATTCAATCTTATGGTAATTGTAATTAGTTCTTCAAATTCATTCCCACTTACTTGCCCTTATAATAATTACCACTATAAATAGCAATATTGAAGTGATTTAAAACTTTTTTAAAAATTAAGTTTAACGGTAATATAATTATAACGTGTTTCGTATAGTCTAACCTCATAGTGAAATAAGCTTTAATTATCGAAGATTTTCGTCCAAACTCTCAAACAGTATAATATAATATAATAAATGATAGTGTTTGCAACAAATTTTAAACATATGGAAAATAAATAAATCATACAAATAAAATATGAAGAAACGTGATTTTATTCATCAAGATTGTGAGTACAAATCTGTTCGTCCCTTGATTCTATTATCTAAGATGATTTATCCATAATTCGAGGGTCGTTAGTGACGTATTTCTCGAACTAGGATGATTTAGATTTGATCTCTTTATGAAATTTTCGAGATGCCTTTTAAGAAAATTTAGTACCATTTATATAGGCATAAACTAGGGTTTAGGATTGAGTAGCATCCAAGAATTCTAATTTGAATTGAACACAATTCGTAGAGTCCCAACTCGAATTGAACGCATCTTCTAGAGTTCCACAAAATTTCAATGTCTACAGATAGTCTTCCCTTAACAATCACATTGATCTTCTATCTCCATCCAAGTAGCAGAATTAAAAAATATTTATATTGAAAGGCAATCAATATTTGAGTAGGGTTCATCAGAGTGTTACTAATGATGTGTGATGATTATTGTTATAAGTAGAATAATGTTACAAATAAATAAAATATAAAATGAATATTAATTTTTTAAAAAATAATTATTTTCATAAAATGCTATTTTAAAAAATGATAATTATAAAAAGTTTTGAAAATGGAAAAAAAGTTGAGCTAATAAAAAGCATATTAGGGGTGTGTTGGAAAGGCTAA
Source organism: Solanum chilense (assembly GCA_032847665.1). Lineage (NCBI taxonomy): Eukaryota > Viridiplantae > Streptophyta > Magnoliopsida > Solanales > Solanaceae > Solanum > Solanum chilense. The sequence continues at coordinate 44,829,215 of CM064964.1, read as the reverse complement.
ATTGCATGTTGGTGCTGTTGTGGATGATAACTAAGTTGCTTAAACTAATCAAGTGAAAAAAACCCTTTCTTTATTTTATTTTATTTTATTTAATTAATTTATATCTTCTTCTGTAATTAATATTATTTTCCTCCAATTAGAGGCCAAGTTGAAGACTAATTGGGAAATACATCATCACAATTAAAAAATATAATTAACATAATAACTGTTGATATTATAGAAAATAAAAGTGATATACTCTAGATACATGCATCTTTTTCAAAAGATATTGTTTTATTTTTAGGTCTAAATTAATTAATTGTTATTAGGATATTAGCTAAAACACATGGCTTTTTTGATAAGAAATAGATAAGGTTTAATGGGGTACGATTTTTTTAATTCTATTGTTTGGTCTTTTACTTGTTATGGAAACTTCTTTTGTTCTTGTTAATTTGGTACTCACTAAGGTTCATTTTAACGGGAGGCCTCTATGATAAAAATAGATATTTATTTATTTATTTATCTATTTTACTAGATTGTTATTTTAATTGTTATGGCTTTATGAAAGTCAATTAATTTATTTTTTAAATTAAATTAAATTTAAATAATTTAATATTTAAAATTTTAAATATTTGTAATCTTCATGAGAAATGCTATAAGTTATAATTCTTCTCCCTTTAATATGATACTCTTTAAATATTACTAAGAGTTTTATATTATTTGACTCTCAAGAATTAAACTGTGATAATGGAAACAAAAGAGAGATATTCTCTTCTTTTTTTCCCGCATATTGCCTTTGATAATAAATAACGCTTAATATAAGAACAATCAAATTTAAAATCTAAAATGTATTTGTATTTTAAAGCTTTTCCAAAGAGTATGCCAGGTCAACGGGATAATATTATAAATAATCTGTAATTAATGTGGTACTATTTTATCTTATTTTTTTTATCAAACTAATTAACTTATTAGTATTATATTTATATAGTTATAGGGCAGTGAAGGAATTCGATGATCATAACTCCAAATGAGTGTGTGTACTTTTTAATTGAGAAGTAGTAAATGCCTATTGCAATTTGCATGTAGTAGCTCATTTAATTTAATAAGATTCTTATCGAAGTACTCGATTAGCTTATTTAATTGATTGTCCAATTATTTAACTGAATAATACTCATTCTAAAAATAATAAAAGACAAAAATTCATAATTCAAATCAAGTTTTACAACATATTGACTGATGAGATAGTAGAAACGTTATCGATTAAATTATTTATTTATTTACTATTTTTAATCCCTTTCAGGAAAGTTGCTTTTATATATCATGAGCCTGCAAATTAAAAATTCGAAATCGATTACATAAAAGCGTAATTACTTACTAGATAAGTGATAAATTATTTATATTATTATTATTATAAGTTGTCCATCCCCGAGAATATATATATTATATATATATAAAAAAAAAAAAAAAACAGCGCAAAAAGAGGGACAGTAGTTGCAAAAGATTCTAAAGTAAAAAACAAATTAATTGAGTAGCAGAAAACAAGGAAAACACACCTCAACAGATTTTAAAAACAAGCAAAAGAAGGTGTTTTTCTTAAGCAAAGTTCAGTTCATTTCTTGATAAGAGAAGTCAATTTTACCAAGTAATTCCACAGCTGTATATCTTCAATCTTGATTAATGATTATGAACAACTTGCTTTTAAAGATTGTATAGGTCCAATAACTCATGCATATCCTTTCACTAATTAATTTAGTATTTCTCTAGTTTACTTTTGCTTTGTTCAGTTTAGAATTTGCATCCTCATTAAAAATAATGATAAATCATAACATCCATCTTGACTTTATCAAAAAATAATTAATTTTCAGGAAACAATATCTACATAAGAAAGGACGAAAATCTCAACTATCACATCACGCCTCTAATATTATCCTCAAGTAATTGTGTACAGGTAGGTGCTCTCCTGTTTTGGTAAGAGGAACTATTAGCAAGTTGCCATGGTTCTCGGAGATTGACCCTAATTTTCAGTGAAGAAGTCAATCAAAACGCAAGCTATATACATATATAATTATAGTACTATTATACATATAAAAAAATAAACTTTTCCCTATGACACGGTCAGAAACTTTTTGAGTCGTGAACAGCAGGCTAATAAGCTACAAAATAAATTTAAGAAAATAATATATTATAATTACACAGGTAATTAATTCGATACCATAGGAAGCAATGTAATTTTATACTCGTCACTTCCCATTGTTTAGAGATATTTGTTCTACTATTTATGTTTCAACTATTACCTCAACTTCATCCATATATTACTTCGGATGTCTCGATGAATTACTACAGTATTATTTTTAGCTTGTACACTTTGTTTATATATTTAGAGAAACGTCTCAATTTTAATACTTTGAAGCTTAACTTTGTCCAACTGCTAATGTTTTTAGTTTCCATATTCAGCCATGGAAGCAACTTCAGCAGGAAATCTGAACCATTATTTTCAGCAGGAAATCTGAACCATTATTTCAAGGAACACGTAATAAATATATCATGCCAACCCATTACGAGAATCTCACATAATATATAGTATAACAATTGTTAGGACTCTAAGAACGTGCAGTCGAAGCTGTGAAATAATACTACATAGATGTTGAAAACATTAAATGAGAGGTGGCTTATGCATAAATTTATGCCTTGAAAATGTTGCTGGGTCATACTAGAGTTAAGAGCACAATGTTCAAAGCTACCTAAGGTGAAAAGCTAATCGAGATACTAAAAGGGACCTAAAAATACTTACAGATAACTACTAATTATTTACACACACACTCACCTAACTCCAGAGGCAAAATTATACAGGCTTGGGTTTTGATAGATTGATGTAATCATTCTTGAAAAATATTTCAAGTGTCACTCCAGTTATCTTCTCCATCATCACTTCCAACTGCCTGAATACAACAAGTTTAAAATAATAAGTCAATGAAAAAGGAATAAGTTGGATACTTTAGCCGTGTTAGTAGTTTGTGTTCCATTATTCTTGGAGTGATTAGGAGGGTGAGGATTCGAGGAGTAGGGGTTGTACAAGGGAGAGAAAAATGCAGGTTATAATGTTGATACCTGACGGATTGCATTGGCTTTCTCCAATATTGCATTGACCTTGACGCTTGCTGGAGGCACTGTATTTCCAGTTGGTTTTGCTGGAGCAGTTCGTCTAAGATTGAACGACTGAATCATACAACAAAAAAGGAAAGTAGATAATGAGAATTCGTCAAATGACATGAAATTGGAAAATTATTATCATCAGATGCTTCATCATCCTCAAGTATGAAGAACATAGTTTCATAGTACTTCAACCCCTACTCACATTTCAAAGAAGGGTGAAAGACAATTACCTACAGAAGGTGGGTCACATTCATGAGAAAGAAAATTAGAGGGTAGTTGTTCAAGGAAACATGGAGCTTAAAGATGCTAGTTAACCCATTGAGGTAACAGGCTAAAACTAGCTTAGCTATCCAATATCTAATTCAAAAAGAACGGCTAGCTGATTTTCCAAATCTAAAAATTCATGAAGTATTCAGAAAATTCACTCAGGCTTAAAGAAAATTAACAGATAAAAATGGTAAACATAGCTGCACTAATCAATATCAAAACCAGACTGCAGACAAATATTCAATCACCAATAGGACAATAATGACCACTCACTTTTGCTCTAATCTGGTGTAGGAAGTCTTCCTTTTCATTGATTCCTCTGCCATTTCCAGCATGATCAGCAAATTGCCGCCCAGTTGTGTCTATTGACTGTGGCTGCTGCATGTGTAAGTCTTTTTGTCACTTCCTACTTAACCAAGTGGGATATGAAAGCAGAAAGAGAACCTTTAAAACAAAATTTCTGTTCCTTTTGATATTTTGTAGTGGGGTTAGGAAGAATACCTTGCTTTTCAATGTAAATGCAGCTTCAATAACTTGGTTTTGCTTGAATGGAGGAGGCTTAGGTTGATGGGAAATGGTCGATCCAGGCTCCTTGTGATCAAACACATGATGATGGTGTTCAGAGAAAAGATGTAGATCATCTTGTTCGTCATCTAAATGTGATTGCATATTCTGCCACTGCATTGAAGGAAGAGGTGGAGGAGGTGGTGTAGATTCCTTCAATGGCTCTAGAAAATCTCTTGCAGACGTAGTATTACCTACTCCATGCTTGAATGAGGAATGCTGGGTATCCAGAACCGGAAGATCAAATAAGTTATCAGACTGAGAATCCTCCAGAGAGGATTCTGCAAAAGGAATATGGTGTCTACTGCAGGTGTGCAAATCCTGATGAGTTGTTCGGCCATTCTCGAAAGATGTTGAAGTTGACTCAGTTAATGATATTCTATGCAAAGCATTGTATACTTCTTGGTTCTTTAAATTAGGGAAATTACCAGATTCCCACTGTTCAGAGTTTGACTCAGACTGATGGCTAAGATAATCATCTGATAGATCGGGAGATGATCCGGAAAATGTGTCATCATCGGAGTCTGAACCAACTTCTTGCAGAGGAATAGAAGGCTCTGGTACTAGCTGAAATGAAGGAAACATATCATTATTGCTTTCAGGAAATCTGAGCTTCAGTTTCGTAGTCTCAATGCTGTCTATTGGCTGGAATGAAATTTTCATATGTCCAAGTGGGGGTGATGAAGGAGGTGATGTGAAGGGGGACACTCTTCCTGGGAAGTCTTTGATTGTTCTACCCACACATTGTTGGTAGTCATTTATAGGCTCATTGCTTCCAGTGTTGAAAGAACTGGCTGAATCCGTCTTATCATTCCAACCAAGTGAGAGTTTCCCATGGAACCCATTTGTAAGCAATCTATTACCTAGTTCAAGAATACGTGATGAATTCTTTCCGTTCTCTTGACCAGCTAAAATAGGAGATTCTGGACTAACTGTACCGATTGTCCTAGATGTCATACCATATCCATTTGAAGAACTGTGAAGGGGCTTACCAGTGCAGTTTTGCTGGTATAAATTACTTGACTTGTCAAGTTTGACATCTAAATCTTTGGCTGAAAATCTTGATGATATGTTCTTAATAGAAAAGGCAACTCCTTGACCAGAATTTTGGCAATCAGCTTTCTCTCTAGACGTATTCTGTACATCATCTTGTTTCCCTGTATGCTTTTCACTGCTGGGAACAGGATCTTGCCTTGAAGCAATGACTTCCTCATTTTGATTAGATTCATAAACTTGACCAACACTATTTATTACACCATCTGGTGGCTTCGAGGGCTCAAGCCCGAGCAAGCCACCATTTGTCCAGAATTTGACTTTAGGAGTGGCAAGAAGTTGGGGTGGAGGTTTTTCAGAGTCGGAAGGACCACAATGGATCTTGTTGACCACTGGCAATGCTGAAGAAGGATTTCTAGGGCTAGAGGTGATATGATTGCTAACAAGTGGTTCCTCTTGTGATGCTTCCAGAATATTGGATCTTTTACTTGAAGGGACATCTATAGAACTGTCTGGTTTTAAAGTAATTCCAGCAATCTGCGGAGACGATAAAATCTCATCAAACCCTGAAGAGATATTCTCTGTAATTTCCTTACGTTTTACTTTGTTAGAGAAGGAGAAATCTCCAGGATCAGAGTCAGCAGATACCAAGTTGGTCTTACCACCAAAACCACGGTTCTCAGGGGAATTTCTGGCTGCAGCCTCGGGTATAGGAGTAGACAAATTCCGATCAGAAGGTTCTGCACTATTTACAGAGGTTCCATTCAAGGATGATTCAGTCTTCAAACTAGACTCTAGCTCCATTGCTCGTTTTCTTTGGCAATCCAAATCAGTTTCAGACTCTGACTCAATGGTGTTAAGTGCATCCATAAAACTGTCACTTTCACTTTCAATGTCATCAAACTGGCTTTCATAAGAAATTGACCTTTGTATAATTTCAGCCTCCGGCTCAGAACTTTGCTGTTGAATATTTTCAGAAGTTGCTATATCTAATACCTGTGTATCTAGGACTAGATTTTCTTGAAGTGTCTCCAAACTCTCATCAAAATCATACTTCTGAATACTCAGGTCCAACTGTTCATTCTTAACACTGCTACTTGAGAAAGGTGAACTAAGAACCACCTGCCCTTGTGGAAAATTGTTACTCTCTTCATCAGATATGACCCAAAGCTTTTCATTGGGAGAATCATCTTCTATGGAAGCACTTGGATTCATCTGTAACGGAGAGTAAAAGATTTCTTTAGACTCTACTTCAGCAGTTCTCATCTTATCACTCAAAGCAACAGGCAATAAGTTGCGGCCAATTTGCTCCTCTGTTAAGCTGTTTCCCATATCACTGTACTCATCATCGCCTTTTCGAACAGGGGAAGCACAATCAGGCAAATTATCATGATGAATCTGGGAGGGAGAAGAGAAGGATTCTCTAGATTCTTGTTTCTCACGTCCTGTTTTATCATTCCAAGTAATAGAAGATGTGCAACGATCAGCTTGCTCTTCGGATACAATATTACCAATGTCGTCATAAACAACTTCACATCTTTCCTCAGGAAAATCATGATTAAATGTATTGTTAAGATGAAGCTGTGAAGTTGAATCAAAGGATCCTTTAGACTCTTGCGTGTCAGGTAGCTTCAAGTTCCAAGAAACAGACGTTGAAACAAGGTCAGTTAGCTCTTGCGAAAAATCTTTGTCAATATCATTGAAAGTGTGATCACTCTTTTCTTCGAGAAAAGAATAATCAAAGGACTGATTGTGCTGCATTTTTATTGTAGACGAGACAGTCTCAGATTTTCCATCTTCAGGTTGAATAGAGAAACTTGGCTGTGAAACATAGTCCGTCAGACCCGACCCATGTCTCGAATCTATGTCAGATTTGAGGGTTGTATCATATGCGGAGAAACTCTGAACCCAGGAAGGACGCCTATCGAGATTTCTATAAGCAAATTGCATTCTGCAAAAATCACAAAGTTATATTTCAGAAAATTCCGATCTGTAAAAGCTACAAATATACTTCCCCCTACCCCCCTCCCTATCATACATCAATTCTCTAAAGTCACCACTTTTTCTCCATCTTTTCTGTCCACAAGAGAAGACAAGAAATGCATACCTACTACCATAATTGGGCATAGACGCACTACGAGAGACTTCTCCATTCCTCCTCCATGATCCTTTCTTCTGTTCAATGTTGACACATATTTGCGTTAGAAAACTTCTTGAAATTACTACCAAACAGAAACAAGCTTGCAATAGCTCAAATTTTTGGTTAACATTCATATGCACTTGTTGGAAAACACCAATGGAGATAGATCCTTTTTTGAGCTTATTATAAGAAGCACTACAAAAAGTAAATTCTAATATTACAGGGCCGAGAAACACCCCGTTAAACAAAAGACCATAGTCTATACCAGGGAATAGAACAAAATCTCAGTGCAAATAAGCTCTGATCCTTTTCAATTTTTACTAATGGAAAGATGACTCATAAGAAGCCCATCCCCCTTGCATCTTTTGCTCAATCTGCACATATAGTATCACCTTTCATTCCCGTTCTCTGTTAGGAGAATGGTTATGGAAAAAGACCTAAGATTAATGCAATTATAAACAGACAGTACTAACTTGTGCTTCTAGTAAATCCTTGATGTTCACTGTGCAAAGTTAGATGTCATCAATGTCAAGCACTGGTATGCTCATGGGTTGTGTCTCCTTCCCCGGCTTCCCCTCAACATTCTTTTTAAAGCCAAACACCTTCAACAACTCCCAATGAGCAACCCCAAAACAAGCAAAATAAAGGAAAAAAGGACAACCCTGTATTGATATATTGGCAGTGGATTCCTAATATTTGGTATAAACTAATACAACTATTTAGTTTTGGACTCTGCTAGGTTTCTATTTATGTCCTCCCTCCCATTCGAGGATAGTAATCAATACATGAGATATAGCTTTCCACATAAAGAAAGTTCTTCAAACCCAAAAGCTAAACAGACAATGCGGAAAAGATGAAAGAAAGGACAATGTCGCGGTCCTTCCCTTACCTAGGCCTTACGCATAGTGGGAGCTTAGTGCACCGAACTGCCCTATTTCTTTGTTCCAATTGACAGTGTAAGTTATATATTAGTTAATTTAGTTTATTTAGATGAAAATGCTATGTCCAAAAGAGAATATAATATGAACTACCACTTGAATATATTTCATAAATTTGTGCAAAAGATATTGTTGATATGCTTCTTTGCTCTATTAAATGTATCAACCAGTGAGGAATCGGTGTTTAGTTTTATTGAGTTATTTGCTTGAAAAGAACTTTAACAATAAAAGATCTGGTTGCAATTTTTCTTTGTTGAAAAGACAGTTCCATTATGTTATTAATTAACATGTTGGTCTTTTTTTTTAATCTGCTAAATTCATGTGATAGTTTACAATCAAAGCTAATTTCATTTTCATTTCATTTAGTTTTCAATAATTGTATCTCATTTTATGTTTCTTTGTCTATGTGTATAGACTATTACAAATTTATACTCCTAAATCTATATATTTGACATAAATGATCTTCTCCCAATGAATCCAATTTCTAGCTATCCTTGCAAATTATATGGTTCTAACCTATCCCATACAGCATACTTCTGGCTCTACCTATATGCAAGGCACATTTTGGAGAGGCTTTCATTGATGTGTGTGTACTTGTATTTTACTATTTAAGATGTAGTTCTTCAACTTTATAATATCCTTTATGTCCTGTGAATAGATACGAGGATACTGCTCTTAAAAATCCCAAGTCAATCTACACTAGTTAAGCTGTGGCAGGTATTTCAGAATAATTTGAGATACCTTAATCTTCCGACCCTTCTTTTCTTTTAGGACTTTGGCAATATATTCTTCGTCTGACCCAACAGATGCTCTCTTAAAGAAAGTCGGATCTGAATACCTTTTCAAGCAAGATCCAGGTCCTCCAGGGTCAAATCTGAAGAGACAAGTACAAATTTTATGAGTGTAACAGTGCAATCAGAATATACAAATATAGCTATAAAGGTGAGTTCACATACTTGTCAAGCAAATGCAAGCGTGGCGGAGCATGACACTCTTCGTACGAATCCATGATAAATCTTGGCAAGTCATTGTATATAAAATGATTTTGTTCACTACGGATACGGGCATGCCAATTGGATCCTGCATACCAACTGCTTCCATAAAAAAAAACTCGAGCAGGAAAAGAAGCCATTTGATCTGCGGAAATAGATATTCCAAATACACCGAAAGTGAAGTATTTCCTACAACCAACACTTCATTTGTGGAGCTATTTGGAACATCATTTGTATCATAGACAGATATATCTGAGCGAGATAAATAAAACCAAATCACCCCCGTTCCCACTATCTTCTATCATCGGTAGAAGAAATCCAGTAATTGAGATTAAAAAGTCATACCAGCTGTATAAGCAAAGTGTAAATGACTCCGTTGCGCCAATACTGATTTCTCAAGTGGAGGAAGTGCAGCTTCAATTTTTTGCACCCGAACAACCAACTTATTGCTTCTCGAGGATGTAACCATCACTTGCTCTTGTAAGCCATGAAACACTTCCGCTGCAAATCTACAAGTACAAAACTTCTCTTAATTACTATGTTCTAAGCATTCAAAAACTCAGCAGGAAGTCCTGAATTGATATAGCTCATACAGATTATACACTGTAGTTAAAACCCATCTAAGAAATGGTAAATGCTGGGCCAGCATTGTTAAAATGTAGTTTAATGTGAGCCCCCGCCCCACAAGGATATAGCTTACCGGTCAATGAAGTTTTAATGAAGACCATGAGATACCAAGGTTGAAATTCTAGCAGAGGCAAAAAATTAAGGTGATTCCTTCCCATCTGCCTAAGCCTTGATAGGTAAAGTTACCTGATACATGATCCTGTATTGGTGTAAAGATGCAAGTATCTGTAAAATCGTTAAGGTGCATGCAAGCTGGTATAGAAACTCTATTATATACCATGTATAAGAAAAAGAATAGGAGTTCAATGTGGTGAACTTCCCTTCTTATCAGAGGTTAATGGCTCCTTGCCTTTTGGAGGAAGAAGTAATGAGTTGTGCTTAACTACGCATTTGATTTTTGTAGGGAAGAATTCTTTTGTTGCTTTTGGATAGTTTTCTGAGTTTTAGTTCTAATATATCTTTTACTGCAGATAACTTAAGTGCTCTGAATTAGCCATCAGTTATTTGGAGCTGATATTGATATATAAGTTGCAGGGGGTATTTCAAACAGCCAACAATAATATGTTTGACCAAGCTACTGAGAAGCCGAAAGTGTTTATATTAGAGAATAGGGGTGTTTGTATGGTAAAATTAAAAGCTTATAGTAGCAGAAGCTGGAAAAAAGTAGCTTTTTCCCAGAAACACACCTGCAGCCTTGGCCAAGTGCAAATTACTGCTCTAATATTGGCAAAAGTGCTTACCAAATTGATTAGCCAAACACAAACTGCTAATCTTCAAAATCACTTTTTCAAAAAACTACTTTTGACAACATAAAAACACTAATCAAAATAAGCAGGTTTTGGCAGCTTGGCTAAAGTCTAAACAGGCGAAGTCTCAAAAGTGTTTAACATTTTGCCTTATCCTTTAAGATCAACACAAGGTCCTAAAAAGATTAGGGGTACATACTATTATCTATTTCTCTATAGTAATTTTGGTCTTCATTTGGTGGAACGAGATATATGTAAGTTTACTCTCAGTTTAATGGCCATAGAGTAAGTTGAAAGCACTATACATAAACCCCATTCGTCTAAATACTTTTTCACTTCACAATTCTCTAGAGTCAATATGACAAAACCCTTCACCACAAATTTCTTTGGTAAATCTATTTGCTATCTTCAAATCAAAAGTTTATCCTTTTCTCATTTTCAACAAAATTCAGTCAACTTGACTTAGGTAGATCCGAAGTAACCAAATTGTACACAAAAAGGAGTTACCTTCTTCTTCTTTTTTTCTTATTTATAAGACATCTTTTATCTCCTAATTCAAATGACATTTTTCCAATTGAAATAACCAGAAGTGTTTAACATCACTAGTATAGTTTCAAAAATCCAAATCAAACAAACAACTACTACACCTCATTCTCAAACAAGTTAAGAGGTGAACTATGTGAATCCCGACTTCTTCATTTAAGCTCATTTTGTATCATCATCATACTAAATAATAAAATGAAAACTGATATCAAATATATATAATAAATAATAAAAACTATAGTTCTCTAACAAGTCTAAAACCTATTCTCAAATCTCAACAAGTAGCATGACATATATGAATCTTTTTCTTTCATTGGGCCCTATCATTAGTCAAGTCTGCATTGATGCAAAGGAAAATTTAAACCACATTAACATTTTATTTCACTACTTATATATAATCTACCAGTCAAACTAACATACTTGTGTCATGAAAAGTGGAGCTGAGAAACAACTTATTTTGCATGCACCAAACTAGGGAAATAATTATGAAAGAATGAAAACAACAAGAAAGAAATATGCTGATAAAAAGGAGCAAAATCAGATAATTCCTTCTCATCGAAAAAAAGTGTAAATTTACTTAGCTATAAACTTAATTCGAAATTTAGCCAATTTCAGCTCAACTAATTTGAATTTTCAGCAATACATCCGTTTAGTTAGTACAAACAAAGTTCGATTTTTTTCAGAGAAATTACTTCAACTTCACCACACACAATATAACAAAATAGAACTCAAAAAAAAAAAAAATCAAAGATAAAACTTTTTTCCGGAAAACGCTCACTGAGATTGAACAAAGCTGGCAAAGAGCAGAAAATGAAAAAAAATGTGTTTACAAAAATTGTGAAAAATGGAAAAACGTACTCAGCGAGATCGCCGAGCTGACGCAAGATCCCGACGAGTCCAGCGACTGCTACTCCGTCAAGCACCGCCTTTGGATCCTCCTTCTCGGCGTCTCGGTACAATTCCGGCGTTCCCAATCCGTACACATTCCTCACCGCAGTTCTCACCAACGGCATCGTTCCGTTTCACCTCTCTCTCTCTCTCTTTCTACTTTGCCTACAAGTATTCTTTAATTGAATGTGAGAGAATTAATAAATATATGAGAAATAAATGATGAAATGATGAGAGAGAAATGAAAGAGGGGTAGTTGAAGGAGTGGAGCAGCTTAACTACTGGGTTAGATAGAGAGAGTGATGTATAGAGAGAGAAAATTTGTATATGTAGAGAGAGAAAACGATAGGTCTATAGTTTTCAGAGTGAAAATGGTGAATTCGTCCAAAGAGAAACGACATTGCCAACTCTGCAAGCCATGCTTCCTGGGTGGGTGGTATCATTACAGGTTGAACAACAGTAGAAAGACTGTCTTGCCCTTTATGACTAATCAAATTGCATTTTACCCTCTTTAAGTGAATTTGACATTTCACTTTGTATTTATTTTAGGGAAAATTCTATTCAAACTAAATAATATAGTCATAATTTCTTTTATTTGTTATTGATATGTATTTTTTATTATTTATTTTATATTGAAATATACGAGATATTACTACGGCAAAGGATAAAAAAATTTCTGAGCTCTGATTCAAATTTCTCTAGATTCATTCCCTCACGAAAAATTATCAAATCATTTGATCCTTCAGTCATCCAATATAAAGAAGGGAGAATTAGTCAATCAAATAATAGATGGAGGAAAGACCGCTCAATAAATGAAATTGCCGAAAGATTTTCATTTGAACTGTTTGAAAGTTATCCAACTTGAGTTATGAGAGCGCGAATGATTTTTTTTTCATTTTATTCATATTTGATGCGAGAATTTTCTTTTTATTTGTAATAAAAAAAAGTAACTAACTGGATAATACATTATCATTATACTTAGTTATAAAGTTGAACATTTGTTTAGTCAATTTTCATTAATATGAATTTAGGAATAATGAAAAGTCACTTTTTGAATCACCGAATATTCTTATTTTTCATTATTACCCCATCAGTGCAAGTCAGTTGAACACCGTAATTGATGAGTGGGAAGGTGATTTAGGTGCACCTCTCGCCCAGTGGGAAGTAATGTATCAGTTTCCCTCCCTTTCCTGCTAGGATTGAAAATCCTGTATTTTACATATCAATATGATTGGGTCCTTGGGTTTCTAAATAGGCTCATTCGGTATACATATGTGTCGTATAAAAATTAATTGCAGAAAAATATATAAATAGACCCATTTGGTATACGTATGAGCCTGGCAGAAAGTAATTCTTTCTGTAGGTAAGTCTTTAAAAGTCAAAGAAAAATTGTCCAATTGATGATTTCAGAGCTCAAAAAAAGGATTTTTTTTCTTTTAGCATGTGTTGCACAGGCTCGTGCACTGATTTACGTTCAATATAATCCCAGGGGCTTCATCTAAGTAGAGTGATAGATGGTCCTGCCCTCCAAACCGAGAGGGGATCCACGACAACTATAAATATAAATTTGTATGTATATGTATACAAAAACATACAGATTAATAGTTATAGCAAAAATAAAATCTGTTATGAAATGCAATTATACAAACTATAATTATAACATATAAATATAATTTTTTATGTTCCTAATCTAAAATTTACTCATTATTTTAAGGGGTAATTACGACCCCCAATTTCAATTTGAAGGGGTAAATTGGAATTTTGCAGTATGATTATAGTACATTTTAGTGTCCGGAATTGGTGGGAAGAGCAGACGAATGACAATGTTACCCTTTATCTTTATGTATTGTTTATTTGAATAGTGGGAAAACATTTGGGGGTTCCCATGAGCGTTTGTTTATTCCGCCGTGTATGGTAGGTCACGGCACCGCGCCATTATATTAACTATTAAATATAAGAAATATACTCTACTTTTCTTTTTTTAAGTGCTATTAATTTTAAAAAAAGTTTTTTATTTCTGATTCTCTATTTTTTTTTTGAAGGACAATAAACGTCAAACACACACCTATTGTGTGAAGTAATTTTTTATATATTCTCAAATATTGTTTTATTTATTTATTTATTTTTAAGTTGTTATCTAGAGTATGTTATTTTAGCTGAAGTATAACTAAATTGTTCAATCTATTGACTAATTAGGCTTCGAAAATATAAATTGGCCTGAATTAGTACTTAAATTAATTGTAAAAATAATTGTTATGATAAGAATAAATAGTTATGTAAAAAAAAAATATTTACTTTTTTAATTTTTTTAAAAAGTAAAAAAGTATACGTACTCGCACAACTCTCTTTCTTCGCACAACTCTCTTTCTTTGATAACAAGTGATAATTATATTAAATTAATCTTCGATAGAAATTAATAATTACAAATTTGAATAACCATCATATATTATATTTATCTAAACAAGTCATAATTGTTTTAACTAAAGCGCTAACTTAAAAGTGGTAATAATAAATACTTATTTACGATCTCTATAATACAATCTAACAATGTTTACATTATATTCAAACACATTAAAAACTCAGTTGTTAATTATATATCTAGATTTTTCATTTGTTAGTAAAAAATTAATTAACTCATGTTGAAAATCTTCTAAATATAATATTATATTATATAAATAGGTACATATATTATGCATCAATTAATTTGATATTACAATTTCACGTGAATATTTTTTCACCAAATGAAACTACTACTGGATGTCGACATATCTAAAAATTTAACTATATTTCAATTTTCTCAATATTTAATTCAATTATTATATAATAATTAAATCATGTGATAAGAACCAAAAAAAACATGATAGAAAATATATTATTCTCTTATGCGTACTAACTCAAGAAAAGGAATAACATTACAGCATAACATTAGGAACTTCTTCCTTAAGATTAAGACATTTAACGACAAAAGTGTTACATATGATCGGCTTTTCCTATGTTTGTTAAAAAATAAGATAAATTCAGGCGAAACATATTTTTGATTTAACAAAAAACACTTAAGACAATATCTGGCTTTAATTTTCTCTTTTAGAGTCCGCTATAATAAATTTAACAAAAATAAATATTATCATTAAAAAAGTATTGAAAATTTATATATGGACTAGAAAGATACTTTTAATTCGAAAAAATTAATAGTAGTACTTTAAAAGCAATTTCACTCCAATAATACTATTAATGTTTTTTAAAAATATTTTCGATAAAACTGCTCATAACAAAATTACTTAAAACAACAATCATCGAAATACTTATTCAAAAATCATTGTGAAAAACTTTTCGAAAAAGTTATCCAAGCAGACAATTAAATCACAGTCTTCAACTTTCTCATCAATGAAAGAAACAAGAATTACAGTCAATCATGTGGATTCTTGTTAGATCTTGTGCTATTTATTTTGTCTCAAAACTCCAAAGGAATAAAATATCTTCACTTATAATTTAGTTGTCTAATTTTAGTTTAACACGAAAAAGAAAGACTTTTTTTATTAATTTTATAATATTATATTAAAGATATGTTGAATCATGAATGTATCAAAATATTTGTCGATCTTATAGTCTAACTGGTCTTAAGCTAGCATATCTGGTGAAAAGTTAAAATTAAAAAATTATAAAAAAAAATAAAAAATATCTTTTTAATCAAACTAAAAATAAAAATAATATTAACACATTGATAGGAAAGACTATTTAATCTCCCCGTCTAATTACTATACGTAGATCTAGCAAAACAATTAAAATTAAAAACAAAGAGCATCTTCATGTCAGTATAAACGTAGTTGACTTGAACTAATAATTAATAAATCTATATATTCATTCAACTAAAATATGATTCAATGGTTTTAACTTTATTTAGCCGTTTGGAATCTTAGTTGGTGCGAACTTCAACTAATTCCTGCATATAAATAAATATCTTTATCTGCCCCAAAAAATTAAATAAATTGTAGTAATAGCAGTACAGTGATAATTATTGAGCTTTTATTGTCAGGCTATTTATATAAAGATATGTAAAGGGCCCCAAAATATTCCAAAGCCTACGAAAAGATTGATGAACCAACATTTTCTAGTTTTTCTTCTACATTGTCAGCATATATACGTTTGACGTTTTAAACAAAAAAAATTAATTTTACGAAATATTTATTATTTTCATCAATATATATATTAAACAGTTCAGTTAAAAAAAATCTAGATACAACCGAAAAAAATTAGTTAATATTTATGTTAATTCACTTCATTAATTAATATACTATTTTCCAGAACTTGAACTCAAAAAGTTAGAAACAGTTTTTTATTACTGCTATTTCATGGTAATTAATACTGAGGTCAAAATTTGCCCCCACGGCCGTACTATTATCAAAAAAAGAAAAGGAAGAAAAATTATGGGATGTAATAAACCAAACTAAATATAAATTAAAGAGTAGTAGCACATGCTATTCAATTTCTTTAAAGGTAATTATTTTATAGGTTAAAAGATAAGGTTTCAGACACTTATTTTATTAATTAACTAAACATTTAAAGTAACTCTACCAAAAATAATAATAATACTCCATTATATACATAATTTCAGAAAGATAATAGCTGTCTGAGATCCGAGAAAAATATAATGAAAGGATCCGTACATTTATTATCATTGCTTTCATTTCCCATGTTAGTATAAATGTCATTTCTATTATAAATAATTAATTTATAATATTTATTAGTAGCCTTACAAATATTTATTTAATAAAAATAAAAAAATTAAGTTAATAAATCATGTTTAAAATTAAATTAATTAATTAAAATAAATTTATTTATATTTATTAATTAAAAAATAGCTTTAAAAAATTAAATTAAAATAAAATAATAAAGTCTTTAAATAGAAACAGAGGGAGTAATACGAATTTCATAGTAGCTCAGTTTTTTCTCTATATAACATCAATAGGAATTGGTTAAATCTAGAGCCTAGGGACCGGCCTATTATTAATAGAACATATGAAGCTAATTTTATTATAATCTACTCTAATAATTTTGTGACATCTTTATCTTCATAAAATTTAATAGAAAATTTAGGATTAAATCTAAAATAATATTTTATGTTATATTTGGTTGAAGATATGATAGCATATTGAAGTTTCATCTATGTTTGAACATAGAAGTATGAAATTTGAACAAAAATAGTATTTAACTAAAAATTGAAAAAAAATACTTCAAAGTTAAAGTAATATTTAAATACTATATTCAACTTGAAACAAAATTTAAAAAAAAAATCGAGTGGAGAAAAACTGCCTGACAAATGTCAACAACACTTTTTAAAACTTAAATTCTTCTTCAACAAAATTTCCAAAAACCAAACAACTGTATGACTAAACTTTATTTAAAATCATTTTTTTTCGAAAGAAGGGGAAAAATTCAAAGGACCTTGCGGATATGAGATGTACACTTAATATAGTAGTTTTGATCCATCTAGATAAGAAAATATTACTCCTTTACATCGTGGGGATGACACGTTTAACTGAATATTATGAAATTAACTTAAAAAATGAAAGAAATGTATTTAAAATTTATGCTAAAAAATAATAATAAATTATAATATTTATGTGACTATAATTTATTTCATTTAAAATTAAAGTAGTTTAAAGTTAAATTATAAAAAAAGTATCCATTTTTCTTCATATATTAAATATTTTTTATTAAAAAAGTCTATAGTATTAGTTTTAGAGTTTAATATGCAAGCAACAACCTCACAAATGAATTTAGCTGCCTAAGCCCTAACTAGCCAGGTAGTACTAGTATGTAATTGTCAAGCTCGTTTGGTTGGTAATTAAGTTATTTCAAGAGTTATTCAAAGATTATTATTTTATTTTTAATATAAAAAAATAATGTTGTAATTTTGAAATAACTAATTTTGAAATAAATTATTTCATGATCTTCTTTCAATCAAACATAATATAAATTTATTCTAAAATTTAATATGAAAATTAATTTATTCCTTATTCTTCTACCAAGTATCCATAGTTTTATTTGGGTGTTTGGTCGTTTTTCTTTGATTGTAGTAATAAATAACTTTGTATTCATTACAAAAAAAAGAAAAAAAGCTTTGTAAGAGTTTCTGATATTGTCTTTAGCTCCTCTATGACTCGTCGCTTTCATTTACAACCATGCAAGTATTGATTGTGTTCCTAAATTATAATTACAAACTCATATACTCAGGGAATACTATTCAGAAGGGAAAAAATGTTTAAAAGAGAGATTTTAAAAAAAGATTTCATAATTACTTTTTTTTGGAAAAGTTAAGTAATTAAATGATTTAAGATAACATAATTTCTAAAAATTTTAACATTAGAACTAATCACGAAAATCCTCCTTTTTCCTTCTCTCTCTTTAAACATTTTGATACATCACTCTTCTCCATCAGATACAATAAAATTTTATTTGTGAATAATGCATCTGATATAAATGTTATTGTTGATACAAAAATTCACATTATTAAAAACCTAAATCAATATGAATTTGATGCGTAACCTATATATCGTTTGGTATGTACCGGTCGAAGGAATAATTTGTCCATAAATCTTGAAAAATTTGACATTATAATAAGAAAAAAATTGAAAGTAGGATGTAATTGATGCCCAAATTATTGGATTTTTCTTTATACTTATTTTTTTGTCATAGGAAACTCACTATTTTTGAGAATTTATTTGTAGGGTTTTCTAAGAAAATTAGTAACCCCAACAGTGTTAAAGGGCACAAATAAGCCCTGTTGATTTATGTTAATGAAACTGTCTTCTTCTTCCCACACTCCATTCCCCTGAAAAGACCCCAATAGGCACACCTCGACTTATTTTACTGAAATTATACATATTTTTAAAAATAAAAACAATAGAAGAAGAGATCTTGGTAACTTAATGTTATTTAAATTTCCCTATTTTTCTTTCCGGCTGAATAGCTCAAGTGGACGTTTGATTATGTTTTCTTGTGAAATTTTTATTTTTATTTTATTTTTAAGTGTAAAATTTATGACTAAACACCTCTCTTTTTTTTTAAAATCGTTTTTCAAATTCTTAAATATAAGTTGAATTTTGTACTTCATGGTCAAACATGTTTAGATAGAGTTCGGAAAAAAAGTGTTTTTATTTTTAAACTTCCTTTGTTTTATTGGATATCACGTTGTCAGTGACGGAACTACAGTAGGCTGAGGGTGTCAATTGGACACCCTTCGTCGAAAACTTACAAAGTATATATTAGTAAAATAATATTTTAGATGATTAAATAACATATTTTGGACATTCTAAAATTACAATAAATTGTCATAGCCTAGTTGGATTCCTCGATGTTGAGGCACGTACAACTAGTTATGCGCGAGTTCGATTTCCCCTATCTATACGTTCCTGATTAACGCCTAAACGATTCCCCCTAACTACACGTTCCCGATTAACGCCTAAATCATAATTAATAAATATTTTATTGTAAAAGTAATTTAAAAAATAATATTATCAATTAAATTAATTAAGAGAAATTTTTGAAAGGTTTCTAATTAACACCTAAATTATAATTAATAGATTTTTTATTTTTAAAATAATTCAAAAAATAATATTATCAATTAAATTAATTAAGAGACTTTTTTGAAAGGTTCCTAATTAAACGCCTAAATCATAATTAATAAATTTTTTATTTTTAAAATAATTCAAAAATTAATGTTATCTATTAAATTAATTAAGAGAAAAAAAGTTGAATATTATCTAATAAATTAATTAAGAGAAAAAAGTTGAGTTGCCAATTGATTTTTTTAATTTTTGTTAAAATTTAAACAAAATTCAAAAGTAATTATTTAATTTAAATTTAATAAGCTAATCCTATTTATTTAATTTTTTCTATAAAGCTACTAAAAATGATAAAGGCTCAATATAATTTTTTTTTTAATAACACTCTTTTAGTTCTACTTTTTATTTTTCATGTTTCATTGTTAGTCATGAGTGATTCGTGAAATCTTGAAGCATAAAAGAGATTCATTCTAAATTAACTTGTCTTTGTTTTTTTGTTTGTCCATTCACATCCTATTAAATAAACATGAATATTAAAACTAAATATTATGTAGTGAATTATAAATTTTTTGGTATATTCTTTTATTAAAAAAATTATTCATAAATGTCACGTATTTTGATTTATAAATTTTTCAGTGCACCCATTCATTAAATATTTTTATTTATCTATTCAATTTTAGACATTCTTCGTGAATTTTTGTACGTGACTCAACTAACCTTGTGACAAATAAATTTGGCTTCGACAGATCACACTGTGTATATTTTTTTTGTATATGACAGTGCAAAAGATTAAGTTCACTCTAAACTCTACCCATTAAAAATTATATTTTCTTCCAAAGTGTGGTAGAAGAACATTGCTTTATGATTGTCATGAACCTTTTACAATACGTACGTGGTAGCTATAATTAATTTCCCCAAAAAAAGGTGTCAAAACTCATACATTATGACTCCCATTTCTCGTGTGGTCCTTACTAAAATGTATATAATTTATACCTACATGTTCAATGTCTCCATGTTTCATGTTTGTATAAATATGTGCAGACAGTTTAGCAGCTATAATACAATTGATAGTTTTCACATAGTATGAAGTTTTTATATTTATGAAGAAAAAAAATGATTATTAAGAAATTCAAATTACATGTTCGAATAAAATGTGTAGCGCTCTAAAGGACCACTCGATCTCATCAAACTTGTCTGATCTACGTACATGCAACAGCATCCTTTGACCAACCAAATGACATACACAAAATTTCAGTGAAAAACTTTCACAGCTAATATTTGATGGCACAGAAAGTGTACCACACAGAATTACAGACCAACTTTATATCTACATACAAATACTTGTAGGGTTCACTATGTTTTTTATAATTTCATCTCTACAAATTACTCCCTCCCTACGTTCATTTAGAACTGTTGGGTGGTCTTGAGCCTTCTCAACCCAAAAGCTAGCTCAAAGGTTGAGGCTTTCCCTCACACTTATAAATTGACCACCAGCCCCTTCCACTTCCGATGTGGGATAACCCAACAATCTCCCCCTTCACACATCGGGCCTTGGGCTGGAGAGCACAACCCAGTTTCTCCCGGTGGGCTGAGACTTGTTGACAACCTGGGCTTTGATACCAATGTTGGGTGGTCTTGGGCCTTCTCAACCCAAAAGCTAGCTCAAAGGTTGAGGCTTTCCCTCACACTTATAAATTGACCACCAGCCCCTTCCACTTCCGACGTGGGATAACCCAACAAGAACAACATTTTAAAATATATTTTTTCATCTTATTACTGCAATTCACAATAACTTTCATATATATTTTATATATTTAAAATTTTTTATATTAAATTCGCTTTAAAAATAAGTTAAACTGTATGAATTTTGCCGCTACATATATCACTATTAAAGGATTGATAAAATCTGAATGTTTATATTTTAGAGCAATTAAAAGCTCAACAGCATGATTCCACATATTTTCTTATGAAAACGTACGATGAACTCCATTAAATTGAACATTAATGTCATTCAACTAATTAATAAGTAGCAGGACTATATAAGTTACACGGTAAAGACGTAAGCACATAGCTAGCCATCACTAGTATAATTTAAATGTCAACCATGAGTGGATGCTTCTAGATAGATCCAACTTTAGCCATAAATGTTCTTACAATAAGGATTTCTTTTTAAAATAAAAATTTATATATAACTGGTTCATGGTTTCATTGACCAGAATCAAAAGGTCTAAAACCATTGATTTGTGAAAGAAATTAATTAATTAGTGGATTCAAAAGTGTGTTGTTTAAGTTTGATCAATGATGAATTATTCAAAGTCAACAAATGCTTTGTCAAATACATGGATATATTGATCCATTGGATATATAAGATATAGCATTAAACAATTTTTTATTAGTATAAACATAGTAACTCAAAAATTGTTCATTCACAAAACCAAAAACAATGTTTTCGTATTCTTCTTTGCTTGTAATAACACTTTGTTCGTTATTCATAGTAACATTAGCTAATGTTCCTCCTTCCAAAACCTTCAAGTACATAAATGAAGGCTCATTCGGCGAATACTCCGTAGAATACTTTGCAGATTATCGTGTATTGGACATTGTCAACTTCCCTTTCACCCTTTGTTTCTTTAATTCTACTCCAAACACCTTCATACTGGGGCTACGAATGGGTCATCGTAGATCTGAGTCCATAATGCGATGGGTCTGGGAGGCTAATCGTGGCAACCCTGTCCGCGAAAACGCCACTCTAACGTTTGGTATTGATGGAAATTTGGTGCTAACTGATGTCGATGGCACGGTAGCTTGGCATACAAATACTGCCAACAAAGGTGTAACTGGGCTAAAACTTTTGCCTAATGGGAACTTGGTTTTACATGACAAAAATGATTTATTTGTTTGGCAAAGTTTTGATCACCCAACGGATACACTATTGGTGGGCCAAAGTTTAAGGGCTAAAGGCCAATATAAGCTTGTTAGTAGAAAGTCCAGTAAAGAATCTGTTGATGGGCCTTATAGTTTTGTACTAGAAGGGAGACATTGGGCCATGTATTATACAAGTGTAAATTCACAAAAGCCTTTACCGTATTTCAAATCAGATGATTTTGGTAATGGGATAGGCTCTTTAGCTAATTTTGATTTCTATTGTGAGCCAGAGTATGGTGAAAATTATGCTTTTGAGCTAGGATTTAGGATCAACATGACCAATTCTTCTAGCTCTGGTACATCTATATTTACTAGGCCTAAATACAATAGTACATACACTATGTTTAGAGTTGATATGGATGGTAATTTAAGAATGTACACTTATGAACCAAATGTTGATTGGGGAGCATGGGAAGTAACATATCGACTTCTCGATAGGGATAACGATGGAAAAAGTGAATGCAAGCTACCGATGAGGTGTGGATCATTAGGCGTTTGCGAGGACAGCCAATGTGTGGCGTGTCCGAGCCCTCGAGGCTTGATTGGGTGGAGTAAAGGATGTGCACCACCAAAGTTGCCAGTATGTAAAGGAGGAGCAAATGTGGACTATTATAAGGTGGAAGGAGTTGAACATTTTACTAGTGAGTATAATGAAGGAGTTGGACCTATAAAAATAAGTGAATGCAAAAATAGGTGCAACAAAGATTGCAAATGTGTGGGCTTTTTCTACAAACAAGAGTCATCAAAGTGCTTGGTTGTACCTGAGCTTGGAGCTTTGGTTAAAGTGAACAATTCCTCCCATGTTGGCTACATCAAGATCTCAAAGTAGATGAAGTTATTACTGATTTGTATTTATATATATGAAGCAAGCATTTTATTTTTTTAAATTTCAGTAACTTTAGTCAAAATATAATGAATTAATAAATGCACTTAATGTACCAGAATCTATTAATTTAGAAAAGAAAAGTCCCCCAAAAAGAAATGCATATCTTTCTTGGCCATTTGTTACAAGTCATGCTTCACAAAATACACATGCCGAGTCAGAACTTTTAGTTTAATGAATTTTGAATCACAATTTGCTTTTTACTTAGTTTGATTCTGTATAGATTATTTACACATATAAATACAACGTTTGAGCTAAAGTTATTGAGTCTGTGCACCTGTAACTCGAAAGGTGGCTCCGCCCTGGCTCAATACATACTACAGATACACACAAGAATTTATAAATATAAGAAAACAAACCAAGATGCATAGAAAAAACTGAAATACTACATCTATTATACATGACTCCTGCTGAAAATGATGCAAAGTATATTTATAAAAATAGCTGAGAAGTAATTTAATTTACAATGGAGGAGAAATCCCTTAACAAATTTCCAACAGACAGTTATTTGATTGAAAGAAACTGATTATCTAACTAAATTATTATAGACTAAGACCTCATTATGTGTATATATATATATATATATATATATATAATATAATATAATAATAATAACTTAATAAGAAAACATAACTAGCTAGATAGCTAGTATGTTGAGGTACATATTTGTCTTGTGGCAGGCATCATCATCTTCTATATATCTACTTCAGATAAATCCAATTCATGTGACCACCCTACATATCTGCAATAAATTTGGTAAGCATAAAGTAAGAAATATCCGGAAAAACAAAAAGATGAAATTAAAGAAAAAACATTGAATGATTGTAGGTATTAGTATTCATGAAATAGTAGTGATATAGCAATGTTGATTACTCCATCCATCCCAAATAATAATAAAAATTTATAGTAGTGACAAGATTTAAATAAACTAGATATATCTGTACAAATTGTCAGTAGAGTTTGAAGAGTACTTACAACAACAACATACTACGTGTATTCCATAAGTGGGGTCTGAGAAGCCTTATCTATATAGAAAGATTATTTTCGATAGACTCTTAGCTCAGATAAAGATAAAGCAGATAAAAAACAAGTATCTAAAGAAAATATAATAGTGAATTAAGCTATGCTGACATTAACAATAAAAAAACGATAATCAAGACAAATGAAACAAATAGAAGTACTAAAATCAAAGAATAAGACAATATGAGAATAATAGTAACAATACTGATACTGAAAACAAGACAATACTCGACTATGTATATTCTACCCTAATCCTCAACTTTCAAGTCCTCTTCTCTCGGATCATGCCTTTGATAAGCTACATGTATGCCATTTCTAATCTATTCGCCTCTCTCCATACTAATACTTCTTTGGCCTACCTTAACGTCTTCCCATATCCACCATAGCCAGAGTCTCACCTTCTCACTGGTGCATCCTTACATCTACTCTTCATCTGCCCGAGCTATTTCAATCTTGCCTCCATCTTATTCACCATAGAGGACACTCCCACCTTGTTCCGAATATCTTCATTCCTAATCTTTATTCTCTCCTCTTTCATATTTTAGACGTGAGATTTAATTTTTTTTAAAAAAAAAAAAATGTTGTAAACGGCTGAAGGAGTGAAAAGAGATATACTTATTTTGTTCATATATTTATATGTCATCCACAAATTAAATGCATTTAGTCTAGCTCTAAGTCACTCGTTTTTGCATCAATTGATTGCAATTTGTTCAATCAAATTAAACCTTCCAACTTTCTTGTAGACTGTAGTATCGAATCTACAAATTATCAAGCTATATGCAAACCTTGAACAAAGGTCACTCATATTGTGACAAATGATCCACTTGTGTCCACGCTAGAAGATGACAAAGGTGACACTTAGAACGTCAATGACAAATGTATTGGATATGTGTTGACAAAATTCTAGGTCAAGTGTAGATAAGAAAGGAAAAAAGTTACTTCTAGGAGATATTATCGTATGTGTGTGAACAAAGTCTCATGTAAAAAGAAAAAAAAAAAAGAAAAAGGAAGCAACTTACAAGGGTTGAACAACCTGTTAATCCTCCCTGATCAGTTCAAAATTTGGCACAAACCCTAATGATCATCATAAGATGTTGTGTAAAAATTCACCAGGACAATTTTCTTTCAAAATGGAGTATTTGGAAACTGTTTAAATAAAACTTTCCACTTACGTACCTATTGATGAGAAGCTCTTATATAACTACATAAATATCATAGACATACTGAAGAGTTTAGACCACAAATACCAAACAAGTTAATTTTTATTTATAAAAATATATGTGCTTAGTAAATAACGTTCACATAAATTGAAAACATTTATGTATTTGTACGATTAATGAGCTAGGAAGCTGATCGTATGTAGAAATAAGTTCCTATGCTTAAATTTCTAAAGCTAATTATAAAATGAAAAAGTTGAAGAAATTCCACCAAGATAACTTAAGATTACCATCATATAATAAAATGTCAAGGATGGACTTTAAGCCTAAATCAACCTAATTAGCTTATTAGGAAAGGATTATTCGAAACCATGTAAGGAGTTCATATTCTCATGAGAACGTACAACTCCAAAAAAAGAGAAGAAAGAATAGATTATAGAAGTCTCAATGCTTTAATTCGAAAACTAAAATATTAATGGTGCAAAAAATACATTCCATCAAGAAAACCACTAAAAATATAAGAAACCATCCAAATAAATCAAAGTAACAGAGAAAATATATGTTTACCTCATATAGAATGTCACTTAATTTACTCACAAGTACTACCAAATTACACAAAAAAATTAATAAACACCTTAGTCTCGGATATATTTTTTCCACCAAAAAAACCGCAATGTGAGGGGACTTATGCATTATAAACCCCTATCTATACTTCAAATATGAAAAACAACAAATGAAGACGGGACACCAGAGGCTGAACGAGATATGGATTCACGAGAACCCAATAGCTTTTGCCCAAACACACTCTCTTTATATATATATATATATATATATATATATATATATATATATATATATATATATATATATATATATATATAAATATTAACTTAAGGTGCAGTAGTAAACTTATAATCTATGGATGAATGGGTCTTTTTGATATGACTTGGACAATGATCCTATCATGGTTTAGTTTTTGAAATTGAGTTATGCGATCAAGATCTATTTTATATTTATATTGTATGAGAGCAAAGTCTATTCCAACTCTTGTTTCCTTATGTTGGGCCCATATTAAATTGTTCATGCATCAGATGTTCAGAGTTAAACTATTATTCTTGTTTCCTGATTTTGGACCCGTATTAAATTGTTCATGCATCAGATGTTCAGAGTTAAGCTACTATTCTTGTTTCCTAATATTGGGCCCCACATTAAATTGTCCATTCACCGGATGTTCTTGGTGTAGGTCATAAAAGTTCCCTTAGAAGAAAAGAGACATTCCCTAAGTAGGAAGTTGAACATAATAAGCTACAAAAGGACTAACTAGCTAGGTATACCTTGAAAATATATTCTTATTTAACAGCAACAAATATGACTATTTACAGACAAATAATACGAAAAAGGCTTGAATGCTAGAACCTACGTACAAAAGGCAAGCATAATATGTCTGCTTATATATATTATCTGTATATTCGTTTGGAACTTTTTGTAGCAATGATTATACATATATGATTGTTGGTGATGTACAGAAGATTCTATTAATTATATTATTTAAAATGGTCCAAGACAATATAAGTTTTGTTTCCACTTCAGAAATTGCTCTAACTATATATATATAGTAACCATCACATGGTTTTCTCATTAAGACACAAAATCTTGCCAAATCTCTTAAGGGCCAAGAATTATTGAAAATATCACATATTTTAGAAGAATAAAAGTTTCAATTATGAAATTAATAAATTGTTTTTGCATGATATGAGAGAGAGAGAAAGGAAGAAATATGAGAGAGATTTGTTATAATAAGATTACTAGAATATGCACTATTCATACCCTACTATATATATGTATATATACTCCCAAATATTAAAATAAAAGAGATGAAATTTTCCTATATCTATTATTCCTCAAATTCAATTGCTTCACCATGACCATAAAGATCAGGGTTTTAGGGATTTTCATTTAGTAAATAACCTTTTACATCAAGGTCTAATCGAAAATTAGTTACACTTTGGCAATAATAAATATCACTTGTGCTTATAATAATTTTACTTTCCAAGAAAAGATGTTGATATTACAACAACAAACTTCATAGAAATAAGTAAATCATTCAATTCTTTGTCACTTATATCTATAGTTTTATACCAACAACCATAAGGAAATTATAAAGTCAAAATTGAAGTAAGTCCATACGATACGTATAATTTACCAATATTGATATAAAAAACAAAGAAAATTACTTACCCTTATAATTTAGCTTGCTTGCATCAAATTCTTGTGTTGATCAGCACTAGCACCAACACCAGCGGCAATGGGCTTAATTGAATTATTATTAAGCTTCCTTTTCTTTTTCTTCTTGTAAGGAATCCCTCTTGCCTTAGCTTGACACTCTTTTACCTCTCTTAAATAAAGGCGAATCGCGCCATTTCCAAACGGATTATTCTCCGGGGACCCTCCGTTCTCTTCGTAAGCAGCTCTAAGCCTCCCTATTAAAGCATCAAGGCTACCCCAGGCTTGCCTTAACGGACAAGTACAAGGAGCTGGTGGATCAGGTTGCCCGAAAAACACGCATCCGTGTAAGTGAACCTTAGTCTTACCGAACTGGTCAAGGTATCGAAGGAATTCTAGAACATGATTGCAATTACACTGTGATAACGGAACAGGTGGTCTTTGATTTTTCAAGTACTGACCAAAAGTGTTCCAGTCTCGTCTTTTTTGTGACTCGTACCGACTCAACGGTGCGGGGTTACTATTTTGTAACTGTTCACCGCCGGATCGCGATGATCCAGCGGAGAGCTCTTTTGTCATGACTATGGTAGAAGGATTCATTTTTTTTTTAATTTTTTTTTTTGAAAGAAAAAAATAAGGATACTGAAGAAGGGAAAGAAAATGGAATTGGTGCAGTTTGTAGAAAAAAAAAAAGATGAAAATCACATCTTTCAGTCCACTAAGGAGACAATGCATGGGACCCTTACTAGAGGTGCTTTTGTTCTTTCTTTTATTTTTTTTGTTTTTTAATAAATATTTTTTTATTTATATCTCTCCCTTTCTTTCATTTTCATTCTTTCTTTTTTAATCACAATTTTATCACCACTAAACTTGTACTATTGAAATTTTAATCATTTATTAAGGGTAATTAGCATCATCATTTCAATTTTTTCTAGTTTTAATCAACACCATACACCATAAGTTATTGTATCCGTGACTTGTTAGTCGGTGCTATTCACCTTGTACTATCTTGAAGAAAAAAAAAACACTTTTTCCATAATTTTTTTTTAGGTTTTTTTCGGAATAAAAATTACGCTAGTTTTTTTTTCGATCGAATTTTTTATATATTTATTAAATTTGTATAGCTATCACATCTAATAGTATAATCACATTTTTATTTATCATCGAACAAATTTATTATATAGACTTAACTGTTTTTGCAGGACAATATATCGTGATCGCAAAACATATTACTTGCTTGAATATTTTTTTATTTTTTTTGTTTAAATGCTTGATTACTCTATATAGAAGCATGTGATCTTCTAATGTAGTAATTGAAAATTGAAATTTAATTAAATTTTGATGAAATTCAACTAGTTAGGGATTTGGAAGTGTTTTGTTCTTTGGGTATTATCTTTATGTTAAAAGTGAGGTTGTCACAAGTCATCATCGTATATAATAATCTCTTTTTCTTTCAAAATTTTCCGCTTCTTTTCACGTGTAAATAGAGACAAAAATAGCTGTGAATTTGGATTTCAGGCTGCTTAAAATAATACGACTAATAAAATAATTAGGTTAGAAGATTTATTCAATTAGTGAAGCGCGCTCTCGAATGAAAAAGATTTTAGAATACTAGTAAATCTTTTAATTTATTTTGCTTAATATATGTTGAGACATGTAAACACAAAAATACAAACTTTTATTTATATGTTAGATACTTTATATGAGAGTGAATACTCAATTTATACTCCCTTCGTCTTTTTAACTATAGTTTGTCGAATATTTAAATTTTTATTTTAACATATCAAGTTAATATATTTTTATTTAATTTTAAAAGTTAATTATAAAAAATGTAACATGACAAAATAAAAGAAACGGAGGAAAATTTTTGTAACATACTCAACAATAATGCAACAAAACAATGAATTGACGGATTCATATGACATTTTTGGTTCAAAAATTAGGTCTAAATAATTTTGAGGAAAAAAAACTACTTTTAAGGGGTAAATTAAAAAATCTAGTTTATTCAGCGCCACCGTTTGCCACCGTCCTTTTCTTTTCAGCTGCCACCGTCCAACTAGAACCAACGTTTTTTTTTAGAATTTTTAATTTAAAATCAAATCTTTTTTATTGTGATGATATTTTGTTTTGAGAGAAGAAAGGGAGTGAAAGAGAGAGAGAGAGAGTAGTGACAGTGATGAGTCTCCATTTTTTGAAAAGAAATATTTAGTTCACGAATTATTTTTATATAAAAGATTTAAAGCGTTCAAAGAAAGTAAATAATATTTTATTTTTAAGATAGCATCTTGTGTTTAATAGATACAATTAAATTTTTGGAACAAATTGATTGCTTGATCATGTCAATGCATAAGATATCAAAATTATAAATTGTACTAATTTTAAATGTCTACACATACAGACTAATTCCTTTGTTCGTTTTTATTTGTCTCGGTTTCCTTTTATTGAATTAAACGATAAAATTTTAATTAACATTTTATGATGTATTTTATCATCATATTAATATGTAAAAAAATTATAATATATAGTACTTTTTCTATAGTTTTTGAATATCAAAATTTTTTGTTTAAAATATCGTATTAATATAATCTAATTTAATTTTAAAAATTAGTTAAATTAATTTTCGAAAAACATAACATGACAAATAAAAATGAACAGAGGGAGTAATATTATGCACACCATCATAACTATTTGTAATGGTATGGTCATTATATTCAATGATGATCCTAGCTAGTAATTAATTCGTTGTGTCCGTTACATTTTTGCCCAAAACTTTTACCTATGTAGGCTAAAAAGTATAATGGTTCATAAAACACATATAGCAAACAAAAAATTTATATTTGTATGCTATAACAAAGTTTGTATAATTGCGCTCCATAGCAAATATAAAACTGTATAATTCGCTATACATATACAATTGTATAATTCGCTGGCCTAAATTGCATAATTCGCTGCCTATTTCGTTGTAATTTTTGTATGAAATTTGCTCTACATACAATTGAATCGAAGTAAAATGTATGTATATTGCATAATTATAAGTGTATAGGAAGAATATATGTTTTTTGTCGCTTTATACAAAAACAGAAACACAATTTATACACTTCTGTTGTATAAAGCAAGAGAAAATTGTATTTCACTGCAATTGTATAATTCACAATTGCATAATTCGTTGGCCTTTTCGCTATAATATTTGTATAAAATTTGCATTTGTCTACAATTGAATTGAAACAAAATGTTTGTAAATTGTATAATTAAGTGTATAGCACGAAGATATATGTTTTTGCATGTGTATATACAATTTTCTCTCGCTTTATACAAAACAGAAACACAATTTATACAATTCTGTGTATAAAGCGAGAGAGGCGAGCAGAGGGAGAGTGGCGAGCGAGAATGGGAGAGTGGCGAGCGAGATTTTTGGGAGAGAGAGGACTGACAAACTTTGGCTAACGTTTGCTATAGAACACAATTAAATCAAACCGTAGCTACTCCATTTATTTTAGGTTATTAGTTTGCTATTATATACAATTATCTCTTCATAAAAATAGTTATATTAAGATTATAACTAGTATCAATATAAAATATTATCTTTGTTAGTGAGTGAAACAATAATATCAAAGTTAATTACCTATGAATAAATTATATCATAATATAACAAAACTACCCCAATATACCTTAAACGATTAAAATGAACAAGCATAAAGTAGCATACATTTTTTTCATATAGGTAGACATCATTGTCTTATAATCTTACTATCCATCCTTAATAATAGTTATAGTATCGCTTAGGTAGTTATTTATCTTTTGATTTCTTTCACTATCTATTATTTTTTACACTTCAATTATTATTTTTGTTAAATTAGGTTAAGATCTAACTCACATCCCAAAAACTAGCTCAAAGGGAGGAGAATTGTTCAAGCCTTATAAGGAGTCCACCTCATCTCATTAACCACCGATAAGAGACTTTTGTCATTATTTAACACCCCCCATCTCACATTTAGTACTTAGCATTTGGTGCGTGGACAATTTTGATTATGAGGTCTCAACATCGGGTGAGATGGATCCTGCTCTAGTACAATGTTAAGTTAGATCATTGGTCTAACTCACACACCAAAAATTCTTTAACAATTTTATTTTGTAATAGTCATTGTCTTGATAATATTTGATATTTTTACTTTTGTTATCTTTTAATTTTTTAGACTAGAATTATAATTTACTTAAATAAAAGATCAATCAAGAATAATTTCTCAAACTTCAAGATGGTAAAAAAAATTAGTTATCCTTTACTTATTTAGATGACTTTATAAAAAATTAAGCGAATATATTGTTTGTCAAAAAATGACGCAATTACTCTATTTATGAGTTAATGAAATGAAGGGTCCCAATGATTATTTGATTATTGATCAGGTACAATTTAACGCGTTTTGTCATAGTAACCTTGTTGCTGCCTTTTGTTGTACTTATAATCCCAAAATTAGATTTCATTTATTACTCCTTCCTTCCTAAATTATTTATTATAATTTTAAAAATTATTATCTCAAATTATTTATTATTTAAATAAAATTCTTTACTTTTATCTCTTACTCTCTCCGTCTAGAATTGTTTGTCATGTTACGCTTATCGATAGTCAATTTGACTAATTTTTAAAGGTAAATTTGATCACATTAATTCAATATTTTAAACAAAAAAATACATATTCTATAACTATATGAAAAGTACAATAAATTACAATTTTTTGCATATTAATATGATTAAAAAATACAACTTAAAATGTTTATCAAAATTTTTATAGTTTGACTCTAAAAATAGTAACCATGACAAACAATACCGGTGGTGGGAGTATTTTTTTGGTTAAACATTACTTTTATCTCATTTATTTTAGTAGTATTTGTTATCGAAAATTATATACAATACACCTCAATAATGAGAAGATAATACATAGTTAAATGAATATAAAATAAAGAAATATTATATTAAATAAATAAAATATATAATATCTTAATATATGAATAATTATAAAATAATTAAATTATCTCTTAATCTATAATTTTTTTTAAAATAAAATAAATAATTTGAGACAGAGGTGGTCGGAGGCATCATGATTAAAGAGTAACAAAACGTAGGGTTATGTAGAGAATGGAAGGGCCAAATATTGAGTAATACATATATTAGTGTTGCCCAAACTTTTTATTCTTTTGGTTTCTGAGAAATATTTATATATCTTATATTCTTTCAGTCTTTTAAAATCTGTCTTACTTCTTTTTCTGGGGTAGAGAATGTTTGTCTTATTATTTCAATACCACATATAGTCGAGAAAAAGAAATATATTTTACCATTACCGTTTAAATGTTTTCGAATTGTTTTAAATTGTTAATTATTGCGATTTATATTATTTTTGTATAATTTTCAACTATGTACATTTATTATTTAAATTCATACCAAACATTAGTTAATTTAATAATTGTACCATGAATCAAAATGAACAAATCAAAACAGAAGATATATGTTAATTACCCGTTGTAAAAATTGACAATCTTCCTCATCAATACCTAATATGAAATCTAAGTCTTTTAGTAAAAGGTATATAAAAATAATGTTAAATAAAGTGTATTAGTGATTATTGCATTAATAATGCTTTTATTCTTTATATTTACATTAATTATAAATAAATTAATTTTTATGCGTTGTTTGATTTGGTATATTGAGAATAGCATGCATTGCATAAAAATATTATTTACAAAAACATCTTTCATAATTATGATGAAAAAGATATAAAAAGAGTTGCGAGGGGTAATTGAGTCTTAACCATGTAAATTCATGAATTAAATCTTTTTGCATTTCTAATACCTAGAGATCCATGACACTATTAATATACACCAATACACAATAGAGCGTATAACTAATGTTTGTGTGACATAAAAAAGTGTATCAAACAAGATATTGTTGATATAAAAAATTAATATATATGCATTATTTTTGCAAATTGTATTCTCTTCTCGAGCCTAGAGTCAAAAGTCTACATTGGAGTTCCAATTAAATTCGGATTGCACACTAGGGTGAAACACTGCACCATAACACATATTGATATAAAAGATATATAATTAAAATCGTTTGAGATGTGGTTTGGTAGTATCCTAGGTATGTAAGCCTTTAGTATGCTTTTCTTTAGATGTAACCAGGGGCGGTTCTACTAAATCGGTGGCCTAACGAGATTCGAATGGAGGCCTTAAATTCGAAGATATATTTTTTATGAAGTTTATTATAGCCAATTATTTAATCATTCTTGAGACATAATACTCAGTATTTGTCAAACTTTTTATATTTTTTATTCTTTTACGAAAACTTCATAATTTCTACATTTAATTCGATATTTTTTTAAAAAATTATGTATAATCTATTATTTTTTTTAAAAAAAATGACGCCCCTCAGATTTTGAGACCTAAGACAGTTGTTTCTCTTTTTTTCCTAAGCTGTAGAGCCGCCACTGGATGTAACACCATATCGACGGATGGTGTTTCAAAATGACAATGTATAATCATATCACGTACAACCATATCGATTTAAAATATAATCCCACAAACCACATGACCCTTTGAATTTTATTATTTTTCATCAAAGTCTAAACTACAATTAAATTTTGAAACATCATTTTTGTCAAATTCTACGAAAAATTACTCCATACTTATAGAAAACTCACATTATTGGAGAAGAATGAAAACTAGAAATCATTCCAACCAACTACTCCCCCATATTAGTTTTCACATATTAAGAAGTCATTAATAAGAAAGATAAATTTTCCAATTCACCCCTCAAAAAACTTTTTGGGTATTTTAGCAATAAATATGAATACTTTCAAAAAGAATCATTAACAAGGGTGATATAGGAAAAATTTATTTAATATTTTTTTGATTTAGTAAGGTATACAATTAATATGAGATAACTTTTTTTAATAAGATGATCAACTAATATGGAACAGAGCGAGTATAAATCAATTCAATTTTTCGAGCTGAATCAATAATTGTTAATTGAACTTGAAAGGAGTGAATCCTTGTGTCTTCAACCCCTAGCTGCTCTCTGAATCATTCGTCCGTCAAAAGTCCCCTTCAAAATCATGTTTTAAATGTATTTATATCATGTACCAATAATTTCAACCCAAAAATATTCCTAATTTTACGAAATTCAAAGCCAAAAATTTTGTCCGTTCATATTTTCTTCATTTTATTTTTTGTATGTACACTCACTCCTTGAACTCAAAACTCGACCTATGTTAAATTCTTCTAACTTTTACTCAA
The DNA here is from genome assembly GCA_032847665.1 of Solanum chilense. Lineage (NCBI taxonomy): Eukaryota > Viridiplantae > Streptophyta > Magnoliopsida > Solanales > Solanaceae > Solanum > Solanum chilense. The sequence continues at coordinate 44,794,326 of CM064964.1, read as the reverse complement.
ATTTTGAAGTACCAAAGTATTTGTTTTAACGTCAAAAGTGTTCCTAAGCTAGGAATAAGCCCTATAAATTCACGTAATAAGTACAAACTACTAACATTTTTTTTGTTCGCTAGAACAGGCATTTTCATATGGTACAAAGTACAAACATTATATATAGCTATAATTAGGGCTGTCAATTTCAGCCCATATAAGTGAAATGAAATCATTTTGTCCATATTAAATTAAGTGGATCACTCATATTTTTTTTTTAAATTTTTTTAAATGGGTTAATATGGTATTCAACCTATTTAAGCTCATACAAATATGGACAAAATGGGTAAACATGAGAATCTATATTCAACCCATATAAGTGAGAAATTAAATTATTATTATTTTTTTGAAAACACAAAAATTTAGGAGTCAGTTGGTGGAGGGGGAGAGGGGGTAATTTTTTTTTTTTAAAAAAAACAGAATCTTTTTATTTTTGGAAAACAAAAAAAATTAGGGAAAGGTTGATGGAAGGCGGGGGGAGGGGGGTGCCTGGGGGAGGGAGTAATTTTTTTTTTGTTTTTAGTAGGGGTAGGTTGGTGGAGGGGCGGGTGTTTACATCCCTATTCTTTCGAAATAAGGCGAAACGTCGCGGCAACTCGAAAATAATTAATTAATTCAATTTTAACAAAATTTTAAAAAATAAACGAGTTTTAAAAAAAAGAGTCGCCACCTAATTTTAGGAAAACTAGGAAACCAATTATTAAAGCAAAGTCTACGAAACCAATTGATTCTAGGTTAGGGGTTCAAGTTATTCCGAAGGGAAGGGGTTAGGCACCCTTCGGAATCCACAAATGTGGTTACCGACTGAATTTATTTTTTTTCAAATTGAGGAAGAATATAAAATAATGTACAGATATAATAAACACACAATATACACAATAAAATAAAATAAAATAAAATAAAATAATAATTATCGGCCTAAAGTTTGTCTAACGTCAATATTCATATAATAATGAAATAAAGTACGATTCGAACTTCATTCGAATAATTCAGGGAGATGCACCTCCGGGTACCTGTAAACACTTAGTGAAAGAGTTAGTACCAAATAAATATAAATAAAAATGAATAACTCAAAAAATAAAAATCCGTCTTATTAACATGGGAGGCCTTGGAAATCGACGGTAATTTCTTCATCGGCCAGTTCCAATAACAACAAAAAATTATATATAAACTTAGATTAGATTTCCGTCTTTTAAAATGGGAAGGCCTCCAAAACCGACGGAGAGTTTTTTCATTGGCCCTTTAACAAATATATTTAATATAACCGGAACATCAACAAAACATAACAAACTTATCCCAAGAGAATATGAAAAACAACAACCAAACTAAAGCAACATAATTAGAAATGGAAATAACAATAACGTAATAAAAATTAAAAATAACATTAAAATAGAATAATAACAAAACCCTGAAAAGTTAAGATAGCAAATAGTTGACTAACAATTTTAAAATAATAATAATAATAAATAAATAAACATCAAACCGTAAAATAATGCTAATATTAAAACTACAATAAACACAAATATTAATTGACTTTTAGAACTACATTAAACTAAAAAAGACAAAACAAGCTACATATAATAAACAGAAAACATAAAAGAGCTGGGAATTAAATAAAACAAGGCTAAGAAAAAAAATTTACCTGGTTCTGGACAGCGAACCGGAACTCCGAGTTTGAAAGAGACGACTCCACCTCCTCAACTCGAAAAACCACAAAAACACTTTAAAATTTTTGAACTATGGGAACCAAGAATTCTCAAAATTTTATGAGTATTCTTTTGTTTTCCCCTCCAAATCCTCTCCTAAAAATAGTGAATGCAGTGGGCTTATATAGAAACCCAAAAATCCTCAAAAAGGATGAAATACCGATGTGGGACTATTGCAAAATTGAAAATTGTTTGAGAGACAATGTGGGAAAGATAATTTTTTTTTTGTATTTGACTCAAAATGTATGAATTTTATAATCATTGGACCAAAATTTGCTATTAAATAAATAAAGCTTCAAAATCACGAATTTTTAAATGTTAGGCCAAAATTGGGTGTCAACAGCTGTCCCTTTCGTTGTGTATGATTGATGAAAGAAATCGTGCACAACGAAAATTGACGAACCCAATTTTGACCGAACACATGACCTTTGTAGAGAAGTGCGGTTTCATGTGGTGGAAGTCAATCCCAGACCTGTCTCCAAAAGGTTCCATGATGTGTTGCGTCCTTGTTGAAGTGGTTTGCAGTGTTTTTTTTTTTTATCTTTTTTTTTTGAAGAAATTCATCCTTTCGAATGCTCTTGACAAAGACTGAGATAAAACTCGTCAGCTTAAAAATGCAATTTAAATGGGAGACAGTGTCTTCCACCGTGTCGACTCTCAATTTCTCTCCTCGGCATTTAACGTCAGTTGACGTTGAGGGATAAATATTTCCTTTGAGATGCACGATTCCTTTTCTGGCAGTGCATGATTGCTTGCAGGGCATGAATATCTTCCCGCGATGTTCAAATTTGCGAGGGATGGAATCTTCTCGCGATGCATAAAATTTTGCGAGGGATGGGATCTTCTCGCGATGCATAAATTCCGCAAGGTATGAAATATTCTTGCGATATGTAAACTTTTGCGAGGAATTGAATCTTCTCGCGATGCATAAAATTTTGCGAGGGATGAAATCTTCTCGCGATGCATGAATTCCGCAAGGTATGAAATCTTCTTGCGATATGTAAACTTTTGCGAGGAAGTGAATCTTCTCGCGATGCATAAAAATTTAACTTGCGATACATGAATATTAATCCGCAATGCATGAATATTAACTCGCAATGCATGAATATTAACTAGTGATGCATGAATTAACTCGCGATGCATGAATTGACTCTCGATGCATGAATATTAACTAGTGATGCATGAATTAACTCTCGATGCATGAATATTAACTCTCGATGCATGAATTAACTAGTGATGCATGAATTTTCTGCGAGGTATGGAATCTTCTTGCAATGCATGGAATTTTCTGCGAGGTATGAAATCTTCTCGCGATGCATGAATTTTCTGCGATGTTTTAAATCTTCTCGCGATGTATGAATTTTCTGCGAGGTATGGAATCTTCTCGCAATGCATGAATTTTCTGCGAGGTATGAAATCTTCTCGCAATGCATGAATTTTCTGCGAGGTATGAAATCTTCTCGCGATGCATGAATTTTCTACGAGGTATGGAATCTTCTCGCGATGCATAAATTTTCTGCGAGGTATGAAATCTTCTCGCGATGCATGAATTTCTGCGAGGTATGAGATCTTCTCGTGATGCATGAATTAACTCTTGATGCATGAATTAACTAGTGATGCATGAATTGACTCTCGATGCATGATCTTCTACGGGGCATGAATATCTTCCCGCAATGCATAAATTCCGCAAGGTATGAAATCTTCTTGCGATGCATGCATTTCTGCTAGGTATGAAATCTTCTAACGATGCATGAATTTTCTGCGAGGTATGAAATCTTCTCGCAATGCATGAATATCAATTCGCGATGCATGAATATTAACTCACAATGCATGAATTAACTCGCGATGCATGAATCGACTCCCGACGCATGAATTGACTCTCGATGCATGAATATTAACTAGTGATGCATGAATTGACTCTCGATGCATGAATATTAACTCTCGATGCATGAATTAACTAGTGATGCATGAATTTTCTGCGAGGTATGGAATCTTCTCGCGATGCATGAATTTTCTGCGAGGTATGAAATCTTCTCGCGATGCATGAATTTCTGCGAGGTATGAAATCTTCTCGCAATGCATGAATATTAATTCGCGATGCATGAATATTAACTCGCAATGCATGAATATTAACTCCCCAATGCATGAATTAACTAGTGGTGCATGAATTCACTCTCGATGCATGAATATTGACTCGCAATGCATGATTTTCAGCGATGCATGATTTTTAACGAGGCTTGGATGACTCGATAATGTTCCAACTGTAACGAGGTGGATGTCTCGATAATGTTTCAACTGTAACGAGGTGGATGGCTCGATAATGTTCCAACTGTAACGAGGTGGATGTCTCGATAATGTTCCAACTGTAACGAGGTGGATGGCTCGATAATGTTCCACTGTAACGAGGTGGATGTCTCGATAAGGTTCCAACTGTAACGAGGTGGATGGCTCGATAATGTTCCACTGTAACGAGGTGGATGTCTCGATAATGTTCCAAATGTAACGAGGTGGATGGCTCGATAATGTTCCACTGTAACGAGGTGGATGTCTCGATAAGGTTCCAACTGTAACGAGGTGGATGGCTCGATAATGTTCCAACTTCAAATGAATTTTTGAGATTCTCTCAAAAATTCTGTCCCAGTTTCCATTATGAAGAGAAATGGAAATCTTACTGGGTATATGACCGAGCCGTTGTGGCGCCTACGTATCCCATTGGAGCAGGAATCAGGTCAAACGTAGTTCCCCTTGTGGATGATGAGTGCTGCAAAGAATCTGAAAGATTATCAGTAGAAAATGCACAATATGAACATGATGGAGTATGCAAATGGTATCCTTTGCTATATTCAAAGCCTAAAGACAATACATATCACATTTTTGGGATGGACAATTCAATGAAGTAAAATAGGCGTCTCACATATATAAGATTAACTTAACAACACCTTTTATAATGAACGACTCAAAAGACCATTTTTTTAATATCTTTTTTTTTCTTTTTTTTTCCAAAAATAAAAATGCGATGAGATAGTAAAATCTTCACCACGATTGGTACCTACAACTTCAAGTGGTTCCTCAAATATACTTAAGAATCAACAAGATCCGTTCATCTTGTTTCAAACAAAGATTTGAATTGTATCAATCCTCATGTTTCAAGTGCCCTCACGACAAAAGTTAGTCCTATTTCACACACATTTGAAATATTTGATTATAGGACATTTTTTCAAAGTGCACTCACACTCACAAGAATGTTCAATGCACACAATTGTGATACCATATGCTTGACCCTTATGTGAATCTCCACTAATGTGAGAACATTTGGAATGAGATCATGTAGGGCTTGTCATTGGCTTGTAACGTAAGCTTAGGATGGGTATGATATTTATTTGTGGTAAAAGTGACTGAATTCCTCCTTGAGCATCACACAGAATTTGTGCTCTTAATGATTGGTACGTCTTTGACGTTAGATCCTCTTCATTGTTCTCCCGCCTTTCATCTTCTTTTGAATTCTCATTTTAGCACTTTTCCCTTCCCTTTTTTTTGAGCTTTTCTCTTCTTTTTTTTTTCTTTTTTTTTCCTTTTTTTTTAGTCCTTATTTGTTGGAGCTTCTCTTTTATTCACTCCTTTATTATAATAATTTTCTCTTTTTTGTTGGAGTATTTTCCTTTCCACCTTTCACTGACCCTGTAAGGGTATTTTTTATCTTTCTTCATTTCTTCCACTTTTCTTTCTTCCTTTTTCTCTTTTCTCTAGAGGTCTTTGCTTCCTTTATTTTGAGAGACTCAATATCTTTGCTTTTGAAAATTTCAAACATGAATTTCCTCTTATCATTTGCACATTCTTGGTGCACTCAAGAAGGTTGGGTCAAGAGAGGATAGTGCTTGTAAGCACCCAAAAAGGTAGTGGTTAAGATGTGGTTGTCCAAATAAAGGTTTCAGGCTCAAAATGAGAAAACTATGGACTAATGTAATTTGGTAGGCTTTGAAAGGCACAATCGGATAAAAAAAGGCCTACAATCCTTTCTCAAACCAAACATTACTCATGATTTCGCCTCAAAAAACATTCAGGTCAAGTTCTAGATCAACAGCGTAACACAATTGAACTTTGATCAAAGTCTCACCACACAATGCACATGAAACATAAGGTTAGTTTTATTCTTATCTTGATTGAATACAAGAGAATTTTCAAGCATCACAAAAGTACAGATATGAGGTACCACGAGAATCTATAGTTTACCGCAAAATCAGTCTTTTCCATCATATTGAATATATTTACATGCTCTTAACCATATAGGTCCCGACCGAGTTGAAGACATGACTCTAACAATATGTACAAATATTTTTTTTTTTGAAAAATGATTACCGAACCCGAGAAAGGCTGCCTACGTATCTCATTATCATGAGAATCAGGTATGCGTAGTTCGTGCAGATATGACTTGGAACATATGCACAAACTATTTTTATTTTTTTTACTTTTTACTTTTTCTTTTCTTTTTTTAGAAAAAGATAATACCGAACCCAAGAAGAGTTGCCTACATATCTCATTAAAATGAGAATCAGGTACGTGTAGTTCGTGTAGATATGACTTGGAAAATATGCACAAATTATTTTATAATATTTTTATTTTTTTTTGAAAAAGATAATACTGAACCCAAGAAGGGTTGCCTACGTATCTCACCAAAATGAGAATTAGGTACGCGTAGTTCGTGTAGATATGACTTGGAACATATGCACAAACTATTTTTTTTTTACCTTTTTACTTTTTCTTTTTTTTTTTTTTAGAAAAAGATAATACCGAACCCAAGAAGGGTTGCCTACATATCTCATTAAAATGAGAATCAGATACGTGTAGTTCGTGTAGATACGACTTGGAAAATATGCACAAACTATTTTATAATATTTTTATTTTTTTTTGAAAAAGATAATACCGAACCCAAGAAGGGTTGCCTACGTATCTCACCAAAATGAGAATCAGGTACGCGTAGTTCGTGCAAATAAGACATATAATAGTTTAAAGATTTGGACAACTCAACGAAATCTCTAGGTCTAACGCCACTAAAATTTGTAGTCATGAAGTTTTTTTTTTTTTTTTCCGCACCAATATGTTTTATAACCTCTTAATCGTCAATATTTATACTGTCTGTTGAATGTAACCTACGAATTTCTATAGTAACGATTTGTTGTACTCTTTTTGGATGTTTTCTTGAATCTTTGTCTCCTTCCAATTTTCACGAGATCCAGACATTGTTATGACCATCCCCGACTGATGTCGGGGACGGTATCCCTACAAAAATATGAGAAATATGTGAGAGCAGGACCATTATGCAAAATAATAATAAAATAAGTGGGTGTCACCTCATAGTCAAATACTCCCCTGATTTATCGTTTTGACTTGATATAATTGCCTTGTGAAATAAAATGACTCGAATTTCGCTAATCCTCTTGTCTCTCGCGACTACGGATAAATAATGGTTTCTAAATTCGAACATAAATCAAGTTTTCGCTGAAGAAGAACAACTCAAAATGTAAGAGTGTTAGTTCCATGTACATAATGAATAATGCAAAATGTCACACATAATGAATAAAGCACATAAATACTGTTTTAATTAAAGACAAACTGAATATATCACAAAGCATACAAACAATTATTGCGCGTCCTATACAAATATGTGACCCTTTTAAGCCTAGGGTAGGCCTATCGATTCGAAGAATGTATTACGCCTTTTGACAACTTTCCATTGTCCCCCAAAACACTTAGTACAATTTATGAATAAATGAAATAAAATTATGAAGATAGGAGAAAAAGAAAGAAGGAATTTTATTTTATTTTTATTTTTTATTTTTACAAATATTCAATCCCACGTAGGGGTACCATCCTATTCTAATACTTTGTGGAAGGATCTTCCTCTTGAAATTCTTGTCATCTCCGATTGCCAATACCTTTGGATGGAATGATAGTTTCTGCAAACTCGAGCTTGACAAAAGTAAACTATTAAAATAACCTTCTAATTCAGATGGACAGTGGTTTGTCAAACGACGTATACATCCTTCAAATTACACACAATTATGGTCATCCTTTTAGGCTAGAAGTCATTATGGACTCAAGGTGGTCTTTCTAATGGACTCAACACGCCTTGAGTGTTGAGTCATCTTAGGCCGATGCTTAAATTCGGATTTGGTTTTTCTCTATCCTAGGATGACTAGAATTGGTATAGAAGTGACGGTTACCCGAGTCGGACAGACAACGGGGTGAAGCTAATAAACGACGTTGGATGACCGCAAGCCAACTATTCGTTTATTACTTCCAAAGATTAGACTTGTGTGTTTTTCTGAAGGAAGTCGTGGTAAGCCACGTAACTTCCTTTGTCCTAATGCAAACTAATTGTCATTTGACGGAAATTATGCCATGAAATGCAATAAAAAATATATACACAATAAAATAAATAATGAATAAATACAACAAACAAATAATAAGCAAAATATAAAAATACAAAGTATAACATAACAATGGAACAAAATTTCCTCAATTTAAAAAAAATTAAATTCATATTGGTTAAAACCTCTAAACTCCCCAGCGGAGTCGCCATTCTGTTTACATCCCTATTCTTTCGAAATAAGGCGAAACGTCGCGGCAACTCAAAAATAATTAATTAATTCAATTTTAACAAAATTTTAAAAAATAAACGAGTTTTAAAAAAAAGAGTCGCCACCTAATTTTAGAAAAACTAGGAAACCAATTATTAAAGCAAAGTCTACGAAACCAATTGATTCTAGGTTAGGGGTTCAAGTTATTCCGAAGGGAAAGGGTTAGGCACCCTTCGGAATCCACAAATGTGGTTACCGACTGAATTCATTTTTTTTCAAATTGAGGAAGAATATAAAATAATGTACAGATATAATAAACACACAATATACACAATAAAATAAAATAAAATAAAATAATAATTATCGGCATAAAGTTTGCCTAACGTCAATATTCATATAATAATGAAATAAAGTACGATTCGAACTTCATTCGAATAATTCAAGGAGATGCACCTCCGGGTACCTGTAAACACTTAGTAAAAGAGTTAGTACCAAATAAATATAAATAAAAATGAATAACTCAAAAAATAAAAATCCGTCTTATTAACATGGGAGGCCTTGGAAATCGACGGTAATTTCTTCATCGGCCAATTCCAATAACAACAAAAAATTATATATAAACTTAGATTAGATTTCCGTCTTTTAAAATGGGAAGGCCTCCAAAACCGACGGAGAGTTTTTTCATTGGCCCTTTAACAAATATATTTAATATAACCGGAACATCAACAAAACATAACAAACTTATCCCAAGAGAATATGAAAAACAACAACCAAACTAAAGCAACATAATTAGAAATGGAAATAACAATAACGTAATAAAAATTAAAAATAACATTAAAATAGAATAATAACAAAACCCTGAAAAGTTAAGATAGCAAATAGTTGACTAACAATTTTAAAAAAATAATAATAATAAATAAATAAACATCAAACCGTAAAATAATGCTAATATTAAAACTACAATAAACACAAATATTAATTGACTTTTAGAACTACATTAAACTAAAAAAAAAAAAAAACAAGCTACATATAATAAACAGAAAACATAAAAGAGCTGGGAATTAAATAAAACAAGGCTAAGAAAAAAAAAATTTACCTGGTTCTGGGCGGCGAACCGGAACTACGAGTTTGAAGAAGACGACTCCACCTCCTCAACTCGAAAAACCACAAAAATACTTTAAAATTTTTGAACTATGGGAACCAAGAATTCTCAAAAAATTATGAGTATTCTTTTGTTTTCCCCTCCAAAATCCTCTCCTAAAAATAGTGAATGAAGTGGGCTTATATAGAAACCCAAAAATCCTCAAAAAGGATGAAATGCCGATGTGGGACTATTGCAAAATTGAAAATTGTTTGAGAGACAATGTGGGAAAGACAATTTTTTTTATTTTTTTATTTTTTTGTATTTGACTCAAAATGTATGAATTTTAAAATCATTGGACCAAAATTTGCTATTAAATAAATAAAGCTTCAAAATCACGAATTTTAAAAATGTTAGGCCGAAATTGGGTGTCAACAGCGGGTACCCGGGGTGGGGGTACAATTTTTTTTTTTTTTGAAGAAATATATATATTTTTTAAAAAAAAAAAAATAAAAAATTTAGGAGTAGTTTGGTGGAAGATCAAGGGACGCCCGGGGGTTGGGTGAGCCTATAGGGAGGGGTAAATTTCTTTTTTGAAAAACTAATTTATTTAAATGGGTTAGAATAATTTTTTCCAAACCTTTTGTTACCAAATCTATATTTTTCCATATTATATTTGGATGGATTGTAATCCAAATCATTTTTTCTCAATCTATATTTAACCCAACCAAATCCAATCATTTTTCACTCCTAGCTATAATAGCTCAATCACAATTAAAATGTGAGTAGTAAAGAGAAAAAAGTGAAATCTTGAATTTATATAATCCACCTCAATTAATGTCAAATTAGGTCTTTGATCTAACTGAAGATCATCTAGAGTCCTGCTCAAAGAGAAAAATTATCCAAGTCATATCATGAGTCTAGGATTCCTTTCATCCCCACCCACTTAAGAGTCATGCCTAGACCCGAACTCTTTAATTTGATTTTCATTATCCGATCTAGGGGTGTCAATAGTGAAGTCAAACATAGGTAACCCGCCCTATCTGTCCAGAATTTTAAGAGTTTTGCTCAAGATAATTTGAATTAGGTTTATTTTCAACCAATTCAAGCTTAATAGATTTTAAGATAATTCTCAATTGAGCCCAATTCAATCTCCAACTTCAACTCGTTTTAAAACTTTTTACTACGATCTGTTCTTATATTGAAGGTATGAATTATTATCTATTTAACATCTTTTAGTATTTATTTATCCATTTATTACTTTTTTAACAAATAATTACGTGACCGTGAATTCAAATTGTGATTATAAAAGTTAAGTATCAATATGTTAAATTATTGATATTAATCAGGTCAAATTGGATGGGTCAAGGCCCGACCTGTTTTTTAGCCCATTTGAGCCCATAGTAAACTTAGGCGGGTCAAGACACAACCCTATTTCTATTGAACCCATTTTAATATTTTTAATTTCAACTCAACCCGCTTATTTGACACCTCTAATCCAATACAATGTGTGCTATTAATGGAGCAGGTATATTTCTATCCTTCAATAGTCCGAGACCTAAGGATTTCATCCTTCATCGATTTGTTTATGATTGTAGATATTTTTTTATGGAATAATAACGAAATTTCATTCGTTAGCCATTTGCGTGCTTGGGTGTGCATCTTTTGTATATGGTTAGACAAATAATAAGTAGCAGCCAAATTAAGGAACTTTCGTTTGAACCTAAAATTCCTTTTAATTTACTTTTCAAGTCAAATAATGTTAAATTGGTTTGAATCTATTTTTTTTTCATGAGAGATGGGTCCAACCATCAGATCAGGTAGTGTTTTCTGGTTCACCACTATTATATTTGTGTGTACTGCCCAGCATCTTTATGGGTAACAGAGATTCACTGTCATCCTAAAAGGGGAAGTTCTTCAAGAAACTATCTAATTTCTATTTATAACTCTTGTGCTCCAATTTCATAATAAATCCTTGACATTTCTTTTCTAATTTTCAAGAAAAATGAATCATTAAAATTCTGAAATTCGCCAAGGATATAATGGAATGGATCGATGAGCTATGGTTAAATATCTCAAATTTAAAAACTTTACAAATTGAGAAATTTATAATACGATAATATGTTAGTCGCATTCTTAATAAGCAACACAAGTCTGATTTCATTATATCATAGGAAATCAAAGGCAAACTCAGAATTTAAAAACTTTGATGCACCAATATAAACATAGCCAAAATAAAAACAGGCTTTAGTAGGATTCAAAGCTTGATCAAGAGTGTGGTATATCTAGCTTCTACCAATAGCACAAAAACAATTCTATTCTTCTTTTTTTTATGAGTGTATTGCTAATTTCCATTAATTTTTCAAAATAAATATACATATATACATATGACATGCATGTACATCCCTCCATATAGTGTGGATTCGTCCGTAGAAAATGAACTAGATGGTTAAACAAAAAATAATTTGTAGGTCTAGCTACTTAAATTTAAATATGATATGTCCATCCAAAGAAATATACAATTTTTTGAAAGTCATACTTTGGTTATTGAATTTGAATGAATTAGCAGGGTATTAAATTTGGAAGACGCAATAAATAAATAAATTATTATCCTTTTTCATAGTTTACGTTTTGCACCAAAAAAGTCTCTAGATGACACTTGGTAGGCTTCTCACCTAAGCTAAAAAAATCTCGTCCAAAGTAAATGTATTCCATGGTTTATTAATTACTTAAATAATGTTGGATGGAAAAAAGCTAGTTTATTGGTGGCAAAAAAATCCAGTCATGAGATATTGTCTCCTGACTTTGTGTTTCCACTAGCTTGTTTTATTAATAATATATAATATATATACTCCAATATATCCTACCTGCTTCCTTTGCTAATTGGTCAAATATTTTCCTCTTTTTCTATTTAAATTGAAGTCTATTAATTCGAATTAGATAGGATTTATCAAGAAAAAAATACTTTTATTCTTTTTGAAAAAAAATTATATTCAAAATTTTTAATCAAAAAATTTATTTAATTAATAGATGAATAGTGATGGTGGTAATTGATCAATTTGTGTAACTTACAGCCGTTTTTCCCAATATTCATGTCTCCCTAAGTAAATTACTGAATAAGCACCCTGACGTATCACCTTCTATTTATTTTTTTAGTTTTAAAAGAATATTTACATACATTAGCTATATTAAATTCACTGTTTATATCTCGTTGTAATATCAGATCACCTTTTTTATTGAACTGAAAATCATATGATACGTTATTAGGTAACGATTTAAAATTTTGTAAGTTATTATAAATATTATAGGAGAAATGACTTTTTTAGTCCTTGTATTACGATTATATTTTTATTTTAGTCTTTATATAATTTAACTTAGCACTATTAACTTTTAATTATACCAAGTGAGTGATTTTTATCCTTCAACTAATAGATTAAAAAAAAATTAACAGAGAGTTCACTGATAAAAGGGATAGTTCAGATATTTCATTTTAATTTTCTCTTTTTGAAAAACAAGCTACGTCTTCCATGTCTCTATATTGAAGAACAAGCTCATCAATCTGAGCTACAATTTCAACAAAACCAACTTGATAGACGTTAACCCTCCCTCTTAAATCGACGAACTATAGATTTGCAGCGAAAATTCTTTTTAAAAGTTATATATTTTCTCAAGCAATAACTTTAAAAATACTCGAATTACTCATTTTAGCAGTGAACTCTCTGTTAATTTTTGGGATCTATTAGTTGAAGGATTAAAATTACTCACTTGATATAATTGAATGTCAATATTACTAAGTTGAATAACAGAAGGACTAAAATAAGAAATCAATCTTAATATAGAGACTAAAAATGTCGTTTTTCCAATATTATGTTATTATATAATATTTTCATAAAATTTAAAAATATATGAGAAAATTCAGCTTCCCAAAATTAGAGATATAATAAGAATAGACCGACATCCTAGCTTTTTTTATACAGACACAAACAAAAAAATACAAGCAATATATATGTCTTGAAAATTATTGTTGAGAAATTAAATCTATAAAAAAATTTGTGATACGTATAAAATACAATTTACAAAAATAAAATTAGTCATTTCGATAGTCAGGTTGAATTGTCTCTACCCACCACCAATGCATTCAATAAGGACTACTCCGTATTAGACACCCCTGAACCACCGTGCATTTGGCTACGTACGTCCATAGTATTTATCTAACGACCACGACTCGAATCGAGAAAAAATAGTTTGTATGTATATTTATTTTATTTTGATAAACGTTTTTGTGTTTATTGTATGTTTGTATTAATACTTTCTCCCGCGAATATTATCCGTATTTTAATGATTTTCGCAATCCCTACAACTAATAATTTTTATTTTTTAAAATTATTTTTATTCAGAATGTCGGGCTTAATTAACACTTCATTAAAAGGTATGTAAGATTAAATTTGAAAAAGAGAATAATGATAATAGTACTATGAATTTTAACATGATACTATAAAATAAATTTAAAGTTTGTCAAAAATATGGGGAGATCTAAAGAGTACTGTGTGGGGTATTCAGTATTGCCCTAGAAGCTTTGAAGGTATTTTTCAATCACCACACGTGGGTTGTAGGACCTAATGTTTTTTTTCAATAAAAAGAAGAGAATCATTCCCTATTTTTTCTCATTTGGTTTTCCTTTTTCTACTATTTCCTTTTCTTCTTTTATCTTTTTTTGATTTATCATCGAATTAAGAATGTGGTATAGTAGGTGTTTCTTTCTTAATTTGATATTTTGAGTTTGAATTTTGGGAATGATATATATTCTTGAAAAATGTCTCTCTCAATTGTAGTCCGTAAATTTAATTGTTCAGACTTTAATACAGATATCAAACATCAAATAAACGATTAAAATAAAAAGTAAAAATATCTTACCCAACCTCTTTTTTCTTTTCATGCTTTTATTTAAGGTAACCGAAAAATTATCATTGCTTCAAAATCACGAGTGAATATTAAAACCAAGATCCCACGTACAATTAATTCTTTTTCTCTTCACCATATATTTTATAACTACTCACCACAATAGGTAACAAGAAAATATACGTTCTATCAAATCATCAATGCCTCAATTTCTTGTCTGCCAATTATCTTTACGCAACTAATCAATCAGACTTACCTTTACTACATATATTATTGTAGACATTGAAATTTTGTGGAACTCTACAAGATGCGTTCAATTTGAGTTGGGACTATTCAAATTGATTCTTCAAGGCTACTCAATCCTAAACCCTAGTTTATGCCTATATAAAGAGTACTAAATTCCCTTAAAAGACATCTCAAAAAATTCACAAAGAGATCAAGATCTCAAATACTCCACAAATTGATGGATTATTCATATAAAGATGTCAAATCTAAATCATCATAGTTCGAAAAATACGCCACTAACGGCCATCGAATCATGGATAGAGAGTAGAATCAAGGGACAAACAGATTTGTACTCACAATCTTGATAAATAAAATCACGTTTCTTCATATTTTATTTGTATGATTTATTTATTTTCCATATGTTTAAAATTTGTTGCAAACAATTATTTTTTGAAACGATTACATGGACGAAATTTAGGTTAATTCTTCAAAATTTGATCATCTTCTAGGCTCTAGCATTATCTTCTATTCCGCTAAAAGGAACTCAAACTTAGCCCAAAAATTTAAAAAGTTATAATGGTAATTAACTAGGGTTCCAAATGAAATTATTTAACGTAATTAAGAAATTTAATATAAGGCGTTTAGTTGCATGGTCATTTTCCATTTTCCATTTTTTGATTATAATCTTCCCCTCTAGTACATTGGTACAGCTTGCTTTTCCCCCTAAAGTTGGCTAATTAGGTCCACTTAGGATAATTTTTTCACTTGACAATTGGCATCAAGACTTTTAAGTGGTTTTCAGATAGGCCCACCAAAATTATTCTGTGTTTTTAAATAGAAAACAAAACCGTACAATATTTTGTGGTTTTTTTTGTTGATTATGTCTATATTAAAGGCCACACAAAGGAACACTAAGAAATTTGAATTCTCTCTTATTTAATTTTGAAATGATATAAGTGGAATAACTTTTAATTGGAGCACCAACAACGGACTTTTACTGGAACGCGTTAAGAATTTTTTTATCAGACAAGAATTACTGTTACGAATCATTCATGCTTTACTCGTAATATTGTCTATTAGCTGAAATTTCATGCATAATATTCACTATCTATCTTTATAACGTGGGTAAGATTGCGAGTATATCACCAAAACCTTCTCCATCAAGCAAAAATTACACTAAAGATCACTTTTTTTTTCGTTTCACGGCTATAATATATCAAATTAATTAAGTGTGTGGTAGACTGGTATCTAGTTTATATATATATATATATCAACAAATTAATGAATGCAGAGACTACAAAGAACTAATTAGTCATGTACCTATAGAGAAGAAATAAAAGATAGTTACCATTAGATTATAGACCTTACACTTGTTTAACATGTACAATCGTGCATGTTATATTTTACTTTTTACATCTAACACAATTATGAAAACCAAATCGGAAATCTAAGTAGTTCAATTAGTTAATATCTGATGTTTTACTTTGTTAGAGGGAGTTTGATTTTTCATCTCATTATCCCCTCTCTCATTTGTGTCAATCAAATGAGTACTTATACAATGATGCACTTGTGTCAATCGAATTTAACAAAAAGAAAAAAAGCAGCATGCTGCTCAACTCTATTAATTTCCCAATTACGATTTTTTTTCTTTTATGTATCTTACCTCATCCAATCAGAAAAATCAACAGTGTTTTTACTTATTCCTCCCGATTAATAACTTTAAGAGATATTGTGGCAAAATAAATTATTTCATGAAACACGACCAAAGTATTATCCAATTATTAGTTAAAATTAAAATTTTCGATGATCTAATACATTTGGTTAAACAAAATTTAAACGTATTATCAATCAATAACGGAATATTATTAGTATAGTGCATAGTATCCTATTCTAATTTAATTTGTTCCTCTCAATTAATTACAAGCTTTTATTACGGACCCTTAAAAGTTGTTATCCTATTAGGATCATCAAATCAAGTGCCAAATCACTTAATAGAGGAATATTAGTGGATTTAAAAGAGAAAATAATACAAGTGGATATTCAGAAGATATGAAATGACTCACACCTTTAATAATTTTCTTTCATTTGTCATTCGGGGTCCTCAGTCTATATTAGATTCCCGACTTAATCTGAATCGCGAACTTCAAAGTTAATTTAGGAATGACACTCCTAGCGTGATTTCTCCATGCTCAAAACTAAAAGTCGAGACTTTAATTAAGAGTGAAATACTCCCACCATTACATCACACTTTATGTTTTTGACACACGCCTTTAATATAACCTACTAATGCTAGTCTTTAATTTTCAAAAAAAAATATATATATATTGGGGCCTTGCCAATTCACGTGAATAGGCCCTACCCTCTTATCCAATTGTCTCTCATTGCAAATTGTGGTGAAGGCCCACTAATATTCATTGTGTATTCACTATATATGCTTGATGTCAATAATTGATACATAGATTCTCCTTAAATTTTTTTATTTATTTTCTTATTGCTAGTTCAATTTGTAACTTTTGAATTCAAATATATGCAGCTGAAGTATAATTCTTTTTTTTCTAATATATATAGTCCATCTTTTATGTGTAGAAATGACAAATAAACTTTAGAAAAAAGAGAAAGCTTGACTAAAAGTAGATATGTAGAATGAGTGATACATAAAGCTGCCAAAATTAGAAAGAAATGTATCAACTTTTTGATATCTTGATGTAACCAAAATGGGAGTGAGCTTTACCAAAGTTATTATGGTAAAAAGCCCAATTGTTTGTAAATTTCTCATCTTTACACGCAGCTAGTTTTAGAGGCCCAATACTTGTAATGCATGTCAAATCAATAAATATTGGGAAAATTGTATATAATAGCAAACTAATAACCTAAATTAAATGGAATAGCTAGGGTTTGATTTAATTGTGCTCCATAGCAAACGTTGGCAAAAATTTGCCAGGCGTCTCTCTCCCAAAAGTCTCGCTCGCCACTCTCCCATTCTCGCCTCTCTCGCTTTATACACAGAAGTGTATAATTTCTGTTTTTGTTTTGTATAAAGCGAGAGAAAATTGTATATACACATGCAAAAATGTATATCTTCGTGTTATACACTTAATTATACAATTTACAAACATTTTACTTCAAATATTGCAGAGAAAAAGGCCAAAGAATTATACAATTGCGAATTATACAATTGCAGTGAAATACAATTTTTTCTAGCTTTATACAACAAAAGTGTATATATTGTGTTTCTGTTTTTGTATAAAGCGAGAAAAACATCTATCTTCTTGCTATACACTTATAATTATGCAATGTACATACATTTTTATTCGATTCAACTGTATGCAAAGCTAATTATACAATTGCAGCGAAATAGGCCAGCGAATTATACAATTTAGGCCAGCGAATTATACACTTATATATGTATAGCGAATTATACAGTTTTTATGTTTGCTATGGAGCGCAATTATGCAAAGTTTGCTATAGCATACAAATATGAATTTTTTGTTTGCTATATGTGAAAGTTGCTCATAAATATTACTACTATATTATTGTGTTATTAATTTGTTTTTTATTTTTTATTTTTTGAAATTTAAATTACATAAGTTTTGATTAGTATTTAAATATGTCTTTTTTATGATATTGACAGTGGAAACCTGTAATTTATAAAACTTTTCATTGTAGTTTATGAATATTTAAAATTTTAGTTTTTAAAATATTGAATTGATTTAATTTAATTTAATTTAAGAAATTAATTAAATCAATTAAGAATGATATCGTAGAAACTAGAATTCAAGGGAGTATGTTGTTGCTTATAAACTTTTCTTAGCATTTCCATGTAGGTGGGAGATATCATAATATCATATGAGGCAATCAACACTTTTTGAGCTAGCTTTCGAAATTGACCTAAACAGAATATTGATTTTTTTTAATAATGATATCATAATCCATGCCCATTCAATTGTTTTCTCACTCGATGTTATGCCCGCATATTATCTTGTGACTCTAGCCTTACATGGAGTGATGGTAGTCCCACGTCAGTAAGTGTGATGACAATTTAATCAATTGAAATTTTCCTTTTAAATTTATCACCTACTTGCAATAAATTATAACACAATTTAATATATATTATAATTAACATTGGATCCTCCTCTACACTGAGCAAAATTTGTAGTGCACCTTTAGCAACCATTCCTCTTCATAAAAGAAATATTTTTGACTTAAGGAAGAAGAAAGTTGTCTATAAGACTGCAACTGTTTCTGAAGAATCAAACTGGTGAAAAGTGCCATTTTAATTCTAAAAAAGAGAAGATGTATGGTTTCAATCTCTTTAAGATCTTGATGATTAGCCATTCCGGACAAAGGAAATCTCTGACACAGATTTAGGCTTCTCCGATTGAGAAAACCCCGACAATTACTTTTATAGTAGCAAGTGAAATGCCCCCAAGAAAGTGAAGAGGGTATGCCAAATTTTGTTGAGATTGCGACCATCTCATCAAAACCACATAGATAAATAAAGAAAACAGAAGACTAGAAACCAAACACACTGGGAAAGAGTGTCACCAAAATAATTATTGTAATCTGCACCTTGAACTGGGATTGTTCTATCTACCAAACTTTTGCAATGTGATTTTCTAATTTGAATAGGCACAAAGTTTCCAGAAAAAAATAGGCGAAAGCCTTCAATGCCCTATTTGAATTGTTTGACATATGAAAAATGTGACACAGGCTGTTCATAGAGCATGCATGTCACAATAACCTTGTTGATGCAACATTATCTGATTCATGGAATAGCAAACAAAATGTTAAAAAAGGTAACCCTTGTTTTCAATACAGAAAATTTTCAACACGGGCTAATGCTGTATCTTAGATCCGCTAATATAAAAGGAAAGTTGACTACAAGTACCAACTATTCCTGCTAAAAAAAAGTAATAATCAGTTAAACTAGGGTCATCATTAGATATGAATTTGGAGATAAACTAAGGAGACACCGACTGGATTGCTCCATGATACTCGTCCATAATCTCGCAATCCTGGTTCTTTTTAATTGCTCTTTCACCACAGAGCTAGCTATACAGATCTGCAACATTGAAAAAAAGAAGCAATTACACAGTGAAATATAGTGTCATAGTACAGGCAATCATTCATTGGTCAACCACTACTAAATAGACGAGGTGTGTGTCAAGCTGGCCCTGACACACCGGTATCATAAAAAAAAAAATCTGCATCGAGGCCTTATGTGATGCTCTCCTTGCAGCCCTTTGACATAACTCAAATCCTAATTGAATTTTAGAACTCACACGAATTCAGTCAGAGACATAGGATGCACTTGAGTCTAGATGTAAGAACAAAAATTCTTATCTCCATATGCATGAAACACCTGGTTCTGGGCATCTATGTTCCAAAGCAGGACTGATGAGTTTGTGTTGGTGAAGGACTGAACTGCCTCTGGTTAAACTTTTAGCATCAAAAGATCAAGGTTAGAGGCTATAGAAGAAAATCATTTCCACATCCTTGTGAGAAACAACAAAATCTATTAATGTAGTTATAGAGCGGGAGATTGAATTTATTCCAATGTTTATCATCTCCAAGCCATTGAATGCAAAGACAATAAGTGGTTGGGTAAGAAAATCTTACCCTTCAGAAAGAGTGAAGCAACTTCCTTGACACTCTTCATAAAGTAAGAGATTCAGACAACTAACTCATGCCTACGGTTCTCACACCATTCCATGAGTTAGGCCCTTTAGTTCAGCTGAGGGTAACAAGTCATGTCAAACCAAAGCAACTGCATATGTCATTCAAAAGAAACTATGATGATTTGAGAATCATCAATGAGCATCGGGTCAGCAATCATCTGACCATTAGTAATGATTTAATACTTTCTAACCCATATTAAGCATCTTAATCTTTTTTTTTCTCTACAGAAAAGGCAATTATAATCTTAATCTCCTAATAAGTTAATGAGATCTTTTAAATGAAATGATAAGTTCTAAGATTCTTAATTTTCCTTCGCATGGATATCAAAGCAAAGACCATAAGATCAGCTCCCAGTCTCCCACCGACCTAATTTGGGTCCTTTTGATAAAGAAGGCAAAGAACTCTTTCTAAGACATTAAGATAGGTCCTTCCTTAGGCAGAAATATAGATGAAAGTTGAGACAGAACACAAAGGAACATCAAACACTTTGAACTGGGATAAATGGATCCTTCTTGAAACACTGTGAATGGGTTAAAGATTCTTTACAATAACTTGCAAAAGGAAAAACAGGTCTCCTCTTCATCTGAAGACTGCAAAAAGATCTGCTACTACTGGTCATCATATAACCAAAGTACTACTGTTGAAGGTATTGAATCAAAAAGTAAGACGTTGCCATATTCTCATAAAATTATAACTATTTAATAACCTAGAAAAATGATGGCATTTTATCATTTTGGAACAATAGTCCTGACATTCCAATTACAAGCTGGTCCATAAAATACTGGCAGAAAATGCCTTTAAGCTTTCCAACACCACAAAAGCTATCTACAACACCGTTCCTAATGTGTAATTTCAGAACATTGTTACTTAAATACTTGAAGATGCCATGTGAGTGGTTCAGACCCCAACACTGGAGACCAAAACTAATTGTGCTAAAAGGTACTCACCATCCATCCCAATTTAAAAAGTGTCTTAGTTTGACTAGGCATGGAGTTAAAGAAGAAAAAAAAGGAAGACCTTTGAACATTGTGGTCTTAAATTAAAGATGTGTGAAATCCTTTAAATCTTGTGATTTTAATTGGGATAGATCAGAAAGGAAAGTAAGACACTTCACTAGGACGGAGGGTGTAAAAAAGAGTACCCATCTCAACTGAAACACAATAACTATAAAAGAAACAGAGGATTACATCCAGGATAAACATGCAAATCATCAAATGCCTTAAAAAATCTTTACAACAACTAGATGCACATTTTAAACTTCAAATAGAGGTTCAACATCATTTTTACACTTCTAATTTTGTTCAATCATGCATAATCATACATCCATCTTAGCCTCAAAATCAACAGACATATGTAGGTCTTGAGGTGCACAATATTCACTACTGTATAACTAACAACACATAAATCATCAAAAGGAACTTAATATTAGCAACAGTATAACAATGAAATGAGGAATTTAGAAAACAAATACTATTACTTCTACGCATGCTAAGCCAACAAGTTTGGAACATTCAAACCAATGAATGTAAAAAGGAACAAACAGGTTCATGAGAAATCAAAAGGTGTAAACTTTATACCATCAGAGCCAGACAACAAACAGGTTCATGAGAAATCAAAAGGTGTAAACTTCATACCATTAGAGCCAGACCGCTTAGTATGCTTAATCTTTTCAAGCTGAACTTGTGTATCCATAAACAACTGCATCCTTTGAACCTCCAAATCTTTAGCAAACTGCATCCTCTGCTTCTCCAGCTCCACCATTTGTCTCTGTTTCATCCCTTCAACTCTCTCATATATCTCTCCAAAACTCTCTATAGCCTTCGCCAGCCTCCTCATCCCATCCTCTTCCCAACTCTCTTCAGTCATCTCCACATCCTCCTCCTCGTCATCATAATCCTCTTCCCCTCCTCCTGCTGCCGCAGCAGCAGCTACAGCCGAATAATTTCTCCTGAAACAGGATTCATCAAAAGCCGGCAACTGCCGCTTCTGAGGTAAACTAACCGGTGTCACCACCGCCGATCTCCGGTAAGGCAACGGCACTCCCATAGGCGGTGAGGACATCGGTAAAGGTAACAGAGACACCATCACCGGCGTAACTTTCTTATCGGAGTTTTCGATCAACATATCAAGCCGTTCGAAGAAGGGCCAGGATGACGTTAGGGTTCCGTTAGACTCAATAATTTTCGCCTTCTCAACTTTGTACTTCTTCTTCAAGGTATCAATCCGATTCTTACATTGAACATCGGTTCGGTGAGTCTTCCTCGAATGTCCATGAAGGGCATTAACAGAATCGGAGACCTGTTGCCAATCCTTCTGACGGAGATTTCCACGGTTCAATTCCATATAACGACGTCCCCAAGCATCAACAAGGGTCCATGTAGCTTGTTCGCTCCAACAATCCTCACGGAAGGGTAATGGCCTTGATGACATGGTTACCTGTGTGGAGGATTCGGTAATCTCACCCATTGATGGAAAGAATGAAGGAGAGAATTGATCGGAGAATGATGGAAGAAAGAGGGAAGGGTATAAAGGATAATCGCCGGTTGGCGATTGGAAAAGCGCGTGAGCCGCATGAGTAGGAGAGTGTACGGAGATGATGACATAAGAAAAGGTGAAGTCGCCGGGAATGGCGCGTGAGGTTACGTCAGACGGCAACAGGACGGAATTGAGGAGTGGCTTTGCGTTACGCAATTATGTAACGTCGTTGTCGGAATTGGAATTTTGTAATTGTCGATTTGATTGATTATAGGGTTAATTTTCTATTTTTACTGAATTTTCAGGTTATGTGTATATGTATTTGTGATGTGGACGGAACGGAGAAACGGGGTGGGCCGATGCCAACTTAGGAGAAAACCAAAGTTATCTGAATTGGGTCTAATTTTGCAGGTAATCTTTTTGCTAATCTTGCTACTATTTTACTATTATATCCCTATTCTGAAAACAAAAATTCCTTTTTAGTACGAAGGTAAAAAAAATAAGAAAATGCACAGTTTGGTTTTTCATTAAAAAAATTTAAATCAATTATATCGATTATTTAAATTTAATAATCAAATCAAATCATATAAAATCAGTTCTTTCGATATTTTTTTATTTTTTATGACTATACTGTATTTGAAAAAACGATCAAATATCTTTTTACTTTTTTGTGTGATAAACTAAACTTAAAAAATGTTAAGTGAATAAAATTTTTCGAAAAGATTATAAAATTCATATGAGTACAAAATATATGTTTTTGAAATCAACGTTCATTATATTCAATTAATAAGATTAAAGGTTAGAGACAAACTGAACACAAAAAATATTTACAAAGTAAAAATTGTTAACTTTGATTTTGAAAGACTATAACAATATAAGTGTAACTTCGGATCTTTAATACAAAATAAAATATTTATAATTTTTACAAGTCCAAATCTGAGATAAAATATATAAACATTGAAAACTACAAACAAACTAAAAATGTATTAACAAACTAGATTGTAAATAATCTATAAATAAACTAAGAGATTATATATATATATATATATATATATATAATTTGGGTTCGATTCGACTTTTTTTCTTCTAATACCAAACTAAACCAAGTATGGTCGGTTTTTTTTCAACCACCAAACCAATCAAACAAAATTACAAGTCGATTTTTTTTTATTTGATTTGGTTCGTGGATTCGGTTTGAGTTGTACACACTTACTTGTATATATCGTGATTAAGGGTCTGTTTGAAAAGCCACTTGATAATTGAAATTGGTACAATTATTAGGAGAGTTACTATATCAATCTAGTAATTACAATGACATGTTTAGTTGCCACAATGTAATACATGTTCTCTTTGGATACACAATAGAAATTAGAAATTATAATAAATTTTAAAAATAAAAAATAATTATTTAAAATTTATTCTAGACAACTAAGAAACTTTATAAATGACATTAGATAAAATTTTAAGGTATATATTCTTTTTGAAAGTATATTAATTAATAAATATATTTTTTTAACTAATATTATGAAAAAGTAATTTATTTATATTTTTTCAAATTAGTATATTTCAATTGAATTGATCTTAACAACTCAAAATACGAAGTTTCTACGAATATCTAAAATGCATGTTTGATAAAAAGAATAATATATAAATAAAATGTCAAAATTAATAAATATTTGACAAAAATATAATCTATCAAATTTAATTTAAAAATGGCGTGCAATTTAAATTCAATATTACTAAAACAAATGAAACTCAAAAATATAACATAAGTTATGAATCAAAACAAAAAATTAACAATATTCTTATACTCATTCTGTCCCATTTAATGTGACACTTTTCGCATTTCGAGATTCAAACAAGTATATCTTTTTTACCGTAAGTTTTTCATAGATCCTTTTAACATTTTTAATTATCAATTATTGTGACTTATAGTACTATTTACGTAGCTTATAAAAATATAAATTTTATTTTTAAAAATTTGAAGATTCCATGCGCAAATGTCCGGTCAAAGTTAAACTGTTTGAGTCCCGAAAAACGAAAAGTGCCACATAAATTGGGATAGAACTTTACTTAACAATAAATTCTGTTTTAATTAAAAAGTTAAAATACTAACAAAAGTATGCTAATAAGAAAATAAGCATGTCATAGAGAAATAGATAATACGAAAAAATTACGTACAATCACGTAAAGTAAAATTGAGAACAAGAAGTAAATGAAATATAATAATAAAAAATAAAAAATAAACTTTTATAATTTTATAGAATAATAAAAATAAAAAAAGAACTTAAAGTAATAGAAGTAAAAAAAAAAATAAAAGTTAATCAAGTGGGTACTTACATCATGTAATTATCAACAATTTACAATATTTATCTGTGAATTGTAGAGTGCAATTAACCTATATTATTACACTAATTACCTGTTGATCAAGTAATTACTTGTCCTTCAAAACAAAATAAGACAATATAATTACACCTATTACCAGTGTGCCCTTTCAAACAGACCCTAAATATTTTTTTTAAGATTGAAATTCATTAAATGATTCACTTTAATCCTCAATCTTGTATATTTTTTTCTTAATTAAAATTATATTTTCTATAAGGTAAAAAAAATATATCATGATGTTTTAATTATTTCTTTAGTTTTCTTAAGAATCTTCTATAGTCAATCACTTAGCATGCATTTACCTGCACCTCGTCTTCATATGTCCACGTAACTTCAATTTTATTTTCATTTTGTTTATCACATTAGCCTCTTCCATGATGTCGTGTATGATGTTGTTCATAATCACATCTTTTTTATATATGTTTTACATATTCAGATAAGCATTATCATTTATGTTATTTTCTATCTTTTAAATATGTAATTCTTTATCTTGCCAACACTTTGTCGCACACAACATTGAGCTTCCATTTTAATTAGCTAACCTCTTCGTCAGCTTTGAAAGTTTGAAACCAGTAAAGCTATAAGAGCAGCAGCCATTTCATTTCCTCGAACCCAAACAGACGGCTCAAAACTTTGTGGGCTAAGGCCCACTTCCAATTGGGCTACTTGAGAGATATTCCTACCGAACACAACTTGGACTTATTTACGCAAACGACCCCTCTTTCTTTAATGGAAAAAAATAGATAAATCACATATTTTTAAGGTAAAATTACAATCTATCTCTTAAAATTTTATAATTACAAAATTTCTCAAAATTGATACAATAATCTAATGCACGAGATACATTAATTAGATGCGCGAGATGAATTTTATACATGATATACTAATCTGATGTGCAAGATAAGACATTAATGTAATGCACGAAAATGAAGATTTTTGAAAATTTGTAAAACTTAATAGGAAATAATGTTAATATGTTAACTAAAAGGTGGGATTTCAGTAATTAAAATATGTTTGAGCCACCAATAAGATTGTCTCTATTTTAAAAAATGTCACACTATAGAGATATTAGACTCGGCTCTAATACTTTTATATTTCTCAATGTCACAAACAAGACTTATATCTTACAAAATTTAAAACGTGCAACGTTTTCTTGTTATTATTATTATTATTAGCCTAAATAGTTCATAAGTTTCCGATACATCTTAGTTACGATGGAACCCGTTCAATCATATACTTCATCCATCAATGTATAATAATAATAATAATAATAATAATAATAATAATAATAATATATAGAAGAGAAAGTGTGATTTTCTTGTCAACTAACATATTTTTATAGTGACTGGTACTCTCCCCTTTTAATTATTAGCTATTTTTCTAGTATTTGGGCCAAATTTCATTATTTGGGATATTTTAAAAATTAAAATTTTATCCCAATATTTTATCTTTTACAAAAACACCCTCTCTAGTTGTTGCTTGCGTTGTATTACATCATTTTTTACGTGAACACCAAAATAGTGATGAAATATTTAGTGAATATTAAATAATGATATGATTGTTGATGAAAATTATTAAAAATTGGCTTTAGGTAACAAAGTCATGTATTTTGTCTACTTCACGATGTATGGTATAATTCTTGTTGCACTCACTCCAAATTACCACATTGCTTTAGTGTCATGTACATTATTTGTTATTGTTGTAATGAACATTCAATTGAGTTATAATACAAACTTTTAGTTACTTTTGATAGTTTTTAAAACTTGTGTGTATAAATCATATTTTTCTAAATAGGTGAAATATATTTCCTAAATTTTATGGCCAAACACATGGTGAAATTTCACTAAATTTTCACTCAAATAATATTTGTCAAGAATATTTGGAAATCTATGGCTAAACGCTAGCTAAGTACAACCTCAAACAAAAAGTGAAGTCAAAATTAGATGAAAAAACTCCTTTCCCATCCCTTTTAGTTTTAGAGGGGAAAAAAAATATGTGAAAGGAATATTAACAAAGAAAATGAGGGGAAGTATTTGGTCACTTTGATGGGAGAACGTGGAGTCCTCTTTCTATCCCACAAAGAAAACATATATAACTAACTAACTAAATAAATAAAAAGAGAAAAGTAATGTCATTTTAGTAATAGCTAATTAGAAAAATTCAATGGAAACTCAATTATCATGTTTCGTTTTTTCCTCCAAGTTCATTGCCTGTGGCTGCAATATATTGGAACTAACTCAACTTTTTTTTATTGTCTTGTGGAAGGAATATTTCAAGTTCTCAATGGTATGTTAGTTACTCGTCACGAGTTTATAATAATATATATGGTGGAGTAGGTGAAACTTTCGAGATTCAAGAATCAAAATAAATCCCAATCGTTGTACCAAAATACTGTATGTAAACATGTTTTTTAGATGTGCATCTTTGGCATTTTGTTTGTGTACACTTTTAATAGATTTTTGAATATAAATATAGAGTCAGCGATAAAAAAAATTATTGAATTTTTGAAAAGTCACACCTAATAATTACCTAGAACCGTCCCTATTTTGTACTCTATATATGTTTTGATCTTTTGTTGTTGTAATTATTCGGAAACTTAGTCCTATAACCCCAAAACATCGGCTTTGTTCATGTATTTGGTTAAGTGGTTAGATATTGGTCAGCATAACAAACACAAGTCATAAAATTGATTACGGAAGAAACGGAAAAAAGTAGAAGAAAATAAAATAAAAGATTAGACCAATATTTTGATCCAAAAAACTTCAAATTTGAATATATGTGAAATCATAATATATCATATAGTACAAAATTTATTTTAAATCTGAAAAAAATAAAATAAAAGTTTAGTGGTAAAATAAGAAATTTTATTAAAGATATTCAAATATATGTACGGAAAATAATTTTTGATATAATTTTCTGTATAATACAATTTTTCAATAAATAATGTTCTAACTGACTAACCTGAACTACATGTTGAAATACTATTTTTTAGATAAATATTAAATGGATCAGAAAAGACCACATATAAATTTGAAAAATAAATTAAAGACATGAAGAAACGGCCATAGCAAAAGGTAAAGACATGGACTTCCTCACAACTAATGCAGTAGCCAGCAGGTAGAGGCTCTAATTTAATTTCATATTATTAATTTTATCTTCTTTGTCTTATTCATTTTATATTTCTCTTCTTCTGTAATCAAAAATCTATATATAAATATTATATTCATATCGAAAAAGATATAATAGACTAGACTTATTAAAAATGACCAAGTTGATGGATTTTTTCGTAGACTTTTGACCCATGATACATGTCGCATATAGTGGAAATATACATGATTTATATGTTGTGATTTTCATTGTTGTTATACTACTATTTCCAAAAGAAGATAAAAAAAGAGTTTTTTCAAGAAATTTCGTTTTCATATTTCGTCCTATTCTAATGTAACGAATACGACAATATAAAATTAATTACATTATTACATGTTTTTTTAACACAAGAAACTGTATGACGTACGTGATTTCTGAACATAGAAAATTTATGTAGCTAGAGTAGTACTACACAATTAATTATTACTTATTTTTTCGTTTAAATTTATGTAATAATATTTAACTGGACACAAATTTATATGACTTTAAATCATCTTATTAAATTATGTCTCTTAAATTATTACTTTAATAAAAAAATTATTATTTATATTTTACTATATTAGATATAATTAGTTCAACCAACACCACTCATCATAATTAGTCATATAACTATTTTTCACGATTCATTGACTTAAACACCCATACAAATAAATCATGTGTTAGGATCTAATTCACACACACTTGAAGTATCAAGAACACAAGAATTTCAAGAAGAAAGAGATGAGAGATCTGGAGAGAGAGAGAGAAATCTAGAGAGAAAAACAATTCGTGGTAACACCCCGTTGGTGAACTTCCACGGCGGTGGGTATATTTATATTAATAAATCAGAGTATTTTTAGTTACAGAGAATACATGGAGAATAAATAGTAAAGCCTAAAATTTGGGTCGGGGCGCTGCCCCGAACCCTGCCTTCGGATGGGGGGCTCCCGCCCCCCATACCCCCGGCAACCTCACCGCGGAGGTTAAACCGCGTAAACAGCTATATATATATTAATCAGGCTCCACTACCTAACATCATGTCTCAGGATCCCAATTAAAAATTTATGGGAATAGTCGATAAAAAAACAAGGTAAAATATACAAGTATTTTCTTAGGCTATAATCAAAATCGCAACGACACACCTAAATTAAACTAAGGTCCCATTATCTTTCCTCCCCCCTTTTTTTTTTTTTAAATTTTGTATATCTTTTTGACTTACGTAACATTCAAATATCTCCTTCACGCCTCAGTTGCGTGGAGTCACAGAGTGTGCCGCATAAGTTAAAAATGTACAAAATTATATATAAAAAAAAAATTCAGAGGTAATAGGACCTTAGTTTAATTAATGTATATCTCTAAAATTTCGATCAATCTTGAAAATAGTTATGCATTTCGCCAAAAAATAATAGCCAACAAATATATAGACTTTCGATATATTAAAATAGCAAACATAATTATTTAAAATAATTGCCAACAAATACATAGCTTTTGATATATTTAATTATTAGCAAACATAATTATTTTTGTCTACCAATCAAATGAGTAACTTGCTCAAATTTATTTTCAGTCCTTAAATAATTCCACTTTTTTTTTTTTTTTATCGTATCCGAGATCAAAACTCTTGATTTTTTCACTGTGCGTGCTCCAAACACACACATAGAAGAAGAAGAAAAATCTAAAAAATGGGTAGGAGAGAGGTGACAAAAATTCGATATTCTAATATTCTTCCTTCACTCACAAGAAATCTAATCAATGATCGATCAAAATGGATAAAATTTCAAATAATTATTATGCCAACTTTTTTTGCTGGCCCCCAATTTAGTGGAGAGAGTTTCAGAAACTCAAAAATGAATCAGAATATGAAATTTTATATATATAGGATCACCAACCATTTTCACTATCAGATGAATATGACCTGTAACGAATTTAGCAGTGGTAATTAATGAAATATTTTAAGGATGTCAACTATTCATGACATTTAAAAAGGGAATAAAGTAATACATGCGTATAAGTTTTTATGTTATCAGATCATTTAAAAATTATTTACGTAAAAAAATTTGACGAAATATTATATAGTCTCGTACCCCTCTCTAGTATTCAGAGAACAAAAGAACTACTTTTGAAGGAAAACTCTATCATTCCACTTAGGCATAAATGATAATGCAAGCTAGAACTACATTATTATTCTATGCTTGGGAAAAAGTATAGTGGGGATAATTGTTCCATCAACATTATAACTTAAAGTACCCTTTGATTATATTAACATATTAATATTTTAATTGTATTTATATAAAGAAAAAAAAAGTGTATTTTTTAGAATGAAAAATGTTCATGATAGTCTAGCCTATAATCTAGTTGTTAATAGCCTTTTCAACCAAGCATTTGATCCAAAGAAGAATCATTTTCTCCTGGAGTTAATTAAATCACAATTAGTATATTTTTAAATACCACATGAGTCATGATTTTCTTTTCTTGTTACTACTTTAATTAGATCTAATGATGCACTTAGCCTTCAGATTGTATAACCTGGCCTACTTTAATTTTAAAAAGCGTAATTTTTTATTTCATCATCAATAATTTAGTCATGAAGCGGCTTGTGCATTTTGTTTAGTTAAGTTGGGTAATATTTTTATATGGAATAAAAATAAATCTTCCTTTTTCAATGGAGTACTATTAGTTGCTTTGCAAAATAAAACAAGAAAAAAACATATACTAATTAGAAACCTCTATACGTTTTTGTTTTGCCGACACATTAGGGGAACCAGAACCAGGATACAAGCACCATATAAATGTGTTAGTTAAATTTTTTTCATAATATAAAGTCGATATTACTAGTAATTTGAATTTTATGAATTTTAAATTTTAAAAAAATTACGCCAGATAATAACTAAGTTTGAACTAAGAGTTACTATTTACTATTTTAATGAAAAGGTAACTTGCCCCTGAATACAAATTAAGTAATAATTCTATCGTAAATTAATTAATTTTAATTGCTAGGTAGTCAATTTATCATAGTCTTTTCCTTTTCATATAGGTTTTAGAATACATTACCAAAAATTAATTACTGGAAATTTTGATCATCAATGAAAATGACTTTCTTGAAGATATATCTGTGAATTTACTTTAAAAGAATTAATTTTCAAACTTCTTCCAGTATTCCACAGGCTCTGATCTCATAGAAAGTAGCAAAATTCAAACAATAATACAACTTTGTTTTTTGGGGCATATTATTGTTTTCTTCAATCTATGCGTATTTACAAACCGAAAAATTAAAATAAAAATTCAAACTTTCCTTGAGAACATTTACCTTAGTGAAGAACAAAAAAAAAAATTAATAACAAACTCAAATTGAGATTTAATTATGCTTCATGATTTGCAGCCTCAGAAATGCTCTCTAAATGAGGCCTCCATACTCCAACTCTTCCTCTTCTTCTATCTCTTTGTGTTGAGACTTTTTCAGACAATATTTCACTTAAATATTGATCATTAGACACCATCATATTATTACTATTACTACTACCATTTATATTATTATTATTATTATTACTATTCCCATTATCATGACGAAGACCTTGTGATAATGATGATGATGATGATGATGATGAAGACGAAGATCTTGTTTTCTTCTTTCTTGTTGTTGTTGTTGATGATTTTGAACGATTTTTTTCACTTGAAGGAGTTGGAAGTGGCATGAGGAAGTAAATTTTGCCACGTTTAAGTTCAGCATCAGGAGGAACTACGACGATTTTCGGACAAACTCCTCCTCCTTCTGAGGAATAATAAGATGATGATGGCTTTTTAAGAACATGTTTAGGGTAAATCTTCATGATTTCAGCTGCTTTAACACTTCCACTAATCTCTTCAACTTTGCCATTAGCATGAACTATTCGAATCACATCAAGTGCCCCACATGGTAGTATGCAAGATATGCAACATCTTATTGTGTTCTTCATGATGGCTACTTATTTTTATCTTTATTGTCCAAAAGAAAGAAAGAGGAGAAGAGAAAGAAAAGTCTCTTTTCTTGTGTTTATAATGAGAAGCAAAAGAAGAAGTGAAGAGAGGGGAGGGATATTGTATTGGTATCAATATCAATCAACTTGGTATAGTTTTTTGTTACTATAAATGATGATTTTATTATATGCTTTTGGGGGGCTTACCACCTTTTTTCCACTTCTCTTTTTGTGGATACTTTTTCTTTTGGGGCTGAGCTAAAATATGAGTTACAAATTCAATTAATAATAAACTTTAATTATTTAAATAGAGATAGATTTAGAATTTAAAATTTATAGGTTTAAATCTTTATGATTTTTAATTAAAAATGAACCTATTGTATTTCTAAAGTTATGGGTTCATATATATTATATTATTTTTTAATATTTTAAGTGAATATTTATGTATAAATTTATTTATCTCGATTGAAAGTATTGAGTTCAGATAAATTTTATATTTACTACATATATTTGCCTTTGAATTTAAATTTTGAATTTGTGTTAAGAAATCTATTAAATATGTATAATATCAACTGAGAGTCCACTTACTTAAAAGGATTAGGATCTCGAACCATAGACTTCAATTTCTGACTCAAAAAACTCTTTTTTTCCTTTGGTCTTTTGCATATATTTTTTTTATAATGAAATTCACTTGTTTGGGGGGTTGGAAATGAATGGCATGAATAATTGCACCTCATTTTGTACTTTGCCTTTTGTATCCATCATTCAGGGCCCTTTGCCTTTCAATTCCATTCTCCAATATAGCCCTTAATTTGTTGAGTTCAATTAATAATGGGAGTTGGCTGCCTTACCTATGCATGAAACTTGGATGACCCCATGTTTGTACATGATTGGAATTGACATGTCAGCACTGGTGGGGCCAAGTGCATTTGCTCTTGTCCACGTGTCTGAATCAGAATGTGACACCTGTCTATGGACATTTGGTTGAATTCTCCTGGTTTAGAGTAGGTGAATAGGCTAATTAGTGTAGGGTCCTTATTCAAGAAAGGGCCAAAGAGAAATACTTGTGATAGAAGAATAGTGTTTTTAGAATATGGAGAAGGTTTCATTTGGTCCCTAGCTTATTAGTTTTAATTAAGAGTGAAAAGGAAATTGTTTTTTTTTTCTTGCATTTTGTTGGAGTGGGTGGAAAAAATAATCAATTAGGAGATATGGGACATATAAAGAGATCTTCTTTTGATAGGAGTTTTTTTTTTTTTTTTTTTTTTTTTTTTGTGATTTTTCAATATTCCCAAGCAAATCATGTGGGTTTGTGGTTTTCATGGGTAAGTGAAGTGTTTATAGACTATTTTTACTCATCTCAAGTATATAGTTGATTTATGTTTTTAGGATATATATATAGTGCTTTGACTAATGTGAAGTTGCTTGTCCTATTTACCCTAGAAACATGAACTTCTAGCCACAAAACCAATGTGCATTTTTTTCCATCATTACTCAATATCAATAGTCAATTAAGAGAAAATAAATACACACTATTTGTCTCAAATCTAGTTGGACTTTCATCCCTTTTTAAAATTTGAAGAATTTATTATTCCAAATCCAATTGTACTCCATGTTTTTCAATAGTAGATATAGTATATTCAAATCCAACATCATGACACAAAAGAAAGTGGTTCAATCTGATCTATATATCCAAAGTGAAAAAAAGTTGTAACATGATTGATTTGATGTGCAAAATATTGTCATATAATAATGGACCATGACATTGATTTTACTTAGGGGGCCAAAAAATGAAGCTTTGCTTAGAGCAACAAGGTAAAAAAAAACAAACATATGAAAAGGTACTTTAAAACTATAGATAGCTTATATATTCCTTATAAATCAATTTGAGTTTTTGCTTGGTTAATTTTGGTTGTCCCATCAAAGTTATGGCCCAGTCATTAAATGGTTCAGATATGGATGTTAGTGGGCAACATGTGAGAGGATGGAGAAAAGGGTCCATATGTGGGTCTATGGAGGTGGGGGGGTAAGAGAAGGGTGTATCTTACTTTTAAGAAATATAGCAATCCTCTTGATAAAATCTAGGACTTAGTCCTTAGATTTGTGATTTCTAGTTGATTTAGTGACCTATTGTTACTTCTAAAGAATTTTTACATTATCAGTATTGTTTTACCTATTATAATTAACATATCGATTAATTTATAATTTGTGTAGATTAATTATAATTTTTTAACTTCTTTTTTTGCATAGTGTCAAATATTTTACTTATAGTACTCTATTATTAAAGGTGATTTTGGAGTAATAAAAAAAGGGAATTTGAGTTTGAGATGGATCATGGGTTGTCTGATAGCTTTCAATAATTGGACACTAGTGTTGATAGAAACTCTTTTCTACCATAAATTTAATTTGCCAATCATCTTCTTTGAACAAGTTACAAAAAGGGAATTTTATTACCATTTCTGACATGCATATTTATCAACTTCTCACTTTCCATATACTCTATCTCACACAAAATTCCCTTTGTTTCTGTTGAATTTTCTCTCTTTTAATTTCATTCATACTATTTTTTTAAATTATTATATATCATATAATATAATATACACAATCAAGAATATCATAGGTTTGGATTCATCTTATTAAAAGATTGTTTTGTATATTGGCCATAATGCAATTTCCTATTATTCCAGCCCATGACTATATATACCTACCTAGCATTTTGGATCGGGATTATATTTGCTACGTCCTACCAACAAGATTTGAATATTTTTGATAAAATTTTAATATTATATCTTGTAATTTTTGTACTCATTCCGTTAATCACTTATAAATTACATGAATTTTGAGTCTTACTCATCCCAAAACTACTAGATATATTAATTAAAGGAAAGATTTTTTCTGTGCACCGATAATGTTTAAGTCTACACACAATGATAGGAACATTGCTATTTCAACCCTAATATTATAATAATTTAGAAAATAGAATAACAACCTGTAATATAATCAGTTAAATATGGTGTAATAAAAATGATTCTTGTGGGTATAGTACTTGAACAGCTCTTAACGTAGTACAGCTTTATGCATAGAAGACGTGACACAAGTAAACAAGCTTTGATAACACAACTTTTTTTTTTTAGAACATTTTTTTCTCAAGGCCTATCAGTCTAAAAGGCATTTGATGAAATAATGTGTTTAATAAAAACAAAAGAAAAAGTAGATATACCATGTAAAAAACATACTATATATTATTTGATAATCAACAACTCTAGATGCTGTTGATGAAGATGACTGATCCATATACCTGTATTGTATTGTACCTATCAACATCTCTTTATTTTAAATGGGTGATAGATTAAGGAGAATATATTTGAGAATTTTACACTCAAACTACCTTTTTAATTCAACTAATGCATTAGTGGGGATCACCCAAAAACTTTGTTTGAATTTACCTTTTATATACACTTAGCTAATCTCAAAATATTTGAAGGGATTATTTTATTCTATGTTTAATATATAATGGGGTATTAGTTAATTTAAAAGATTATTTTACTCCATTTTAGTATAAAGATAGAATAATAAGTTGTTTCAATTATAAAGTGGGATAAAGTAATTCTATGAAATATCTCAATATTCCTATCTAACAACCGGACAACCCCTAAACAAAGTAAAAGATTTTTTACATTGTCAATGGAATTAATAACTAAAAGTAAAAAGAATTCGATTCAGGAAATCTATCCACAAGTTTTCGTAATCCAATTACAGATGATGGGAATCATCAAAAGATTTTACCTTTTTGATTATATCGGAAACTCACTAGAGGTCCGGGAAACAAAGAAAATATGTGTACGAACGAGATATCCAGCAAACAAGAAGAAGAAAAATGATTGAATAGAGATCGAATCTCCTTTTGTTCCCTAGTAGCTCAATGGTAGAGTTGTTGGTGCATCGAACCTTGTAATATTAGTGGTGGAATCAAAATTTTACCAAAAGAATTCAAAATATGAAAAATTAAACACACTAAAACATCGTTTATGATATGGGTATCACCACATAGGATTAGGGTTCCAAGTGGAAAAAAAAGAGTTTTCTTTGTTCTTAACCAGATATCTTAGGCTCGAGTTAAAAAGATATAAAAAATAGCGATAGAGACAGAATATTGAGCGATAATCCCTCCCCAAAGTTAGACATGGGTATAAATATTTTATTGATATACTTTATGAGAATTAATAAGAACCCTATTTTTACAACAAAACAAAATATCTTTCTCGTGCTCCCCGACTTTAATTGCACATTTTACTATGTGTATTACTACTACCACATTGAAATAATAACACAATTAGATGCACGTAAATGTGTTTATCCAAATTGAGGTTATCCATAACAACTGATTATTATTCTATTAGTAAGCTAAATATTATAATATTCATAAGTAGTTTCTTATAGGAGTAAGTAGTTTGACTTGGGAATCAATTGATTTCTTTCAAATTGTCCTCCAAAGTAGGTGTATATACAATAGTATTGAAATAAAGAGAATTGCAAAAAGTTGTTTAAAACTGTATATATTCTCTACATAGATATGTGAAAATAAACGTTTAAAAGACGGGTAAAAATCATGATATTGCAACTTTGCTTTTAAAATTCAAACCCTACCCGTCCTCAATTTTGAACCATAGACAACATTGTCACGAAAAGCCAAAACGAAAGAGTTTGGCTAAAATTATTTGATGGAAGACTCTGGAAAAGGAGTTGGTGAACTTTGTTGATGAGTTTGATCAACCACCATCTAAAATAATGTACGTAGTTGACAAGCTCAACATTAGAATTCGAGTAAAGAATGTTGAATTCGAGTAAAGAAGGGCTTTTATATATTACTTCTCAACATTATGTGTCTCTCACTCTTAGTATTGTAATTTGTAACGGGGAGGTCATTCATGCTCCTATAATTTATCTATTGAATGTCTCTTTTAACAAACAAAAAGAAAAAGGGGGGCTACAATTTTATTTTTATTCTTTTAGGATATTACAACGTTAGAAATTTTCAGGATCACTCATTCTAACAACATTTGTACTAAAAATATTGAGATTTTGTAAAAGATTATGAAAGTTATACGTCTCGTTGATGGAGGACAAAAGACATTTTACTCAACAATTAACATTTTTTCTTTTGACATACAAAATGTGAGCCTATTAGACTATATCCACAAGCAAACTTGAAAATCCTAGTTTCGCATAAGAGGTATCTCTCTTAGCACTAGACTTGACGATATTCTTACTCGAAATGCTTATCTTTGGAAATCTAATAAGGATCTAATAAAAAAAAACATTATGTTAATGAATAACAGATATATTACACTCAACAATGGCATCATCAACTTTGACATTAGCAGTATGACTCTTTGTACAACTTAAAGGTAATTTTTTTTATCGAACTTAAAAAATAAAAAGTGGCTATTTTTGTGCAAATCCGACTATCAAGAGCCCAATTAGTCCATATTACAGAAGGCCCATAATTAGTTCGTCGTTGGCCCCCGAAGGGTGCTGTTCTGAGTTCCCAATTTCGTTAAGGTTCCACAACTCTTCTGCTGCAGAATGCGTACAATAGCAGCGCGATTCAGCCCTGTAATGATCATCATCATCATCATCAATTCTCATTTTTCATCTGTTTTTATTTTCTGATGGATTTGTGTGATAATGTTTATGCAGTATTTATGGAGGAGAACGCCTATAAATTCACAACCCCGACGTTTTTCTACTTCCAGCTTTGGGAGAGGTAACGATTATACCTAATCTAAACTCGCAATATTTGTTACTTCATTAGTATTTTTCTAGCTGTTATTTGTTGCAATTTGTACAATGATCTTCTTTTGCGAGTTTCTAGATGAACAGACAATAGAACAAGAAGCTGAAAGAAAAGTAGGGTGGCTTTTAAAGTTAATTTTTGCTGGGACTGCTACAGTTATTGGGTATCAAATTTTCCCATACATGGGTAAGGTCTCAATTCTATGGTTATACTTGAACTGATAACATCATATTCGATTTCTTTCGTGCCCTGTCTGATTTGTCGTTGGCATAATTTAAATAGGAGACAATCTGATGCAGCAGTCTGTCTCACTACTACAAGTCAAGGATCCATTGTTTAAAAGAATGGGTGCGTCCAGATTGGCTCGTTTTGCTATAGATGGTAAGTTTGGGTCACAGTACTTGAAAATTGAGAAGTTATGTATACATAGTGGGTTCTAGTATATGTTGGCAATTTGGTGCACAATATAATGACTTTGATGTTATTAGTAATGTGTGCTGATCTTTGATTTAAGAGCAGTAAGGAGCTATCACCTTTTGTTTTCAGTGTAGTGACAATTCTGTGAGTTATGAATTCAGTGAACCTAGGTTGATCAACCTTTTGTGTTGTTAGGAGCTCATTTGAATTCAAACTGATAACATTAACCTCCTCCGCATCCTCTTTTATATTATACTCCCTCCGTTTAAAAAAGAATGTCCCTATTTCCTTTTTAGTTTGTTTAAAAAAGAATGTCCCCTTTCCTTTTTTGGCAACACTTTAACTTTAACATTCCACGTGACATGTTTAAGACCACAAGATTAAAGGACGTTTTGGTACATTTTACATAACTTTAATTTAGAGCTTATTTTCTTAAACTCTGTTCCAAGTCAAACTAGGCCATCCTTTTTGAAACGGAGGGAGTAATAATTTACTCGCTGAATAACTGTATGGAGCCAAGTCTCTTGCATCTGGACGCTTTCCCATTCTTCGTGAATTATTAACTGTATAACCTTCCTTTGAAACTTAAAGCTAATGGAACTCCCTACTGATTAGTTGTACAAAATAAGGAAATTTGTTTCACTGTCCCAATATAAAAAGAGACCACTCTAGTACCTTAGATTTTAGTATCACAGTCAACCTCTATTTGATTGCTGTTCCCTTTCTCAATACTATAACAAGGTAGCTGTATTTCTTAAATAGCATTTTTCTGATCTTTAAATATCTAAAACATTATACAAGTCAAGAGGGATGCATACTACTTAGTTTCCATATGATATCTTGTAATCTATTAGTGACACAATTTACAGTTTTTGCTCAAAGTGCAATATTTTGAAGTTTGTAGTCAAAACATGACCGCTGTTTGAAGTAATCACGAGATTTTTAGATTCTTATCCGTGAATCTTTTACCCTATGCTTTTTTTGCTTCCTAGACGAAAGAAGGATGAAAATAGTTGATATTGGTGGAGCTCAACATCTTTTAAACATGTTAGAGTCTGCCAGAGATGATCGCACGAGGAAGGAAGCCTTGAAGGCTCTTTTTGCAATATCCAAATCAGGTCAGGACTCAAATTTATCTGCAAATTAAATCCATGAGGATTTCCCCTTGATTCTGCATCCGATTGCCTCCCTCTGTCCGAACCTGCAGGTCATTTTTTACCCCTGAATCACTACTCTGTGGATGCATTTTACTACATTATGAGTGATGAATATGCGTGGACGACTAC
This sequence comes from Solanum chilense, assembly GCA_032847665.1. Classification (NCBI taxonomy): domain Eukaryota; kingdom Viridiplantae; phylum Streptophyta; class Magnoliopsida; order Solanales; family Solanaceae; genus Solanum; species Solanum chilense. The sequence continues at coordinate 44,754,689 of CM064964.1, read as the reverse complement.
ATTTTTATATCAAACTTCCTGAATCTAGCCACATTTTAATAGATAAAACCATTTAGCTGACAGAGAATGTTACCCTACTTCACATTGTTAAGATATGTTACAGAGAAGAGTGTTTACTGGTTGACCCTCTTGGTAATTCTTCTACTATAGGCTAGACCTAAGAGTTCTGCGTTCGAACAATCTCTGGGCATTTCCACAACGATACATGCTTCTGTGCTATAAACTAATTTTATGCTTGATGTTTCTTTGGAAAAGTTTCTCCCTAAAATGCCTTCAAGTATACCACCAAACTGTTGAAGCACAATGTATATAGACAAAAAGTAATTGGACTAGAAGTCTTCTGTAATTCTGTGTACTTGACAGGTCCTCCTTTATCAGTGAAACTTTTAGGATAAACAAATTAGGAACTACTTTTGTCAGACAAACCTTGGATACTACTTGGATTAGTTACATCTGTGACTATCCTGTATTTTGTTGTTATGCATCTCTCCTCAAAAAAAAATATTGCTGTGATACATAGTGATTAATATTTCTAGTCTTTTCTTTTTCCTGAGCCAAAAAAAAAAAGTCACTTTAATTGCATGTTTTGCTAGTAGAAGCCTAGTCAACCTTGGCGCCAGTGTTCTCAGCTTAAAGAAGAAATTCTCTGGTGCTTTTGGCTTGTTACTTAAGGCAAAAGAATGCTGTACCACTTGAGTCAGTTTTTCTTGATGTTAAACTTTAATATGTATGAAGATGTCTTATTTTATTTTGTATAGCTCTTGCTAACTTATCCTATCTTGGCTGATGAAACTAATCGGAATATTAAGACAAATTGGCTGATGATATTAGGCATTTGGCGATAAGTATTTGAAATCATGTCCAAACGAAATGTTGCTAGGGCCTAGGGCTAATGTTTTCTAACCTGCAGGTTAGCTTGACATATTCTATTTGTGTCAGATGTTACTAGAGTACCTTGGTGAGGCACTATTTATTTGCGCTTGCATATATATGCTTGAAATGGATGTAGTTTTTAATGCTCATTCTTATTATGCAGATGCGGCTGCTGTGCTCTTGCATCAAGCTGGAGCCATGTCAATCATTAAGTCCACCCAAGAATCTGGTGAGGATGCTGAAGTTGGGAACTACAAGTCAAATTTGCTGAGTAGATTTCAAGATTTATCATTTGATATAAGGTCTTGAGACTACTATTATCTGGTCAGAGATTCCTGTCACTTTCTAAGAAGTTGGCATAACGTCTTCAGGTATATGTTTTATTAGATTGCTGACTAGAACTTTGAGAGAATCTGTGCATGTCTGTTACAAGTCCCCACTAGAAAGCCATGATTATGTTTAGTGAAAGCTCCCTTGTTTAATGGGATCTTAAACAATTGCTAGTGAGTGAGTTTAGCTATAATGCTGTAAGTTCTTCAAGGGGCATCAGAATCCGGACACCCAATGCAAAGTTTCCATTATTCAATGTCCTACAATTTGTATTGTCAGGGGTAATACTTTTGGCTTCCCTAATCATGTTTGGGGAGCCAGAATTATGAATGAAAGGAAAAGGACACTTGTTGGCTTTGTTTCTTCATACATCCTATATGTAAAGAAGGCTCCTATTCTAACATAATCTGATTTTGAAATTGCTAAATATTATTAATGATCGTATCCTCTTAATTCTTTCTTAAAGACTTTGATGACAATTGAACTCTTTGATGGTTTGGAGAAGGTCAATCCTCTAGATTTTCCGACTGGGGGGTTGTTGTTTGCGCATCTAATCTGACGTACCAATATTTTGCTCGTGTTGACGAGAGGTAAAAATGATTATACCCTTAAAACATGACCTACTACTTCAAGTTTCAATTAAGGACCCTGACATAGATTTTCCAAATAAAATTTGGCAAATTACAATTTGTCAATTATTTGACAAATATTTTTGGTAAATAACTCAAATTTCTAAAATACTAGAAAGAAACTAGTATTTTTTTCAAGCCTCATTATTTGGAAACTTTTAATTATTCAAATTCTATAACAAACTTTTATCTTTTACAAAGACACCCTTTATACTAGTTTTTTTACATAATTTTTAACGTGAACATCAAAGTAGTCAAAGTAGTGATGAAATATTTCGTAAATATGAAAGTGATAATATGGTTGTTGATGAAAATTATAACAATCCGCTTAGGATAACAAACTTATGTGCTATGTAATACAAACATGATTAATTTTTAAAACTTATGGATAAAACTGTCAAAAAGGGGCTTAACTCTCTAGGCCGACCCAACCCAATCCTTGAATTAAGTGGGGTTGGGTCTAATTTTTTTGGCTCATATAGGAATAAGACCTTTTAGCCCAACCTCGTTTGGCCCGCTGACATTGTATGCCCAACCCGCAAGCCACAGATGCTAGCCCGTGGGCTATGAATATTTAAAAATATATCTTATATATATTTTAGTAGTGTTTTATTTGCAACGTTTTCACCAATAAATATTTTTAAAAATAAAAAATCAAGTCTTTAAACTAGCTAATTTTTTTGTGGGGGATTGGTGGTATGATCAACATTTTTTCGCTAAATCTTACATTGACTATTATGTAGTTTTGTTAGTATTCACTGAAATGTGTGATTCATAAATATATTTTTGCAAGTACTCATCGAAATATGTGACTCAAATGAAAATTTATATGTATTGATATCGTGTTCATAGACGTCAACGTTCGATACACTTAGATACTCTTTCTAAGAGAGTAATATTGTTCATTTTTTTATTAAAGGGTCAATCTGTCTCAATCCATTTTGACAGCTCTATTTACGGGTATAAATCATATTTCTTAAAAGGATAAAATCTATTTCCTAAATAGTATGACCAAACATTGTGAAATTTCATCCAAGTAATATTTGTCAAAAATATTTAGAAATCTATGAACAAAAGTTAGCTAATTGACATGTGAGTTTTTCTATTGTAATAATAGATCCTCTAAACAAACCTTTTCAAACGAAGTAACACTGCAAATCCACATTAAAGATTGTGACAATTGAAAAAGGGAATAAGAACCAGAACTAAGGAATTTAGAAGTAACATTATTTTTTATAGACTTCAAAATTTAGGGAAATTGATGTTTAAAGACTGACATATATACAATTTTCATTGAAAAATTAATCCTCGCTCTAATCAATTAGCAGAAGACCTAATACATTCTCCTAGCCGTGACAAGATTTCCTCACAACTAGGCCGTTCATCTGGTTCTGCCCAGCAATCTACAACACAAAACAGAAAAACATATATATATATATATACTTTGATAGACTTTATACATATTATACACTAATAATGCAAAAGAATCAGGTAACCTGTTAGATTATGGGAACAAAAACTACTTTACACTATCACCCTATATAAAAAAATTCCATGAAATATAACAACGCGTCCACAATGAAGAGTAAGATATTCTAATGAAAATTACCTGCAATTAGCTTTCCTAGAGGACCTTCAGGAATTTCTAGCCGTTTTCCATCATTAGCAACAGCATATACAACCTGAATTTGTGAATTTCCATTGTATGAAGATTGCACTTGAGGATGAAAGGAAGTGTACTTCTCTTCTGTTTTTTCAGTGGAGCTGACAAGAAAGGTTATGTAGAAATTACCTGGATAGGTGGAACACCTTCCCATGGTCTTTTGAGTGTGTACAGTTCCCATATAATGACCCCAAGACTAAAAATATCACATTTTTCAGTGAAAGGTTCGTTACGGATAAGCTCTGGGGCCATCCATTCTGGTGTACCAGCTGAGGAGGAATCTTGCATGGGCGATGGTGTCAATGATCGGGACAGCCCAAAATCACAGATCTTGACTTTGGAGTGTTTATTTACGAGGCAGTTTCCACTCTTCAGATCACGATGCACAATTTTCATCCTATGTATACACATCAGCCCCCTAAAAAATCACAGAGAAGCAGATGTTAAAGATACATACAGAGCAGAGAGCAGATTTAGCCGAACTATAGCAAAAAATATTGAAAAAGAATTTTATTGAATTGTTGACCTTATTTATAGACACCTGTTCCAACTAGGACTGTACAATACAATCATTTTCTAAGTAGGACACTATATACTATTCCTATTCTAAGTAGGATTGCATATATCCATTACTATTCTAACACTCCCCTCAAGCTAGTGCAGACATATGTATCTAGCTTGTTATAAATATAATCACTATAAGGAGAGATGAGGAGTTTGAAGAGATATCTGCAAGTTGATCACTCGACTTCGCTAGTGCAGACATATGTATCTAGCTTATTATAAATATAATTACTATAAGGAGAGATGAGGAGTTTGATGAGATATCTGCAAGTTGATCACTCGACTTCACAAAATTGACAGTCAATCTCAATGTGCTTAGTCTTCTCATGAAATAATGGATTTGATGTATAATGTCAATCAATCTCAATGTGCTTCTCATGAAATACTCAATTTGATGCATAATGCCAATAAAACACAACAATTAAATTACAGTGTTGAACTTCCCAAACTAAGCGTACAGTGACTTATGAAATCGACATACAACGATACTAAACTCCCCCCGAGCAACCACCTAATTTTGTTGCTCGGGAGTATTTAGTAGACTTGTATGTCGATTACGTAATTCAATCTATGGTCTGAAATAGTCTTTGTACACTTGGTTTAGGAAGTTCAAAGGGTCTGCAATATCCAGGTCCATGTTCTCAAGCATTGGGCAACGAGAGATTAAATTCTCAAGATATTTGTCAGAAATAGCAACGTTAAGCAATTGCAAGCGAAGAAGCTTACTAAATGCTTGAAAGGTAGGTGGAGGATTGACAACACAATAGTAAAGAGTTAAATGTCTCATCAAAACTAAAGAGGGCAATTTGTACATTTCATCCTTTGGAAGTTTAAGCAAGAGCCCGTTCCATGACAGGAAACATATCAAGTTGTTAATCTAAGAAAAATGTTTTAGATCCGGAATATTAGAAATTCTACACTCTCTAATTGGTCCTTGATGAAGTGAAAACAGATGAAGGAGAATCACACCAAGCTTAACTCTAACTTTACGGGTTAATATATCTTCCCATAGTGTATGATCTAGCTTTAGTTTTGGAACTTTTGCCCACTCCATTTCCTTGACAAAATAATCATCCTACCATCATCTTGTAGAGGCAAACACATTAAAATGACATCAGTTACATCGCTAGGAAGGTTGCTAATTATATCACAAATTCTTCTGCACGTAGCTTCCGTTATATTTGGAACCGATAGAAAAATCAAGATGAATTTATACAATCAAATTTTTCTCTAAGAATCTCAACTGACAGAATAATGAAAGAGTCATGCAGAAGAACTTGTGATATAATTAGCAATCTTCCTGACGATGTAATTGATGTCTCTACAAGATGCTATTAGAACGAGTATTTTGTCAAGGAAATGGCGGTATAAATGGGAAAACGTATACACTATAGGAAGATATATCAACCCGTAAAGTTAGAGCTAAGCTTGGTGTGATTCTCTTTCATCTATTTTCACTTTGTCAAGTACCAACTAATGAGCGTAGAATTTTCAATATTCTGAATCCAAAATATTTCTCTTAGATTGACAACTTGATATTTTTCCAATCACGGAATGAGCTCGAGCAACTCATGCTTGAACTTTCAAAGGGTGAAAAGTTCATATTGCCTCTCAGTTTTCACATGTTCAAAGATGAGGCATTTAACTCTTCAGTATTGTGTTGTCAATCCTCCACCTACCTTTCAAGCATTTAGTAAACTTCTTCGCTTACAATTATTTAATGTTGCTATTTCTGAAAAATCTCTTGAGAATTTTATCTATCGTTGCCAACTGCTCAAGGACATGGACTTGGATATCACAAACCCTTTGAACTTCCCAAACCACGCATAGAAAGACTATTTCAGACCATAAAGTGACTTACGTAATCGACATACAAGACTACTAAACTCCCAGTGAACAACAAAGTTAGGTAGTTGCTCCACATAAATAATACGAGAACAGATGAAGAGCTTGGTGAGATATTTGCAAGTTGATCACTCGACTTCACAAAATTGACAACCAATCTTAATGTGCTTAGTTTTCTCATGAAATACTGCATTTGATGCATAACGTCAATCAAACTCAATGTGCTTCTCATGAAATACTCAATTTGATGCATAATGCCAAAAAAAAAAACACTAATAAAATTACAGTGTTGAACTTCCCAACCCAAGCGTGCAAAGACTGTTCCAGACCATACATACGTAAACGACATACAAGACTACCCCTGAGCAACCACCTAATTTTGTTTCTTGGGGTTGTTTAGTAGCCTTGTATGTTAATTACGTAAGTCACCTCTATGGTCTGTATGGGAAGTTCAAAAGGTATGTGATATCTAGTTGTATGTCCTCAAGCATTGGAACCGAGATTATCATATTCTGAAGAGACAATTCCAAGCGAATAAGCTTACTAAATGCTTGAAAGGTAGGTGGAGGATTCACAACACAACAATAAAGAGTTAAATGCCTCATCTACGAACATGTGAAAATTGAAGAAGAAAATTTGTATTTTTCGCCCTTTGGAAGTTCAAGCACGAGTCGCTTGAGCCCATTCCATGATAGAAAATGTTAAAGAATGACAAAAAACCCACATCGGTGGTTAATAAGATGGGTGGACTCCTTATAAGGCTTGGACAATCCTCCTCCCTTTGAGCTAGCTTTTGGGGTGCGAGTTAGGCCTAAGACCTAATTTCACATGGTATCAAAGCAGGGCCGGTCTCACCCGATGTTGGGGTCCCCAAAATCAAAATTGCCCACATACCAGATGCTAAGCACTGGGCGTGAGGTGGGGTGTTAAAGAATGATAAAAGTCCACATCGGTGGTTAATGAGATGGGTGGACTTCTTATAAGGCTTGGACCATCCTCCTCCCTTTGAGCTAGCTTTTGGGGTGTGAGTTAGGCCTAAGACCTAATTTCACATTAAACATATCAAGTTGTCAATCTGAGAGATGTTTTGAATCCAGAATATTAAAAATTCTACACTCATTAATTGGTCCTTGAAGAATTGAAAACATATGAAAGAAAATCACACCAAGCTTAACTTTAACTTTACTGGTCGATATATCTTGCCATAGTGTCTGATCAAGCTTTAGTTTTGCAACTTTTGTCTTCTCCATGGCGCTTCCGTCATATTTGGAACCGATAGAAGAATCTAGATCAATATGATGTAAGCGCCATGCAGAAGAACTTGTGATATAGTTAGCAATATCTTAATGATGTACTTGATACCATTCTAATGTGTTTGCCTCTAGGAGATACTGGTAGGACGAGTATTTTGTCAAGTAAACGGTGGTATAAGTGGGCAAAATTAGACACTATGAGAAGATATATCAACCCGTAAAGTAGAGCTAAGATTGGTGTGATTTTCCTTCATCTATTTTCACTTTGTCAACGACCAATTAATGAGCGTAGAATTTCCAATATTCTGAATCCAAAATATTTCTCTTAGATTGACAACTTGATATTTTTCCTGTCACGGAATGGGCTCAAGCAAATCATGCTTGAACTTCCAAAGGGCGAAAAGTTCATATTGCCTTTTTCAGTTTCAACATGCTCGAAGATGAGGCATTTAACTCTTCGCTAATGTGTTGTCAATCCTCCACCTACCTTTTAAGCATTTAGTAAGTTTCTTCGCTTACAATTGTTTAATGCTACTATTTCTGAAAAAACTCTTGAGCATGCTCGAGGACATGGACCTGGATATTTGAGACCCTTTGAACTTCCCAAACCAAGCTTGAAAAGATTGTTTCAGACCATAGAATGACTTACGTAATCGACGTACAAGGCTACTAAACTCACCTTGAGCAACAAAATTAGGTGATGGTTCCATATAATTAATACGAGAACAGATTAAGAGCTTGGTGAGATATTTGCAAGTTGATCACTCGACTTCACAAAATTGACAGTCAATCTCAATGTGCTTAGTGTTCTCATGAAATATTGAATTTAATGCATAATGTCAATCAATCTCAATGTGCTTCTCATGAAATACTCAATAAAACACAATAATAAAATTACAGTGTTGACCTTCTAAAACCAAGCGTGCAGTGACTTATGTAATCGACATACAACGATACTAAACTCCCCCCGAACAACCACCTAATTTTGTTGCTTGGGAGTATTTAGTAGACTTGTATGTCGATTACGTAATTCAATCTATGGTCTGAAACAGTCTTTGCGCACTTAGTTTAGGAAGTTCAAAGGGTCTGCGATATCCAGGTTCATGTTCTCAAGCATTAGCCAACAAGAGATTAAATTCTCAAGATATTTGTCAGATTTAGCAACGTTTAGCAATTGCAAGCGAAGAAGCTTACTTAATGCTTGAAAGGTAGATGGAGGATTAACAACACAATGGTGAAGAGTTAAATGCCTCATCAAAACTAAAGAGGGCAATTTGTACTTTTCACCCTTTGGAAGTTCAATCAAGAGCCCATTCCATGAATGGAAACATATCAAGTTGTCAATCTAAGAAAAATGTTTTAGATTCGGAATATTAGAAATTCTGCACTCACTAATTGGTCCTTGAAGAAGTGAAAACAGATGAAAGAGAATCACATCAAGCTTAGCTTTAACTTTACAGATTGATATATCTTCCCATAGTGTCTGATCAAGCGGTAGTTTTGGAAATTTTGCCCACTTATACCGTCATTTCCTTGATAAAATACCCGTGCTAACAACATCTTGTAGAGGAAAACACATTAGAATGACATCAATGACATCGTCAGGAAGGTTGCTAATTATATCACAAGTTTTTCTGCATTGCGCTTCCGTCAAATTTGGACACGATAGAAGAACCTAGATCAATTTATACTATCAAATTTTTCTCTAAATCTCTAACTCACAATATGATGAAAGCGCCATGCACAAGAACTTGTGATATTATCAGCAGCCTTCCTGACGATGTAATTAATGTCATTCTAATGTGTTTGCCATGTCATTTTAATGTGTTTGCCTCAACGAGATGCTAGTAGGACGAGTATTTTGTCAAGGAAATGGAGGTATAAGTGGGTTCAAAAAACTAACGCTTGAGCAGACACCATGGTAAGATATATCAACCCGTAAAGTTAGAGCTAAGCTTGATGTGATTCTCCTTCATTTGTTTTCACTTCGTCAAGGACAAATTAATGAGCGTAGAATTTCCAATATTCAGAATCAAAATATTTCACTAAGATTGACAACTTGATATTTTTCCTGTGACGGAATGGGCTCAACCAACTCGTGCTCGAACTTCCAAAGGGCGAAAAGTTCATATTGCCTTCTGCAGTTTTCACATGCTTGAACATGAGGCATTTAACTCTTCACTATTGTGTTGTCAATCCTATACCTACCTTTCAAAGCATTTAGTATGCTTCTTCGCTTGTAATTGCTTAACATTGCTATTTCTGACAAATCTCTTAAAATTTAATCTCTCGTTGCCCAATGCTGAAGGACATGGAACTGGATATCGCAGACCCTTAGAACTTCCCAAACCAAGCGTGCAAAGACTGTTTCAGACCAAGGATAACTTACGTAATCGACATACAAGGCTACTAAACTCCCCCATGAGCAACGAAATTAGGTGCATACGTACCCAACCTAGCATAATTGTGATTTATCTAATTCTAAGAACAATATTTAGCTCCAAAGTGACTTCTAATTTTTATTTTATTTTGTCTAAGGATCTTAACAGGACTCATTTACAACTTTTCAAAGAGTCGCATACATTTCCAAAGTGTGTCTGACTGAAGAAAGTTAATGGAATTTTGAAGTGCAATGGCATGTATCTAGTCGTATGGACAGTAGCCTTTATCAGACACAATGTATAACATGTCTAGGCTTTATGCCAAGATTTTGGGAGCACCCCAAAACAAAATCATTGAAAAGGTAGTTGAAATTAAAAAAATTAGTTGGAAATGAAGAACTATGAATTAGAATCTGAGTACAGAGTTTATGTTGGAAATACCTGCATATATCACAAATCATTTTCAATCTCCTTTGCCAGCTGAGGTTATTCTTCTGTCCACTTACATGAATCAAATGATATAGGGATCCCATCTCCATGAATTCAGTAACCACGGACAATCGAGGTGGAGTTGTGCAAGCACCGAGGAATAGGATAACTGAAAGGAAAAATGTGTATGGCAAACAACTACAGAACTGTTCCTCCACCAAAAGTATATTATTTGAATTTGGTAACATATAAATGAAATGTATTCATATTTCCCATAGAATCTCAAGGATCAAGTGCCTTCTACAACTTTTAATTGCATATTCAATGAAGTGGGTACAAGCAGTATGCCATCACAAACGTGGATTCAGGGAAGAGCAGAAAAATTACCATTTGGGTGGCGAATGCGGCTGCATAAAGGGAAAAGAGATACGTTAAGCAAGCTAAATAAGTATAACTGATTTGGTTCACTTTATAGGATGTTCCTGAGGTAAAATAGACGAAATGATTTGTTCAGTACTAACTTACCTCAGGATGGATATTTCATTGGCAAAATCTTCAATGTTCTCTTCAGTCAATTCTTGTTCTAGGAAAACTTTAACTGCAACCTCTGTTCCATTCCAAATACCGCGAAAGACTTCTCCAAAAAATCCTTGAAATCATAGTGTGATCAGTCAGCAAGATTTATTTGATATGAGCTCAACAGAAAATTAACAAACATAATCCGTCACATAGTTCAAGGTAAAATTACCAAATATCTGTGAGTGTCCAACTGAGAATCAACCTCAGTTTGGAAATAGGCATGATTAGTCAGATGATACCCATGTCTGTTTGTGACCCTAATGATCAATGGTATACCTTGATGAATTTTTCAACTTTTGAGATCTTTTACTTGACCATTCTATGAGTACACAACGAACAAAATAATCTAGGTGGATTACGGAATAGGTGTCCATCAATTGCTGAGTTACCTCTAGCTATCAACATTGGGATTGCATGATGATGGGTTAGTTATATAATTGGAGAATTATAGAATGATTAACAATAATATGAACACCAGTTACATAATCTCCAGGAATGATTAAAAACTGATGACATTTCCATCTCCACTGTTATAGAACAGAACTAATGAAGATAGAATAACTAGAAACTCATACTTAATGAACTTATATGTCCGCTTATACCAAATGATATTCATAAATAAAGAATTGAGAATGCCTGATGAGTTTACCTCCTCAACAACAACATCATACCCAGTAAAATCCCACAAAGTGGAGTCTGAGGAGGGTGTACGCAGTCCTTACCACTATCTCTTCGAGGTAGAGAGACTATTTCTTAATGACCATCAGCTCAAGCAAATCACAGCAGCAATAAAACGAAAAAAGATAGTGGGGAGAAACATGAAAACTAATAGCAGAGCAGTAGCATATATATACAAGGAACCGTAACAACAACCAAGTGTGATCACTTAGACACAGTAAACCACAAATGATATCAAATACCAAAAGCTAAAGACTACATTAATACTACAACCGACACGGTGCACTATACTACCACCAAACTAAAAACATGAAAAGGCTAGTAATAGGCCAACTCTTACCTACTACCTTCTACCCTTATCCGCCACTTACCTACCCCCTATGTAATGTCATGTTCTTAATAAGATGAAGATGTGTCATATCATGTCTAATCACCTCCTCCCAATAATTCTTCGGCCTACCTCTGCCTCTCCTCGACCCCACTATACCCAACTCATACACCTCCTCACCGGGATATCTGCACGTCTCCTTTTCACTCCGTAACCTCAACTTGTCCACCACGGAGGCCACTCTCACTTCAACCTGGATATCCTCATTTTTAATCCTATCGCTCCTAGTACCCACACATCCATTTCAACATCCTCATTTCCGCCACTTGCATCTTTCATTCTTTTGAATTTGAGAGTTCTTGACTGGTCAACACTCTGCCCATACAACAAAGCCAATCTAATCACCACTCAATAGAACTTACCTTGTAGTTTTGGTGGTACTCTCTTGTCGCACAAGACACTGGATGCATCACTTCATCCATGCCGCACCTATACGATGTGTAACATCATCATTGATCACCCCATTTCCTTGGATCAGGGACCCCAAATACTTAATCTTTCTCTCTTGGAGACAATTTGTGAATCAAGTATCAATTTCACGCCTGCCTCATGCGTCACACCATTTGAATATATACCCCATATGAGTTTACCTCTTGACAAAACTAAATGTTCTGAACAAGTATGAGAAAGAAGAAAATCAGCAAAGCAAAGAAACTGTGAAATTGTTATCTAATGAATTCCTATGTATGGAACTTTGTGACCAATCTTGTTCTTTGAACCAGTCAACTGTCAAGGACTTGGAGGATATGAAAATCATCTTGACATGGACTTTTGTCACTTGCAAACTTAAGAACCAAAACATGCTCAACAGATCCGATTGGAAAGACTCTACGTTGCTTATTCAACTAGCTCTATGAGAATTTTATACCCAAGAAAGTTGTGAATTTTTAAAAGAGATTATCAGCTCCCAGGAAGGCAAAAAAACCTAATCACAACTATCAACGTAGATCAATGAAGCTCATAAATTCTAGGAAAAAGCTTTAAGTAATCTTACCGAGAAGGAAATACAAGGCACCCAGTCAATCATTGATTTCTGTCTCTGCCCTCTGCCAAATTATACTGTATGTATCTCTCTCTCTCTCTCTCTCTCTCTCTTTCTTTATTCAATTCTAAGAATCTGTGAAGGAATGTATCCCAGTACAGATAAAACATGGCCGCCAGTCATTATCCATAATTTTGCACTAATATCCCTTAATAACTCCGCCTATGGGGTTCAGTTGGAAAGAAAAAGAACTATCACTGGAGTTTTTGGATGAATTATGTCATCCTAAAGATGAAAGAGGGATTGGAATTAAGAGAAAGGAAAATATCAACGACACATGCATTATCATGAACAGAAGGTGGTGATTCAGGACTCAACCATCACTGTTGGAAGCTTTTCTCAGAGCTAAATACTGTACCAGAGACCAGTAAAAATGGTCTTCAGAAAACTCTCGGACATGGAAAGGTTTGATGCAGATTAAACTCAAGACTGAGAAGCACATATTTTGGAGAATTAATCAGGGGAATGGAGTTCTTGGTGGGACAATTGGACACTTAAAAGGAACATTAACTATCCAGTGGCCAGGTTCCCGAAGATCTGCTAAACTAGTCAAAGATTTCATGGAGCATGGTAGCTGGAAATTGGAATGTGAATAAGCTGGAAGGAATGGTAACGGAGCACCTGGTCAGATATGACAGAGGTTCATTCCTTTGTAAAATCTCATTGACATGGAGACAGATTAAAAGAAAATTACGTTTTGATGATTTTAATACTATGTTTGGAAATCAGACTGTGTTTAAATGCTCGTGTTGCAATGAACCACAATGTGAAACTTTACACCATGTACTCATTGAAAGTGATACTGCAGTTCCCTTGAGGATTTTTTATTTTTATTTTTTGCAAATGCCAGGGGCATACAAGCAGCATATTAGGCCTATCAGAAATGTCTTGAGTAGTTGGCGGCAGCTTAAGACTCAGAATGTAGTCGACAAATACATATTACAGGTTGTGCCAACTGCTATTTGTTGGGAGATATGGAGAAGTGGATGTGCTTGTAAGTATGGGGACAAAAGCTGCATTACGAAAAGATTAAAGCTGCAGCATCTTCTTCTCCAAGCATGCAGTATCATATTATGTGGAACATTAAAGCTGCACTAGGAAAAGATTTCGGACATGAATTGGCCAACAATCTGTGAGATGGTTGAGAGTCTGAAACCAGTTACTATATGGAAGTCAACACAAATGGCATGGTCATTAGAGAAGGGATGAACGTGGTGATTTAATCACGGCCTTCTCCTCTGCAGTTGTGTGTAATTGGAACATGGCAGGAGCTAAAGCTGCCAGATTTGGAATTGAATGGTGTTACACAGGAATTTACGAGATTCATAATGGAGCTTGACTGATTATTGATAATATTTTGAACAAGGCTACTAACAAGCAGAAGTTAAGGAGGATGATTGAAGATATCATTGCAAATCCTAAACCAAGATGAAGCATATGTTAACCATTGTTACAGAGAGGTGAACCAGGTGGCCGACTGCCTGGCCAACTTTGCTAGATCCATCAATGAAGGCATAATATTTCATTCCTTCCAGTGACTGCCAACACATGATAAAGGCCCTTTCCAACTAGAAAATGGCAACTCCCTAGCATAAAAAATGGATATGACAAAGTGATATTCTTTTATTGGCTAGAATGTATAGCTGATCATGGAAGAAAGAAGACGTAGTAACTTTCTTCTACTTTTTTGTAATAGAGTTGTACCTCTGAGGTTACACCTGCCCCCCCCCCCCTTTTTTTTTTGGTTGACCTCAATGCTTAATAAAACACTGCCCAAAGTCCATCTGGGTAAGGTTATAAAAAAAATTGCCACAGTGAGCTTTCTCACATTACTGGTCTGAAGCCCGGGTAATGGTGGAGGATTATGGTTGGTGACAATACATAAATCTAGTCAATTTATGATGAATCCTCACCCCAACTTGGCTTGAGGCGTTATTGTTCTATACCTTACTGGGCTAGGATTTTATGCTATCAGAAGGAAATGAGAAAAAGAAAAAGAACACGTAACAGATGTTACTCTGTACAGATTATCCTTGACTTTCAGGATGATGATGTGAAAACTTTCAGTGTGGGAAAATAAGGGCAAGTTGCACATAGGTGAAAAATATGCTGCCAAAAGAAAATACTAAGGAGCAGATTCATGACAATGAATTAACAATTAAGATACCACACTAAGACAAATAAGCATACATAATAATGGCTACTTGATAAGGGAACATACATCAAACTGTACATAAGAGAAATGTCCCAGTAACTGTATGAAATCATTCTTTCTTTTCTTTTGGCTTTAAACGATTCAATCATTGTCAGAGACTAGCATGTGTTTTCAACCCTAACCAAACAGTAAGTCATGCAGCTATAGCATATCGAGTAGATTGAAGCAAGGAATACAGATGTTGTCATATATTGGATGTGGTTCATTTCCCTACTGAATTTAAGAATCACCTTTCATTTCATTTTTCTATTCCTCAGAGACGTTACCGGCAACTTAAACTAACTTTCAGAACCTGCTATCAGATGAAAAATCAACAGTGTGGTACAATCCACACTGCTTAAAAAATGTAATTACGTCATTCCATGAAGAATGAACACATTACAGATCTTTGGAGGTGACAGGTACACAACTTCTTGGCGAATCATAATTCTTTGTGTTAATTTTCTTAATGTTTTGTGATGCTTTCCTTATTAGTTATGTTTTCTTCACTTTTGTATTTTATTTTTTCACAGCTACTTTGATTTGCTGCACTTGAGTGAGGGTCTTTCAGGAAGAGCCTCTCTGCCTCCATGAGGTAGGGGTAAGGTCTGCATACACCTATCCTCCCCAGACCCCAACTATGGGATTACACTAGGCATGTTGTTGTTGTATAGCTATTTGTGTTCAAAAAAACGAAAATAGCAAGAGAAATAAATGCAGATGGACCCTAACATGTGAAATGAGCAATGTCACCAACCACCTGTGTTCCCACCCATAGGAAAGCATTTAGTTAACTGCTACTGAATGCACGACTCAATAAGCACATGAAGCTTCAAACTATACGTGGGTTAATTAGGTGTCATATTGTAGTATATAAGAAGAATGTATACCAATTCCAACACGTGCTCCAATGGTTATTTCAGAGAAATCAATGTTCCATTCATCAAATGGCAACAATGGTTTGTTGAGGATCCTTGATGATTCTATCACTTTGTCCAATCTTGACATCATATCAGGACTGCCAAAAATTCCTGCTGCCTTGCCTCTGCCATAGCTCCAGCGTGGTGATGAAGGCAGGGATATTGCTTTGTCAGATGGCAAGCACTTCCTGTGAAAATGCGGTGCCTGACCTTTTTCACTATTTCCTGTATTTAGGTCATCTGAACGGAAATTTTGCACCTGGAAAGTGGTGATATGATTAATGTCATTATTGAGTTGAGCAAATTCTATGGCTCTAATTCTATCAGTTAATCCAACCGACTCGCAAACAAGTTAACAAGCATAGAAAACAAGGTCTTACCGATTTAGAGAACCGGTTGGAAGTGGCTATAAGAAACATATTGTGAAAAGTATTAAGCACAAATTATTGAAAGCAATATCACAAATTAAACACACTAGGAGAAATATTTAA
Organism: Solanum chilense; assembly: GCA_032847665.1. Classification (NCBI taxonomy): domain Eukaryota; kingdom Viridiplantae; phylum Streptophyta; class Magnoliopsida; order Solanales; family Solanaceae; genus Solanum; species Solanum chilense. The sequence goes on along the minus strand of CM064964.1, from coordinate 44,738,430 downwards.
CGTTCACGGCTTCGCTTTTCGGAAATTGAAGTGGATTTCATGAAGAATGTAAGAAATTTTTTCTGAAAGAAAACTATAAGCACATGTCCTCAGCATATTTAAGATTTTCTATTTCCTTTTATGACAATGGTGTCTGGAGAAACTTTTGTGCACCTCCACTAATCTACCAAGAAAACTGCTACACCCAACAAGCACAAGTGCTGGGTAATCCATCAAGGTTGGAGCAGATGAGCACACACTGAATGTTGTTGTCACGATCCGAATTTGGGATGTCCAATTGTTACTCCTACGCCTCAACCTCTTAGTCAACACTTGGCAACCATGTTTAAGCTCATATAATAAGCATAGCCCGTTGTGTCCTTCATGACATACTAATACCTACCAAAGGTAACTTCCTCTGCAACAAATTTGGATTTAGTTGGAGGAAGTTTTGTTTATTCTGAGATAATATTTGGGTAGATTTGTAAACTGGAGTCACTGCACCAGATTAGACCCAATTTAAGCTTAATGTGGATTGGGTTCCATCCAGGGGTAGGTTGATTGTACTAGTTGTCATATTATTTATTTCTTCATCTTTTCAACAAAATGGAGCTTGAGGCTAATCACATTTACTGTTATGAGCATCTGCCTCAGATCCATCCAAATAAGAATTAGTCCAATAGGAATTTACTGTCCTTTCCTTAATTACAAAAGATGTAGTCAATCAAAAACATATTTTACCTAATTTAAATTTAAAATATGTCTGGGATAACTTCCAAATTTTAGAGTTACCTATCAAAAGGTCTTGGAAGCAAGTTTATCCAGATAAGTCTAAGAAAAACAGCTATAGATACCTGTGTATCATTTTGTAACAAGGAGTTCAAGAGAACAAAACACTCACTTGATTACCAGAATTATCTCCCCCTTTCCTTGTAGACAAATCAAATGTTGCTTGTTCTGCTGAGAGATGATTTTTCTTCATAGTTGCATTCATTTCCCGAACAACCCTACATTCAAGGTCAGAAAATGCTTACAAGAAATGCAGAAAGTTGGTGTAACCTAGAAGGAAATAGGTGTTGTTTATGTATATCTCTTGCATAAGAATAGATCTGGATGGCTCATTCAGCTAAATGGAGTAAAATGGGGGCGTCTCTGTACCACATTCATTTCTCGAATAACCCTACATTCAAGGTCAGATAAATGCTTACCTGAAATACAGAAAGTTGGTGTAACCTAGAAGGAAATAGGTGTTGTTTATGTATATCTCTTGCATAAGAATAGATCTGGATAGCTCATTCAGCTAAATGGAGTAAAATGGGGGCATCTCTGTGCCGCTTATAAATTTTGCTAGAAGATTCTGCAACCCTGTGGTGCATTTATTGTGGTGCCAAAACGGACACTATTAAAGCGATTGAGGTGGTTGTCAGTTTTCTTTAAAGGTAGTTGTCACTTTATAGTCATTTTATCTCTCAAGCTATTCTTGTCAAAATTGAGACGTCTTTTTTGTCATGTCATTCCATGAGTTGTCAAAACTAGTTGTACAGCTCACAGTGGAAATACAAGATGTCAAAACAATTCGATCTAGTTACATCCTCATTAGGAAAAATCTTAGCATTGTATGTAAAAAAATGATGTTAAACCTCTGCTATAACTATTATTCCGCATAACTTGATAAGCGACATATAATAACCGTTCTCTCAATTTTTACTTGTCCACTATACTAAAAATAGATATCACCCTTCGGGTTTGGGGTGGCACAGTGGTTTGAGCTTAGGATTTTCATGTTGGGGGTCTCAAGTTTGAAATCCTAGTCAACGAAAGTAAGGAGTTTGCCTTATGGGTCGAGCTCGTCGCACCAGGCTTATGTGGTTGGGGAGCTATTGCATAAACCTTGTGCACACCCAAAGGGTAGCGGCTGCGGGTTTCCCTTGTCATAAAAAAAATAGATATCAATTTTTACTCGTCCAGTTTAGAAAGTCAAGTAATAATTTATCACTCAGATCCTAATTATCCTTATTATAAACTAAATTGTTTCCCTATGCATTTTTCGAACATATTGAATTAATTGTATTCAAAGGGTAATATAGTAAAACTTTCATTCTATTTTTTGCTCCTTAAGGGGTCTTTCAAGTCAATACTGGACACCAGTAAAATGGACTAAGGGAGTAAGTATATAGTCAATTGGAGCTAAGTATTGAAAATTGTCTTTTTAAGAGAATGTGAAACTATTTTGCTAAGGAGAAAAGGAAATGGAGGATAAAAGAGAAGAAGAAAGGAGATGACTGAACTAAAGGTAATGCTCTCTATGTCTCAATTTATGTGATGTTTTTTGACTGGCATGGAGTTAACGAAAGAAAGACCTTGAAGTTTGTGGCCTAAAACAAGCCATGGATGTTTGTATAAATCATCTCATTAAGGGGAAAATGAACATTTTAAAGTTAAATTGTTACCAAATATAGAAATGTGTCACTTTTTGGGGGACTGACCAAAATGGAAAGCGTGTCACATAAATTGGGACAAAGGGAGTAGGTTTAGTTAGAGACAAAGGGACATGGTCAACCTTACAATGTCATCACCAATCTCCGGAATCATGCTAATGGACCTCCGTCTTCTTCTACGAGTGTGTATAGGTGATGCACCAGCAGACCTGCAGTCAGTTCAATTCATGTGTCATGTTATGATGCTAAGCCTTGAGATGCAGACAACACTTCCAGAGAACTTCTGCCTCTCCAGAAAGAGACAGGAGTAAGCATAATGGCAAAGAAGCATAAAGTTAACAAATCATCCTCAGCAGAATAAGAACATTGAATCATTTTTTTGAATAAAAACATTGGATTGTTTGCACTTCCCCATAAAATAACAGAGATCGGGGATAATCGATAAGAAGCAAAATCTTCATGCTCTTGACACAGTTCAAAGAGTAAGAAGCCGAAGTGTATAAGGTACACCTTTCGTATACATTGAGCCAAACAACCACAACGACACACCTCAAATACATATGAACTCCTAATTCACTAAGGAAAATTAAAACAGCTCCACCTGTCAATGGATCATGCCACTTTCAGTTCTCGTTTCAAGCATGATCTGTCGGGTTGAATATATTACACGACCAGGCTACTGCCTAAAAATAAAATTCTATCTTTTTCTTTGATGACTAAAATTCAAACCTCTATTATGATCCTAGTGCTCAAGGAAACTTTTAGATACATAACACAGCAATTAACCATAACACACCTCAAATATATTATACATATGAACCCTCCAACTTCACTGGGGGAAATATAAAACAGCTACGCCCCTCAATGTACAACAATTCACAGATCATGCATACATATCAGTTCTTCGTTCAACCATGATTTGTATGGTTGAGAATATTATGCTACCAAGGTAATATAATGACATATTTGACTTAATAGAGGATCAAAGAATAGGAAAACAATTATACAGACAGATTGTAACACTTAGAACGCAAAATGCTATATTTGATGCAATTGAATAATTTATAATTATTAGATGTTTGATCTTTACACAAGAAAAAGTACAATGAAAGGGGAAAACAACACATAGACAGACACAAGATTTATTAACGTTACTGACAAATAGATGTGGCGACAAAAGGGAAAGGAAGGTTCTAATACTAAATTGATGTAGCACCTAGAATGAAGCAGAGAAAGGCAGGGGGGAGAATTGAGAAAGGGAATAAGAGAGAGATAAAGAAAGAAAGAGAGTCTGAGTGAGAGAAAATAAGGGAGAAGGAGAGAAGATAGAGAAATTTTAACCAGATTTAGCAAAACAAAAGCATAAGGGTGTAGGATAAGGAGTTTAAGTAGAACTCTTGAAATTACTAGACCTCTCTCTTTAACTAGAAAAAGGAGACCTTTTATTCAACTAGAAGATAAATATTTCTCTAATACTTAAAAAGAAATTAGTTTGATAAGATAAATAAAAATCAAAGATACAGATAGTATAATCATATCATTTTTTTTGACAAAGGTAACAAGTTAGTATAATCAATCATTTGTTAAGTTACATAATTCTCCACCAATAATTAAGCTCGATCCCGATGAGTGGAACTGTTGGTGAACTCCCAAAGAACCTTCTTGAAATACTAACTGAAGAAGACAAACAGATCCATCAACTAATGGAAGGAATAACAATGATTGATGCTAAGAAGTACAGTAGTGTGATGAATCAAACTTTATCAATGATAGATGCTAAGAGGAGAATCAAACTTCAAACCTCAGATTTGACACAACATCAAAGTACCAGCAACGGGGATGAGATCAAAGCAAAAGGAGGAAACGAGAAAGGGGTGAAAGCGAGGAGAATAAGAGGGACATGAAGAAAGGAGAAAGATTGGTTGAGAGGCAAATAGAAAGATGGAGAGAAAGGAAAGAAGGAGATCCGAGAAGCGAGTTTGAAAAAGAGGATAATAGAAAGAGAAATTGTAATGCCAGATCAATTTTGCAAAACATAATTGAAGCCTCCAAACAAGTTAGTTAGAGTTCTAGTTTTAGGTTGAGGATTCTAAACAAATCAGAACTTTTGAAACTAGAACTCAATTAGCTAAGAAGATAAGATAACATAATACTGTGTCTGTAACTAAAAGATAAGATCTAAGTAAAACATAAAGATAAACAAAACTAAAGGCCATTTTTTCTGTAATTGTTTCTTGAGCTACTCCACTTATTATTCCAATCATTTAGATTAAAACAAAACTGGAACAGGATACTTTCATCAGGTCAATATCTTTAAGACCAACTAGAAGACTGAAGCCGTTAAAAGATAAAGGAAATGTATGTTCCTTCAAACTGACAATTTCAGATAATTATTAATCTAAATATATAAGAAATGGTAGAGTTTGAACCTTGAAGAAGTAACGTCGTAGTTGCAGTCCTTGAAAGACTGTGCACGACCACCAAGAATAGACCTCCCAGGTCCCCTCAAGAAAGGATGCTCTGGACTGAAAAAAGGATTTCAAGTTTAAGTATCAACAGAAAACCTAAAACTCTAACAGCCAACATAAACTCATGTAACTGTGAAGTAAAAAAGATTGCTTTATAACAAAATTTGGAAAAGTTCAAACATCCTGAGATATAAAATAAACATCTTTGTTTTTACGAACTCGCAACAGTCTAACGATAAAATTTGAGACCATCTTGAAACTTGCAAATAATGAAATAACTAACAGCAATTCTGACAAATCAGAAGTATGAAATAGGACTACTTTTATATGATAGCTATACATGGTTACAGTAAATGGGGAGATCCACTTTTACCCACAGATAATTGAACCTGCTGTACGAACATAGAGAAATACACACAGCTTTCAGACTAAAATATAGGATCAACCAAGACAGAGTGACTCCAAATGTAAATATTATATATTTATGATATAGTTAATATTTTAAAAACAATTGAAGGTAGTGATGACTCTATGTTTCTCTAAAGAAAAAAAACACACAAAAATTAATCAGCCGAAACTACATAGACCTATCTCTAGGTATATAAGGAGGTAATCATCTAGCAGTGTATCAGTAGGTTGCAATTGAATATGCAACTTTTAGAGGTCTATGCGTCCTGGTCCAGCCCTATAAATTTTATATTCCAAGCCTGAATGAAGAAATATCTTCTTATTATTATTTATCAATTTATTGGTAAACTGACCAACAAGCACAAAAGGAAGAAGTCATTAGAAATGGGAACAGAAAAGAAAAAGGCAAAATTCCAACTGCAGCTCAAAAGCTGCATGGAGTTCCACCTCTCTTTAATTTCTCTTTCTGGAGAAACCCAAAAAACTTCTAGTTCCTAACCTTTATAAGTAAAAACATTAATAACAACTAAATAAAATAAATATCAATCAATTCAACTGATATCTATCATAAGAATACTTTAACTCTCTTTCATTTTAAACTAATTACAAAGTTTCACAGGATAGGATCTTTTGGGCTTGTTTGTATTGACAGATTGGATCAAATTAATCAGAGGATTAGCTGCAGAGACCTCATCTCATTTTAAACAGTCCCTTTAGTTAATTCCATGAACAAATTTAAGTTTCAAGTTGTAAGACCCTCATCGCTTGCATTTGAAACAGAACTCATATTCCTTAGTTCTCTCAGGAGACATGAAATAGATCATCTTCTAAAGAAGAGGATAATGATCATTGGCATGCAAGAACAATTACATCAGAAAGCAATTGGGAGTTGAATCTCTAACTTCAGCTACTTAATCTGGATAAGATAGACTTAGGACTCTCTGTATCTTAAGTCCTTTAAGGCTATAAGACAAACTGAACCTTGAACTTTAGGCCCTCTGTTCAGATACAACTTTGTTCCTTTTATGCCAAAGTGAACTTTTGACATCGGGCTGACTGTGTGATACACTGAAGAAAGTGAATAACACATCAGAAAACACAAGGCAGTACTCAAAGGAACAAAGAGAGTAATTTGTTGCTTGTAAAATCTAGGAAAATTAAGATGAAGAAGACTGGACAGAATATAAAGATGTTTATCCATACAGAGTTTTGAAAGCAACTGCATTATTACTCAAACTTTCCTCATCATCGAACTGCAGCTATATGCTTGTCACAGATGGGCTAAATAAAGTCATTGGGATTCATCCAGCTTATGCCAATACAAGGACTGCCTTTTCACATGCATAAGTGAAACGAAATCAAAATTCTAATTTATTCTTTTAATGAGAAAGTTTTATCTTTATTGTTAGTAGTTATGCCCAACTTCCTAACTTCATATGTCCTAATTCATGTGTGAAATGACTTTGATGGAAAATATTGACAAACTTTAGACTGATACTTGATCCATAGGTGCCAAACTTCAATGGCTGAAAACTAATGCTATGCATGTGTTACATCACATAAGTTTTAGATGCCAAAGACTGAAATTGAATAGAAGTCTATTGGTCAACAATTTAAAACATGAAAGCCAGACTAGAACAGTTAGTTGATTCTGAATGGGTTATAAACAGTACCACAAGATGTTGAGTGTTCCCTATCGGAAGTCAAGAGAAGAGAATCATAAAAGGAATAGTCTACAAAATTCTTGATGACTATGGCATAGCAATTTGAAATCACTAGAATTAGGAAACTCTCCATATTTTACACTAGGTATTTTTGTGGGATTACACTGGATATGATGTTGCTGTTTTCCTTCTGTCAGTAGCTCAAACTTCTATACAAAAGCTCTCATATTACTTATATGTTGTTAACCACTAATTTTAACAAGAGTTTCTCTTCTCTTCTTTTCTCTTCTCATGTACAAATTTCAGTGCCTCTACATTCTTGGTAGGGATTAAGTAGCTTTTGCTTACCAGTAGGTTGTCTAACAACATCTACCGAGACAAAAAATTATGCATTCCCATTGTTTACTATTCCTGCCTCTTATAGATGATAATTTCGACAGCACTGGACCTCTTTCAATGATAGTTAATATCAATACAGATCCTCTCTTTGGTGACTGACTCGACGTCTCCATCCATCTTTCTGATGACGCTCTGGCAGAATCATGCCTATTCTGCCAGAATTATGGCTGTTCTTCTAGAAAATTGTAATGCTACATGCGTGTACCAGTAACAAAAAGACCAAGGTGGCATTTAGGAAGTACATACACCCACTTTTTCCCAGGATGAGCCTCTGCCAGTAATTTTCTGGTAACAAGGTGCCTTGACATCTGAGATTTCGGGACGAGCCAGCAGTTACGAACTGAGAAGTCTATCTTCATGCATATAATTTAGTTTACAATCCTCTAATGCCCCTAATTACATAATTATTTCGGGAGCATTTCCCTACTTGCAATATAGATATCCTTGCCATATTTATGAATTTGTAACAGTTCAGGAGAATATAATAGAGAAAAGTCGTAAATACGTTACCGGAAGTGGACAAGGACAACTGATATAGGCCTAGAACTATCTTTCTGGACTGAAAAATAACTAAAAATTCTAATTGGTGCCCACGTTACAAGAGTTTAATTTCCACCACTCACCAGCATAAGAACATTAACTTTGGCCCACATTCTTTCCAACTAACATTAGATAATATAAATGTCAATTTATTTAAAATGGTTAGTGTGTACTCATCAAAAAAGTAACACACACACATATATATATATAAATCATGTCAGGTCAACCAGAACAATTAGTTTGAAAGAAAGGGATAAAAATTTTGCATTCTAAACAAATATCATGCAAACTAGCCTTCCGAAGCTTTATACCCTTACCTTCCAGTGCCACTGTAGTCGGAACTGAAACAGGTAGGACTAATGGGACCCATCGGTGAGTTACATGAATCAGTTTCTACAGAATCACTCTCACCAAAGAAATGTGAGCGATGTAGCTGCTTCGTTGAACAAGGAAACAGCTTGCCAGGACAATGCATAAGGTCAACCAGTAGTTCTATAGAATCCAGAATGACTGTGACATAGATGTGCTTAGATGAATCTGCACACTCCAGTGCTCCTCCTCTTGGGAAACCCTAATATTAGTTAGAAGATAAAATGGAGGGAATTGAAAAAGAAATAGGAGTTGGGAAGAAGAAGAAAAGAAACTCCAGAATGGTGCATCGAATAGAAGCTTGAAAATTCAACTGAATACGATTTACTTAAACACAAAAGATGGAAAAGATTTTTTATTTTTTTTACAATTACTGAAAGCAGACTGACATTTTGCAAGAGAAATAAAAAGCTCACCACAATCAGCTTGCACTCAAGGCCCACAGTATCAGCAAGAACTTTGAATAAGATTGCTCGAGAATGGCAGGAACCATCCTTCATTTGGCACAGCATGTGGATTCCTTGACTACCCAAAGCATGTGAGACCTCCTCAAGTGTACCACTCACATGAGTGGACTTGTACTTAGGATGCTTATAGAAATCACAAACCTAACCACAGTGTATGCTGTCAGACTAAAACCACACAATCTCAGGAAATCAGAGTTTTCGGGTAAATACGCCAGCAGTTAAGTCATCTTTTAATTTAGAAAACTTAATTCACAGTTACACAATAAGCTCATGTAATACAGAATTAGGGTTATATCAAGACTAACTTTTTTTCCTGCATGATAGTCCTAGATGGCTTCATGCATTAAAGGACTGCCAAATTCATATGATGCATTTAGAAAAGTGAAACAGATAACAAAAACTGATGAAAAATAATTAATCAGAAAAAAATCATTTTGATAACGAATCTTGGGCTCATCTTTTTCTTTTCCGGTATCACATAGCTCCACAAAATTATATGGAAATTAAAATTGAAAAACCCTCCATATGGATATTAGTGTTTCCGGAGGAATAATTGGTTCAAGAAACTAGGAGAACTTTTGAAAAAAATTCAAAAATACATTGAAACTACATACTTCCTTAGAAATAATTTGTTGAGGACTTTTAAGTTTGTTGAACTCTTACATTTGAGAAACCTTAATTTGTATTTGACAGAAGATGGTAATGTAGTTTCAGTTTCCTTTTCAACTCTGCAAAATATACTAAATATTCTTAATCTTATTTATGCAATATTCTGATAACATCTTAATCTTAGATATGCATTATGGTTGCTAACACAACTGGAAAATGTAAAAGAAAAGTTATCATGCCTTCTACTAGAAAAAGGAAACTATCAAGAACTAAACCCCAGTATAGACAACAGAATAATAGATGACGCACCAACCCTGCAATCTTCTTCACAACTACAGCTGGAGTCGAACTCAATCCTTTCACTAAAGTGAGAGTGAGCTGTTTTAACATGGAAAGCTTCTTATCTTTATGCATATTGACAAGAATAACATTAGGTCGAAGACCCTCTGTCTCCAAAGCATAAAGGTCATCCAAAGATGGAATAGTATCGAATAGCTCCTTGAATCTTCTTTCCTGCAGAAACTCAAAATTAGAACAATATTGAATTGACAAGATCCCATCCAGAAAAGAACCAAAGCAAACAAAAGGTACATATTCAGAATGTCATGTTAGCAACATAATTGACCCAACAAAAAAAAAGTGTGCTACACTAAAAACATATGATTCAATTTCTCATCTTTCCATATTAAAAGAATTCATCCAAGTGAAGAAGAAGAATCCAAGACCACACAAAACTATGTTCTACTCACTGGAATAACAAAGTAGAAACCATCAGGAATAGGCTCTGCAAGCTCCCCTGTGTCCCACAGAATCTGAGACGCTCTCTTTGATGCTAAGCCCTCTCGCTCCTGTTTGCTGCTCAATACAGTAGAGTTTGCTTTATCTTCGGAAGAAACCAGAGTGATCAACTGCAGTTTGTCGGAAATATCTGCTGGCCACCAAGGAGAATCGGGAGGCAGAGCCTCTGCTGGCCTGGTATCATTTCCTGTCTTTTCCATCTCCTCAAAGATTTAAAATTCTATATCATGTTCAGCAGATTGTGACCCGTAACTGATAACCGTACACGAATCCAATATATCTCCAAGAAAAAATTCAGACAAGCTCTATGAGATGTCCTGGTAAAAGCATGACAACAAAATGTAATTAATTTTACCGTTAATGAAGTGCACGCCTTGTTCTCCAGAAAGATGCTGAAGTAAATAACTGGAACTTGATTTGGTGTATTGCTCGCATCTTAAGAAAATCTACTAGTCACTGAGAAGAGGCTAAATCTGTTAGATCCCGCATCAATTGGGGATTTAAAAATGGGTCTTCTTCTATGGTTGTGAGAAATTTAAGAGAAGATATTATTGAATTGTGTTCTACATTATTACACTGAAAACCCTATTTATAGACACTATATGACAACCATTCCAAGTAAGGCTGTTCAAAACCGAACCGAAACCGATAAGCCGAATCGATAAAAAAGTTATTGGTTTATAGTATTAGGTTATTGGTTTAGTGGTTTTGATAACGGTTTTGATTTTTTTTTGTTATCGGGTTATCGGTTCTTAACGGTTTAAAGTTTTTTCTTAACGGATTAACCGATAACCCGATAGTAAATTAAATAATTATATTTATATCATTTTGTATATAAAGTCCTCGACTTAGAGTTTAATTTCCTACTTTTATTTTGGTTGTCTCAAACACTTGATTATTCTACGATGTAAAAGTGTTTGCTTTTGAGCAAGATGTAACTTGTGAACTCAAGTGCATGGTTTATTTGGTTTGTCACCTTGTTTCTAAATGATTTTCAATATTTTTTCTTTTGGGTCAAATCTTAACGGTTAAACCGATAACCAAACCAATAACGATCAAAAACAGATAAACCAATAACCGATAAGCCAATATCTTAATGGTTCTATAACGGTTTAGCATCACTACAAATCGATAACCAATAAGCCAACCCGATAAACTTTTAAACCAAACCGAACCGGTCAATACACAGCCATAAATTTCCAAGTAGGATTTTATATACTATTCTTGTTTTGATTCCTATTCTAGCACTACCCTCAAGCGGGTGCATAAAAGTCATATGTACCCAACTTGTAACAAATATAATTGATACAAGGGCTAATGAGGAACTTCGTGATGATATATGTCGGTTGATCATCGACTTCAAATATTTTGTAACAATAACTCCTAAGAGTATCTTTTCACTGACAGTGAAAGTCAGTCACAATGTGATGAAATATTGGATTTTGATGCAATATGAAGGGCCGCTTGATTATCACACACAAGTTTCATCGGATCGATTTCTCACAAATTCTCCCCCCTAAACAAAACCCAAAAAAGCTCTTAGAACTACATTGTGGATGCTACCAAATTAGAACGAATGAGCTACTATTTATAGTCATAAATCATTTCATAGAAGAGAAAGGACTAGCCAAATATGGAAAATTGTGTTTTTCTTGTTAGAAAAGGAAAACTCAATTATGATAAGAAAACCAGGGCAAACACCCAACAATTCTCCCCCTTCGCCTGCCTGAGTTACTGACAAATTAAATTTGCTCCAAGTTTATCCCAATTTCTTGGTTTACCATTTGTGTCTCCATATTATATCGTCTAAGCTTCAAATATCCAATCCTGCCCATGCGGGCAGGCTAAGACCATTTTTTTATCACTATCAAAGAGATGGAACTTGGTCCAGAGTCTAGTTTTCACTTTTGATGAAGTTCAGTGTCAAGTTTTCATATCCAATAACATTCATACCTATTCGACTGACAAAATATGCAAGCAAACCAAATCTGAGGAAAACATAAAATAGAAACATCCAAAAGCATAGCCAGATACTAGAGATAAAATAATAAAAAACATAGCCCAGAGTCACAAATAAAAGCAGTTGCAAACTGATTGTGTTAGGCTAGTTTTTTTATTCCTATTTCAAGTTAACTCTGACTTTCCAGACTACATGAGACACCAGTAGAAATCAAAATAGTGAGAAACTGACCCATATTGGGCAAAAACAACGAAATGAGCGTACAACTGAGCCTGGGTCATTTGTACTTCTCTATTTGACAATGGTAACAGTAGGGTCGGTCAATTGTACTTTTCTAGCTTTAAGAAAAGGAGACATTTCAAACAAGACAGTAACTAACTAGGTAAAACTGAACTCCATGGACAAAATATTGCAAGTCTAAATGTACAACAAATATTTCCCTCTTTTTTCCAGCAAAAAAGTGCATTATTTTTTGTTCCCTTCCTCAAAAAAATATGTGAGATCAGGCCTCCCTCGCTAAGAAGATATCCTCTGAACTTTGGGTCAAAAACACATAAAGGGAGAGAAAATATATTGGAGTTCCTTTTACAGAATTTTGTATTTACATATTCGGATAACCTCCATTGCGGGCTAATTGTGCATAGCTCTTGCAACTTGCAAGCCTCTTTTGAATGAGATCAACATCCAAAACCAGATATTGGACTGAAAGGTCATTGAGATGTGCTGGTAGATTCCAGGAACTGATCTGATTATTTAAAATGTGGGCTTTCTGCCCCCACAACTTCAAGCTGCCTAGAATTCTAATAAAATGAAGCAGTCGATACGATCATTCCTAGGGGAAGGTCCTGATACAAAGCAAATGGAAACAAAAATGGACTGTGAGTATGTGTGTCCATGACAAGGGAGAGGTAAGTTAACTTCTTTAAAATTATTATGAAGATATCTGAATAATTTGAGCAAAAGCTACTTTTACTTGTTAACAAAAATCTCTGGTCAGTAAACATCTCTCAGGAATGCCCATGGATTTGGAAAAAGTATTTGCTCTCATTTCTGCTGTGAGGAATTAGATTAATACAAGAAATGAAAATGATTATCGAGCTTCCCTTTGATTTAAGCCCAACTATCCTCATCCCAGATATGTGAATTTTCCGGGTAAGTGCTTTGAGTTCAACTAGGAAATTTACCAGTGATACAATTGACATTGTTATTTTTAAGAGCTGAACCTCTGCAGCCTAGAGCAGAAGTTATACAGGGACTTATTTTGAAACAGTCTGCTAGTTTAATTTTCTTTATTCTGGCACAAACACTCTAAGCTTTGATTTATATGACCAAGGCCACTATCAACTTCATTGAGAGTCCACTGTCTTTATCTTTCTACTCATGCTAATCTTGAGCGGCACATTTTTCTATCAATCCTAAAGAAAGAATGTCCTGCTACTTTAATCATTTCTTCTTCTTCTTTTTTTTCTGAAGGATAGGACTTAGGAGAGAAAAAAGATTAATTATGTCACCATACATTCTTTCCATCAGCTGACTACTCAAAATTCAGGCTTTCAGCATCCCAGTATGAAATATCAAAATTCACTTTGACATCACCATGTTAACCACGCCTCTAATTTTCTTTGACCATTAAGTTTCACCTTTTATAGTAACAACACAGCAGAACCCCAGAAAACATCTGCCATGCCTTTCCATCCAACAAATCAATATTTTCAGCCCTAAAACAGCCTGATCAATTTCACTGCCTTTAATGAGTGATTCCATCGTCCTAATGCAGTAAAACTCCGAACTTTACAGTTGCAACTGTCTCGAGCTAAGACACCATGTCTTTCATCTCATTCCAAGATTAATTTAAGCAAAAACAGCCATAGATTAATTATCTGCAAGGATAACTCGAGCAATATAGTAAAATCTTTGACTTTAATACTGCATTCCCTAAATAGAAAAATAACCCCCAACCCATCCCTCATACAGAATGTCCATCAAGGTGTAACAGCCTAGCCCACTAGTATATTGTCCACTCAGACCCTAGACCCTTCCGATTTAAAACGCGTCACTAGGGTGTACTTCTTATACACCCACCATCTCTTCCGCGCTTCTCCAACGTGGGACTCTTATCCTAAGCTAGGCCGTCACACGAGGGACACTCAGAGTTACTCCATCCAAAGATTGGCAATCAAAAAAAAAAAAAAGTACTCCTCTAACACAGCTAATCCAATAGAAAAGAACCTCAGCTTGTAAAGATTTGGATGACTATAATCCCAACAAAAGGGTTAGTAATTACATTGCAGCAAAAAATTGAAACTTGATCACATAAAACTCCAATGCTGCAAATTTGGTAATGCCCCAAGTAAGAAAAAATAATCATATTGTTGCTTTTCATAAACCCAAAAACCCCATATAGCATTATACCCAATATCACCAAATCCGAAAGCTATAAAAGCTAAACAATAGTAAAGAGGGATACCCACATGAAAATACTGTATTACCTAGTATTGGAGAACGAGAAGTGTTGAATGGTTGTTGAAATCATACCATCTGAATCTGGAATGGAGCTGACTTTGCTTTTGTGATTCGTTTATTTATTTCTGAATCTGAATCTGTATGATTATAAAATAGTATTTGTGATTTGAGAGAAGGGGTTTGTCGGGATTGAGGAAAGTGTTAGTTTGGCAATGGCTATGGCAATTTCCACTACACTTCCGGCCATTCCTCTTCTTCTGCTTCACTTCTACCACTTTTCGGATCTCGTTATAACTGTCACTCATTCAATCTCATTATTACTAATTAATGCATTTGTTCCTATTTTCTACAATTTCAAACACATTAATTAAAAGTTAAATATGCTTAATTATGTTTTATGAACAAAATTTTACAGTAAATTTGATCCATCTTTAATTTTTTTGCATTATATATGTCTCATTTAATGAGCAAAGCATTTCTAGTTATGACCTTTTTTACAAGTGGGTATTAAAAGTGATTTATATCTATATTCATATATATAATATTTTAATGTATTCATTATTTGAAGGGAAAATTGTATATAATAGTAAATTAATAATCTAAAATAAATGAAGTAGCTAAGGTTTAATTTAATTGTGCTCCATAGCAAACGTTTGCAAAAAATTGTCAGGCGTCTCTCTCTCAAATATCTCGTTCGCCACTCTCCTCCAATCTCTCGCTCGCTTCCTCAGTTTTTATACAAACACAAGTGTATAAAAATTGTTTCTAATTGTATAAAGCAGAGAAAATTGTATAAATACATATATTTTTGTTCCCCTCTCTACCCTCTTTCAGATCTCACTCGCCACTCTCCCAGATCTCGTTCGCCACGCTCGCCTTTCTCACTTATACAAACAGACGTGACACGTATAAATTGTGTTTCTGTTTGTATAAAGCGTAAGAAAATTGTATATACACATGCAAGTACATATATTTTCGTCCTATACACTTATAATTATACAATAAAAATACTCCCCTGCTCAGTTTCTTTGCCTTTCTCTCTTTCTCGTTTTATACAATTTTCAAATTGTATCTAATTTCTCTTTTTCTCGTTTTATATAATTTGATTCAATTGTATATTCCTTGTCAAATCTCTTTTGTCTTCTCTTTCTCATTTTATACAAATTCAAATTGTATATAATCGTTCTATACGATTATAATAATACAATTCATTTTATACACTTTGTTTTTATACAGTTCTCTGCCCAAGTGTTTTTCTCTTTCTTGTTATATACACTTCGTTTTATACAATTTGCTTCAACTGTATATGTATAGCTAATTATACAAATTCTATATTTGTTATGGAGCACAATTATGCAAACTTTGTTATAACATACAAATATAAATTTTTTATTTGTTATATGTGAAAGTTGTCCTTATTTCAAAATTCGACAATAAATATATAAAACTTTAATAATTACACTTAAAATGGCTAACGCCGTATAAAAATTTACAAATCAAAAAACTTCCGTTAAAAAGTTACAATGGAAAACATCGAGATGCTAATAATTTTACAAAATTATTATCTTGCTTGGGTCCAAATTACCAACGCTTAGCAAGTTAATATTTACTAAATAAATGACGTATATTATTGAATTCTATTAATTTACTATCCACAAAATATATATATAAAGTGTATTTAAAATTTTATGATTAACTATTCATTTTTATATATCTAACTAAAAATAAAAGCATAGTCATTCAGAATATGACGTATCCAATCTTGTTCATATGTATATGCTGTGGTGTCAATTGTCAAACATCAAATTATAAAAATATAATTCAATCTTATTTAGCTTAATTTTGACTGTTTTTTATTAGTCTAATTCATTGAAAACTAGATAATTAGTCTAATTCATTGAAACTGAGCTAGTATCTACGCAGCTCAAATTGATTTTTATGAATTATTTTGCCAAACTATCTTTTTTAAAAATATTTTTTTTTCATTTGCCACTTAATGTATATTATAATAAAAGAAAAAAATTATTTTTAAAAATATTAGAATAATTACATATAAAATAAATAAATTAACTAATATTAAAATAAAAATTAAGCTGTTTGAGTTATAAGCAACTTTTTGGCTTAATTCAATTCAATAATGATTTTAATGAATTTATTTAGCTCAAATTTTTTAAATCTATCTAAATTTAATTCAACTCATCTTTATTTAACATCCTTATTTTTATATGTTTTTCCTTTCTTAGTTGTCAAGTAGCTTGCTATATTTATTAGTCAGTGTAATGCATTGGAGGTACAACGTGATCGTGCCGCACATCTTTTTTCCTTTTCTTTTTTTTATTTTAATAAAAGAAGAAGTTAGACTCACTACAATAATAATTTTTAGCGATAATAAATATATATATATTTATAAAAAAAATTTAAAATTTTTATCGATATAAATCAAGTGTTCAATGATCATTTTTTATATAATAATTGTGGCATAATCTTTATTTTAAACTTTTTACTTTAGAACCTAACACAAATTTGTGATGAATTTAGTAAAAAGGTAGATTGGAATGTTCACTTCTTCGTTTTTATTAATTTGTTTTTTTAAAAAACAGTAGTACAATTTTGTAAAAAATATACAGAATTTTGTTCCTACGTCATCTACTTAAAAGGACAGCGAATTCTTTCTTGATATTATTATTATATTATGTTTTTTTATCATGAGAAAGAGAAACAAACGGCTGCGTGTGTTTCGTAATACCATATATTTTTGAGTTTCCAGATTTACCTTTTGGAAAATTTCGGGTCCATGGAATAAAAAAATGTGGGCTAAGTGATAAGGTTGTAGTTAATTTAATGGGAGGGTTCAGTTCAAGCATTAATATGAAAATTCTTAATAGAGGATTTTTTTTTTTTGAATGAGATCCTAATCAATGCGAAATTATAATAATACGATTTTAATACATATCTGAATGAGAAAAAGCTTCCCGGTTAGTGTGTCTTAAGATTAAATATTAGTATGTTTGTTCAATTAATAATACATGAACCAAAAACTGGACTATTACTTAACTTAAAAAGAACTTTCTTAAATCTTACTCGGTGATTACAGTTTCAAAATATATGAATAAAAGATATTGACATCACCAATCCAATTTCTTAAATCTGTTCAGAGACAGTTAGACCTTAGCTTTTTTAAAGTATAGCTCAATTATTAGCCAGTTAAAAAATGAGACAAATGACAGTGATTAGATTTTGAAAAGTTGATATTCAACAACTAAAAAGTTGAGTACGTGGTAGATTCTGGAGATTACACGTATAAATCACATAAAAATAATACTAGTAAAATATACATATTACTTCTTTCATCACATTTTGTGAGAAATCAATTCACACCACACGATATGTAGTTTTAAGACGAAACTTAGATATTTAAATGAATATGAATCATTTTATTGGAAGTTTTAATAAATTAAAATGAAATTTTCTTTAGTGATAATAAGATTGCTTGTTTTCGGGAGTAATACTATATGCCCTTTAACATTAATTTGAGTTTACTATTATACCCTCTAACTTTAATGTGAATAGACATTTAACTTGTTTAAAGTTAAATAAATATACATATTTAAATTGTATGCGTATTATATCATATAAAATTTATACTCAAAATTAGAGCACATGAATATAAAAATAAAATCAAGCGAATAAGATATTTATATATTATATTTTTTTAAGATAATTGTTTATTATATAAAAAATGTCAAATAAAATAAAAAAGTGAGATAACGATTAAAAATATATTTAAATGGTCAAAAAGTGCAACGAGAAAGCTCTAAGAAGCATCCAAGGATGGTTGTAACTTTAGTGCAGAATTTCTGCAACAAAATAGGCAACTTGAAAACTAGCAAGTCGACCCTAAATGTGACCTAAGACATCACTACTAAAAAAAGGCCAAAAAGAGACCTAGAAATGGAGACCTCAAAAATAGGTCAATAATAAGAGACCTCATGAGGTCGCTATTTAAATTAATATCTTTTCATTTTTTTTTAATGTAGGAGAGACCTCGTGAGGTCAATTTAATGAATATATTTTTTTTACCTGTCTTATTTAAAAAATTTAAATTTTTAATCTAATTCTCATAAAATTAGAGACCTCGTGAGGTCTCTAGTTTTTTAACTATTCAATTAAATTAAATTATTATTTTTAATTTAACCAGTGGAGACCTCATGAGGTCTATACTTGTTAAATTAAAAATAATAATTTAATTTAATTGAATAGTTAAAAAATTAGAGACCTCATGAGGTCTCTTAAACAAAACAAAAAACCTAGCCAAAATTAAAATAGGTATCTTTCTTCCCTCTCTCTTTTTCACCGCCTCTCTCTCTTTTTCGTCGACCGCCTCTCTCTCTTTCTCGTCGACGTCGACCCTCTCTCTTTCTCGTCGACCCTCTCTCTGTATCGTCTCTCTTTCTCGTCGACCCTCTCTCTCTGTATCGACCCTCTCTCTCTGTATCATCCCTCTCTCTCTCTCATCGCCAGCTCTCCGCCGCCAGCAGTCGTGCTTCAGCAGGTGGAGGTCGCGCCGCCTCCATCTCCGCCATTTGCAGTCGCCTCAGCAGCAGCGTTCCCCTTTGACTACAGGTAAATTTATTTATTTTTGGTTATTGAAACTAAATGTGTTAGATCATTGAGATGAGGTGTTTGAGGTTCATTTGATTGTATTATTATATATTTATATCTCATTGTGATATTGTCACTTTGCAAATATACTTATGTTGTTATGAATTTATAATATGTGATTTTTACTCTTTAACATCTCTTTTTTCATCAAACAAAAGCAATATTGGGAACTTGTGAAGTGAAAATTATTTTTTTTTTCAATATTGACTCCAGGATTTCTTTGTTATAAGAAATAGTCAGTATTTTGATCCAGTGCTCTTTCATTAAGATGATGTTCATATGTTTCCTTTTGCAATTCTCTTTCCAATTTGTCTATTTATTGTTCATTCACCTATTATCGTTAAACAGAAGATATTATTTAATAAATAGAAACAATACATCACAACAACCAGGAGGTGCAGTGAACTTAAAATCATAACTATCAGTGAATATGCTGAAAATTGAAAAGACAAATAAAAAACTAAAACTACATGGTGATAGATTTGTTAATAATATTGATCTCATTGTGCAAATGAGAAAAGAAAATAAATATTTCTATATAAATGGATACTATCAAATCAAATGAGGAGACAAAATTAATACTGTTAATTACAGACTAGGAAACAAAGTTAAATAATATATTATCATTGTAAGAGAATGCAAACTTTTCCACATTATCAACTGCACAGTGACTCAAACAAAGTTTTATATATTACTATGTGATGTATTGGGCTATTTTGTGTTCTGTATCCAAAGTTATTATGACTAGGAATCCTACAAAAGATGTTAAGTTATTTGATAAGTTAAACTAAACTAATTAAACTTAGAAATTTGTTAAGTTATTTGGTAAGTTAAACTTGTTACAATAGTATAAGAAATTAAGTTAAAAATAAACTAGTTAGAATTAGAAAGTTCTTAAGTTGGTTAATAAGTTACATTGGTTACTATAGTGTTGGAAATAAGTCAAAACTAAACTAATTAGACTTAAAATTTTGTTAAGTTGGTTTATAAGTTAAAGTTGTGACTATAGTGTTTGAATTAAGCTAAAACTAAACTAATTAGATTTAGAAATTTGTTAAGTTAGTTAATAAGTTAAACTTGTTACTATAGTATTAGAATTTAGTTAAAACTAGACTAATTAGACTTAGAAATTTGTTAAGTTGGTTAATAAGTTAAATTTGTAACTATTGTGTTAGTATTAAGGTAAAACTAAACTAATTAAAATTAGAAATTTGTTAAGTTATTTGGTAAGTTAAACTTGTTAAAATTTGTTTTCAGTAAATTATTACATAATGTAGTGCTTGACAAATTTAATTTATGATTCTTATGTAGATGGATCGTAGTTGGATGTATAATATGACTAATTTTGGTCGAATGGGGCTAAGACCTGAATTTGTAGAAGGTGTCATTGGTTAGACTTGACTTGTGGGCCGAGTAGATATGGGTATGCATATGGAATAACGCATAAAACCTTTCGTGAATTTTCTTCTGAGTTTGAAGGCCTAAATAGTTCAAATCATGATGAATCAATGAAGAAAAATTTGGCTATGGAGAAAAAGATTGTTGAGCTATCTAGCCAAGCCGAAGAATCACGGGCTAGGGAAAGGCGGTTGGAATCACAGTTTGCGGGTCTTAAGGCTCAATTCGATGCATTACTTGCTTCAGGAGGGATTCCCCCTTGTTCTGGTGATGTCACTTTCCCTCCTCGACCTCCTCAATCTCAACCTACTCAATATCCAATGTATGGTCAACAAAGAAATATGACCCATGAGACTAGTAGTGATGAAGAAAGTGATGATTATGTGGCAAACACACTACCACATTAGTGAAGTTTAGACTTGTGATAGTTAACTTATGGATCATTTTGTTAACTTTATAATTTTGTGATGGGAATTATTTGTTTTGTGAATACATGATAACGTTGGAATGTATTATATAACTTATGGATATCATGGTTTTTGTTTAATATATAATTATGTTGAAGTGAGTTGTAATTGAGTTGATAAGAGAATATTTAGTAAATGTATTGCTTCAATTGAGTTTTTGAAGCTCTTTGAGTTTGATTTGGGTACTGAATTAAAATGACAGGTGATGAGAAGCCGCAAAAATAATAATTTTCTGCCAGTTTTTTCCAGAAAAAGAGACCTCATGAGGTCTCTTTTTTGAATTAATTTTCCTGATATTTCATAATAGAGACCTCACGAGGTCTCTTTTTTGCATTAATTTTTCTAGATATTTCATAATAGAGACCTCATGAGGTCTCTATTTAACATTTTCTATTTTATAAATGCAGAAAAGAGACCTGATCAGGTCTCTCTTTTGTATTAATTTTTCCAGCTATTTCATAATAGAGACCTCATCAGGTCTCTAATTAACATTTTATATTTTATAAATGCAGAAAAGAGACCTCATGAGGTCTCTTTTCTGCATTATATTTTCCGTAAATTTCATTATGGAGACCTCACGAGGTCCCTAAAAATAAATGCAGAAAAGAGACCTTATGAGGTCTCTCCTTTAAAATAATATTAAATTAAATTAAATAATATCTTAGCGACCTAATGAGGTCTCTTTATTAAAATATAAAATTAAATAATATAATAAAATTGTGACCTCATGAGGTCTCTATATAAAAAATATAAAATTAAATTAAATAATACAATAGTGACCTCATGAGGTCTCCTTTTTTTTATAAAATCAGATTATTTGTTAGTGACCTCGTGAGGTCTCCGTTTGGCGACCTCATGAGGTGTCTGTAAAAAAGTGACCTGCATTTTACTGACCTACCGTTGAGGTCTCTTTTTCGGTCTCTTTTTCCCGAAAAGAGACCTCGTGAGGTCTCTTTTCTAGGTCTCTTTTTGGCCTTTTTTTAGTAGTGCATGATATTATATTACGTCTATTTTTTTCTTGTTGGACTAAATCCTCATCACAGAACTAAAACCACCTCCTTCTCGAACTTTCGCGATACATACATCTATTTTAGAACCCTCGAAAAATGCTATTCTTCGAATACACACCGAATAAAATTTCAACCACCACACCCCAACGTAACTCTTCTCTATAAAAACAAAACAATATATCACCACTTGAACCATATTATGGATCAAAGAGACATTTACTCAAACCCCAAATGCATACGTCCGATCATGTTATTTACAAATCAACCAAAAAACTCAAAAGCTTTAGAAGAAATGATCAAACTTCATCACACTCATGAACTTTCACCAAAGCAATGTTCTTCATTTTTAGTCCAAGTCATCGATGCACCACTTCCTTTAGTATGGTCTTTAGTGAGAAAATTTGAGAAACCACAATGTTACAAAAATTTTATTAGTAGCTGCACACTAATCTCTGGTGAAGGTGGTGTTGGTAGTATAAGAGAAGTGAATTTAGTTTCTGGATTTCCTGGTAAAAAAAGCATAGAAAGATTGGATATTCTTGATGATGATATGCATGTAAGTGTGTTTAGTGTTGTTGATGGTGATCATAATTTCTCGAACTTCAAATCTGTTATGACTTTGCATGAGGATAAAGTAGAAGAAGATCATGAAGAAAAAGAAGATCATGATATAATTGGTAATTATTATAAAACAGTGGCTATTCACTCATATGTTGTGGATATACCTGAAATTAGTTGTAGAGATGATACATGTGAGGTGACTGATAATATTTTGAGATGGAACCTTAGATCTTTGGCTTGGGTTGCTGAAAATATGGATACTAATGATCAAGTTTCTTCCTTGGACTTGAACAAAAAAGAAATTACTTGTTAGTTTTTTTTTTGTGTTTTTTTTTTAAGTATTAATCATTCAGTCTTCCTAGCTTTTATTTAGGAGTATTGAAATTGAATATTGGTGTTTTAATTAGTCATTATCCACACATAATGAATATCAATATTAGATTTTCGATCTCTCTTTAGTCTTGATAAACAAAGTTACTTATTGTTGCTAGAAGAATTTGTGTTACTCCTAACAAATAAAATTGTATAACATATTATTAAAATAAAAATTCTAAAATAATAAATATTAGATTAATTGAAATATGTATAAGCTATTATAATTTGAACTAAAATAAGGCTATGGTGTTCTTCCTCCTTTGAATTCCTTAATTCATGATCATGAAGTTAGTCTAATTTTCTTGTATTAAAGAAATACATAGGCGCGGAAAAGGAAAGGCCAAACACTTCAACCTAACAGAAATGAGCATCGACGAAATGAGAAGATGAGGTGCCTCCGGCATCCCCAATATAAAATTGTCATAATTAGAAGCAATAATGGAATAATGTATTTTACATAAATTTACAATGTTTGTCACGCAGGAGACAAATTTTATGACCTTTCACTTCCAAGAAGTCAACAAGTGACAACATATATATGGTAGTGTGTGTATCAAAGCTAGAAAAATCGTGGCAAAAAGATTATAGATCTGGTGGCTACGTGACACAATTTGACATCAATCTTCATGACTCTTTAAAACTGATGTCTATCGTGTTAGAAAATTACACAATATTAAATATTTCCTCTGTTTTTATTTATTTATTTATTTATATTTTATTTTATTTTATTTATTTATTTATTTTAACAAATTAAGAAGTATAAAATTAAAATTTTAATATATTTTTATTTAATGTTAGAAAATTTTAAATACTACTATATTATAATGCACACTTTTTGAAATCAAAAAATATATTTATTATATTTGGAAATTCAAAAGTTATTGATATTTAAAAAGGAAATATGAAGATTTTGAAGATTCAAAGGGAAAAATTAAGCATATCGCAGCAGGAAAAATTGATTTGGTAAAATTTTTAAATGTTACAAAAAAAATTGTAATAGTGTAAGTATTTTGTTTCCCTCCAATTTATATTTCACTTTAATTCAAAGAAGTGGTTAAAAGTGAAACGTTGTCATAAGTACTGTAAATAAATTTATGAACTTCTTTCAACATTGATTAATTATTTTGAGTGAATTTATTTTGAAATCGTAAATTGTACAATAAGGGTAAATTATAATTAATATATGATAATCATTAGTGTCTTAATATGTGTGTCACTTCTAAAGTGACAACAAAATAGGAATAGAGGGAATAATAAATAGCGGGCATTTCTGCTCCTCTATCCTTTTTACGTGAAAAATTTAAAAATGTCTAAGATATAATTAAAAATAAATGTTATTTAATGAGTCTAAAATAATATTCCTTTTCTAAATTAAAAATAATCTAATAATTATTTGTTTAACTATAGAAAATACTTATTTTACTTTAATTTTATATATTATCTATATTATGAATTAAAAAAGTAAATGAAGTTAATTAATTAGTTATAATGTTGAAATAAGATTGAAGGGAAAATATTATACTTATTTAAAGCATTAAAATAAAAAAGAAATAAGAATTTGATTCTGTAATAGTAATATGTTTAATTTATTAAGAATATAATATATTCTAAAAGGAAAAAATACTAATTATTTATTAGGATAAAAGATATTTTTGACCCCTTTTAAGTAACAAATTTTTAGACCAAATTATTTAGTACAAGGGCATATTGGGATTAATTTTTACGTAGTTTTTTTTTTAAAAAAAAAAAATCATCCTTGTAACTTATTTCACCTATTTAATCAAAAATTATTTTGATATATAAAATTAGTTTTAACAAAATAATGTTCTTTCAAAAATATGTTGCTTACATAAATTATAAAAAAATATATATAAGAAAAATGTTAGAAAATGTAAATATCTTGCTAGGATGCGAGTCAAATCAGTACTTTTGATTTTGTGATTCTTTTGCAATAATCTTATATTAATAATTTTGAACTTTTGTGTGAATTCTTGAATAGATAAATATTATTAAAAAATATTGTATATTAGCGTAAATTACATAAATTACGTAATTTTAATACGAAATTATAATCTATCTCTAATAAGTTTTTAATTGCATTAATTTCTTAAAACTTTAAAAAAATCGAATACAATGAAGCTCGTATATATTAATATGTAGCTTGAGTACATTATTATGTAGTTTGGATAAATTAAAAACTAGCTCGGATATATAATATGTAGCTCAAATATATTAAATATTGGCCTGGATATATTATTCCTTCGGTCCGATATTGTTTGTCATGGTTTTTATTTTTATAGTCAAACTATAAAAACTTTGACTAACATCTTAAGATGCATTTTTTCATTATATTAATAAACAAATAATTAATTTATAGTAATTTTTATATAGTTTTAGAATATCTAATTTTTTTTGTTTAAAATATTGAATTAATGTTATTCAATTTATCTTTGAAAATTAATCAAATTGACTTTCGATAAGCGCAATATAATAAATAATTCTGAATGGAGGAAGTAATATATAACTTGGATACATTAAAAATTTATTCAAATTCATAATATATAGCTTAAATATATCAAATACTGATTTAAATATATTAATATATAATTTGAATATATTAAAAAAATAAAAAAATTATAATTTTTTAAAAATAATAAAAGAAAGTGAAACAAAATGTAGTATTTCTGTAATTTGTTCGGTAGAAGAAGCTCGTTTTGCGTGTTCAAAGCGTACAGACAAATGAGTTTATTTATTTACAATTAAAAAATAAAATAATGACTTCTAACTTCTAATTAAACGTGAACCCAAAAGAATCACAAAATTAATTGTTGAAACTTCATATTATAAAAATAATTTTAACATTTGATTTAAATTATTCCAATCACAAATTAGCTATCGAAGGGACTGAATACGGTGGCTCTCACCGTCAGTCAGCAACACCGTACTCCGTTCTTCGTCTCCGTCTCCGTCTCCGTCTCCATCTCCATTACCGGTGAAAATCAGTACAACTACAATCGATCCCATCTCCTTGTGGTACTCGTATTATCGGGTTTCCGTTTGTAACTCCGGCTCGATATTTGAACTACGTTTGAGTTTTTTTTTAGGTTGTCCTGCTTTGACTCGACGCAGATTTGAATATATTGGAATTGGCTATCAAAGGTCCATTCTTTCAAACTTCGCCTTTACTTTGGAATGATATATTGCTACTGTTCTATGCTTAATTTATTATTTTGGGTAAACATTGATGTATCATTGGCGACAACAAGCATGCTGTATTTTTAGTTCATTCTCAAACTGGAAATAAATTTACAAAGAACTATCCTGTGCTGTTGAAGAGAAGTTGGACTATTGAGGTTTAGTTCATAAAGTAGATGAGATTCCATGTAGTTTTAGAAAATGAATTGAAATCTAAATAAAATGCCCACGAGTCTTTACAAAGAATAGTTGTTGTTTCCTCTTGGGTTCACAATTAATGTTGCCTTATCTAGTTATCTGAAGTTTATGTCTATGCCGAACTTGAGGCAGAAATCAAAAGGGAAATGCAGGTATCTAATTTACAAATGGAGCAAAACAACTTGTCTATCTTGTACTAGGTACATTTGGCTAATGATACTATGTGCATTTTGTAAGTGACGGTTGCACATTTTTTCGAATAAGAATATCAGAAGTTCTCGTAGACATTTCCTTCCAACCTTAGACATAAAGAAATTTGACAAATCAATTCTAGGAATGCAGCAATATCTTCTGAATTGATAACCCTGAGAAGATTGCATACCTGACTCTTCTATTTCTTGGAACTTCAGCTCTGCTCTAGCATTTCATCAATTCATTTCGATCTACTTGTAAGTTTTTTGCAAATTCCTTGCCTTTGGATTTGAAGTGTTCAAAATTAACTCTTTGTTCTGTGGCTCGCGCTTTATCCTTGCTTTTCCTGAAAATCAGTCTTTTACAAAGAGTCAATTTGTATCTCCATGAAGAAAATGTTATCTTGAAAAAAATTCTGAGCTATACATTGTCAATTGCTGTGACAAGTATCTGCGCACTATTATTTTCTCTTTTGGATTACATAGTATCCGATCCCTCCTTAAACAAGTAATAGTACAACTCCGTCAACCAGTCATGCCTTAATTGGAATCCATTTCTTCCATAAGTACTATGACCTGCCACTATTGTTCGAGGTTGATAGGCTTACTTCTAGAGGGATCGAACTCTACAAACACCCAAATATGATCAAACTTGCCCACTTGATATGCATTATAAATTACTCAAAGAGAAGAAACCCATCTAGGCTTATAATTGGCCTCGTACCTTAGTCCTCCATCCAATTCCTTTAAACTGTTCTTTGATTTACAAACAAGTTATGCCTAGATTAGTTATGCAATGATTGCATAATGCATGGATTACGATGTTTAGTTTGCTATTTACATATTAGTATAAAATGTATAATTTTAAATATTTTATTTTTTAAATTACTTCAATTTTAGTATTGTGAGGGTTAATTTTGTCAGCATTTCTAATCCATTACTGACATCAGTGCCCAACTTGTTTGGGACTGAAGCCTTGTAATTCTGATATCCACATTCTTATTTCACATTCTATCCAGCATGAAATAATATGCAAATTCCCGCATAACTTATGCAGGTTTTATTTGTGAGGAAAAAAAGGAGCAGCCAATGGTCTATCAATTAATGCTATTTTGTACATGGAATTAATTATCCTCAAATCCCAACCAAACATTTTATAGCTTATGCCGATCAGTTTTATCTGTGGGTATTAGCTCTTCCAAATCCCAAACCAAACGACCCCTTAGATTCTGAACAAACATAAGATATCCTTTGTTTCTATTTATTATGTACTTATTCTAGAATTTAATCATGTAGTGAAATGCTCTGGATCTCCACGTTTATATGATCTATGTCGCTTTGCATTGTTTTGGATTTTAGTTGCTAATATGTTTATTGCTAGAGTTAGTTTTAAAGGGTTTCTTTGTTGAATAACTAGTATGATATGACTTAGTTATTAGAATGTGTTAGCAATACCTCTGTTTGATCAGTTCCTTCATTTGATGAGTACCAGGACTATTTCACGGCTCTCTCCTCTCTTGCATAGCACTACAGTGGTATAACAGAATTAGAAAGAAATGATGCTCTCAGATTCTGCATTACCTTAAATTTCTCTTCATGCTTCTTTAAAAATACACTTTCTAATAGGGCTGACCTCCAGGAGTGTGTCAGTGTATGAGAAGCAATAGACAACGTCTAACTATCATATTGTACAAGTGTCACTTTATCCCAATACTAATGGTCGATTTTAGATTTTAAGAGATGTGGGGTGTTCCTTATTTCAGTGTGCAAAAGAGTGTTGGATCTCTACCAAAGTGCATATCATCCTTCACCCTGAGAGCTCTTCCTATTTCTATAGAAACAAAGGAACAAGCGTAAGACCCGTGGACGTGCCATTATGATATTTACTTTTCCTAAGAGCTATTATTTAACAGCTAAAATTTGTTTAATGTTCTAAAAAAAATCTACTTCTGTCAATTACTGTGGCCCTTCTTATTTAATAATTTGTCTGAGTGGCATAGAGCACATAACATTGTGTCAGTTAATGTTACTGTTTATTTTGTCTTAGCCATAGTTCTGTGTTTTCAGTGTTCATCATGGGAACTCAGCTTCAACCAAGAGTAATAGGCATTCCCAGAAGTCAAGGTAAGTGAAAGTTTGGATTAAATGGACATTCTTTGCACTTATAGTACCCCCATCTTAAACGGAAATAGAAAAAGAAAACAAGAAAAAAAAAGAGTAAACCTTTTTTTAGAAACAATCTGTAATTTCAGAACATAATAAGTAGGAAATTGCAGGACCTTGAATTCACTTAAGAAAGCATGTGATGTGAAGACCAAGGAGAAATCACCACAACTGTTACTTATTCTGTTTTTCCGTTTTAACTGTTTTTCACACAAGCAAAAGAGAGAAGCGAACCGGGACTGGGATAGGAAAGCTTACAGCATTTATTCTCGAGTTAAGCTTTTGGTTTTTGATTGCTTGCTTTTTCCACTATTTCATTTTTTCTTGAGCTTTTTTAATCTTACAGAGAAAAGTTTTCCTTTTTGACTTATTCTATTTCTTATTACCAATATGTGAAAAGATGCAAATTTGCTGTTGATAGGTGTTGGAAAGTAACTAATTATGATTTTTCCTTAAGATTCTTTTAGAACTGGTACAGAGTTCTGGTTGAAGTGCAATATGATAGAAATGATTTCTTTTTACAGGTCTGTTCGATTTAAAAGTATACACTACAAATAGAGCACGACTGAGGACTTCCTCCAGGAACAGATATATGTGCACCTTAAATCAGTCAGCACGGGTCTCGGCTCAATCAGAGCAAAGGGAAAGTAGGACTTTGGTCAAAATGTGTGGGATTACATCAGCTAGAGATGCTGCTCTTGCAGCAGAAGCTGGAGCCAATTTTATTGGTATGATCATATGGCCTAACTCAAAACGTTCAGTTTCACTTTCCACTGCAAAGGAAATCTCGAAGGTTGCGCAGGAATATGGAGCTCAGCCAGTTGGTGTGTTTGTAGATGATAATGCTGACACAATACTAAGGGCCTCTGATGCAGCAGACCTTGAATTGGTGCAGGTGAGAAACTGTCTATCTATCACCATTATCAATTTCTTGTTTTCAATACTCAAATCCACAACACATTCAAATTGAGCAGCTTCATGGAAATGGATCTCGAGATGCTTTTCCAGTTTTAGTCGGAGAGAAACGTTTAGTATATGTTCTTCATGCAAATGAAGAAGGAGGCCTAATTAACTCTGTTTCAGATGAGGAGTCTTCTCTGGTTGATTGGATTCTAGTGGACAGTGCCAAAGGCGGCAGGTACAGTTCTTCCTTATGTATAAACCTGCCGTTGCCATGAGTGTGTATGTAATCATGCACTCTCTTTTGACTACGCTTAATCCCATCCCATATGGAGCTAATTAACAAAGATGTGATTCCATTTGGTTAGAATGATTAAACCCCTTTTATGGATTAATTCGTACCAAAACCTCTCTTTTTTGCAACTTTAGCATGACTGAGCAACTGAATCTAATGAGATGGGAATCAAACCACTAAACTGTGCTGACATACTTCTGCAGTGGCAAAGGGTTCAATTGGGCTCGGTTTAAGCTACCATCAATTAGAAGCAAACGTGGATGGCTCTTGGCTGGAGGAATTAACCCGGAGAATGTTTGTGAAGCTCTTTCTGCTCTTAAACCCAATGGAGTGGATGTCAGTAGTGGCATATGTGGACAGGATGGAATCAAAAAGGATGAGTCCAGGATACTATCATTCATGAATGAAGTGAAATCTTTACGCCTTCAGTTAAATACTGAATAAAGTGCATGCAAATTGTTAAATCAACTGCAATATTAGTGCTTGCTGATCCTCCTGTAATTGCTCAGCTGATTAGTGCAAGGCCAGGACTTATATCTCATGAGAGATGCATCAAGTTTGTATTTGAAAATCAAGTAACATTACATACTTTCCTTATGTAATGGAATCAAAGTATTTCGTCATGTCAGATAACTAGTGAAGTCACGGTCACGTCTTGATTTTGGGCACGTAAAGAGGAGCGTGGATGCTCTGGAGGAGTTACGAGAGATTGACAGTAATAAGTTTTAAGGAGAGGTAGATTGAGGAAGAATTGGAGAGAGGTGATCAAACATAACATAATAGATTTTTAGCCCATTGTGAATATGATCCTAGATAGGAGGGCATGGAGATCGAGGATTATGATAGACAATTAGTAGGTAGTTGATTGTTGAAACACCTATTCATTCTTTCCCGGTGCATTATGGCCCAACCACTTATTCGTCGAGTAGAAGGTGATTTAATTTGAAGCAACTGAAATTTATATTGATGGATATAAAGAAAGAAGCCTATTATTATTTCGATTAAGCTTGTTTCCTTTTTATTTGGAATGACGAAAATGAGCTGCATGAAACGTCTGAGGTCAAACTTGATAATCACATATTTGAGGTTCATCAAACTTGGAATAATATCCCTTAACTTTTTTTTTCTTGAGTGCGATGATTTCATTCATCTTATTATATCTTTTAATTATAAGATATCCTTTGTCTCCTTTGATACTTGAATACGTGTTATAACTTCCACGTGTTCATGTTAACGATTTTTGAAGAATCGTTAATCATCAGAATTTTATTAATATTTGCTTAGTGATTGATTTGGTAGTTGAGAATAAAATATCAAGTGGGAGTGTCACGTGATACTTACCTAGTAGAAGTAGTGCTCAACTATTCCAGCCTTGCATTTTTTATGTTTGAAAATTACACTTTTATCTCTAATTTGTCCATCTTTTGTTCTAATTTATTGGATTATTTTTTAATCCGTCTAAAAATATGACATATTTATATCTTTAAGAATTATACAAATATTCATCATTTATTTTTAATCAAAAATTCTAAATGTCTTTCTTCTTTCTTACCTTTTCGTTTATTCAAACTAATTCATATAATTTAAATAGAAAGGAAACTATTATTTATTAGGACCGATTATGACAGAGCAATAATTCATTACAATAAATAAGAAAGTAAACTGAAAACGACCCAAAATAAAGAGAAAAAGAAAGCGTGGGTTTTGGCTCTGTGAGATTATGACAATTGAAATTGACAAATAACATATGATATAGATTGACAATTCAGGCATTGAGGAACTTTAAGTTTAAATATGAATATTATATTTATTTGAAAATTTTATTTAATATAAATTTGTTAAAAATTAAAATTCCTTTACGTATAAACTTTAAATTCTAATTTCACATTTGTAATCCAAAGCAAGTAAAATACCTTATAATTCATTTATTACCAAAAGTTACAGTAAAATAGTAAATGTGTCTTTTGTTTTCTAAAATAGTAATTTGAAATTTCAACTCTATAAATAAGATTATTTTTGTTAAATAATATTTTACTTCAAAATAAAATTTCACAATATAAACTCGAATTAGTTAGATTCCAAAAGAAATATCAATTTCATATGAGAAAATAAAAATAAAACTTATATAATTATGCACAATATCTTTTAAATCAATTTAATTACAATTTCCAAAGTATTCTTTATCTTATTTATAATGAGATAGTAAAGAATTTGCATATCACTATAGTAATTTAATTTATTGTAACAAATTACTCATTAGTTTCAGTCCATTCTTATTAGACAGAGTTATTTGTAATTATATTTTTAAGTGATGCATTTGTTTAAGTATTTTTTTTTTGTTACCATATTTTTAATATTATTCTTTTATCTCAGATCTATTCCTGAATATCAAAGTTTTAAAATATAGTCCTTACAGTGGTGGAAGCCACACACAGATATATTAGACTCTTTTTTCCCCAATTATTTAAGGGTATATATGAACTTTTAAAATGGTTTAATGGTGTATTTAATCTTTCCCAACTTTTAGTTCTTCTTTTTTTTAAAAGAAAAATTCAATTAGTCAAGTGCGTGCCATAAATTATTGTATTTGCTATTAAATTATATAAAATTTATTTTTGTCTAACAATTAAATGTATGACGTATTTTTTCCTTGATTTTGATTAAAAGTTGGAGAAAAGAGCATTCAAATAATTTAAAGGTAAAGTCGGCCCTTTTTAAGAAAACATACTTTTGGGTTTGTAGGGTATACTTGAATTAATTGATCAATAACGAAGATTGTGTTTATCCCAAAAAGTAATAAAAGGGTTGAATTAACCTATTAGGAATCATTTGAAAATATATATATTTGACCTTTCTCTCAAAAATAAAACTTAAACTTTTATAAAACGTTTTAATTTTAATTTAATATAGAATTTAATTTAAAAAGATAAAAAAGTAAAATTTTATCATTTATAAACTAAAAATATTCTAATTTTATAAGAAAAAAATAGGACCCAAAAGTTTGGCAAAAGGAAATAGAAAAAGAGAAAAGTCTAAAAAGATATTTCTCGTCCAAATTGTAATGATACTCTTAATTAAACAGAAGATCATTTACTTAATACTATTTAATTATAATATTATAAATAATAACATGTATAGATACATCTCTTTAAAATATATTATTAAAAAAACGTCAAATAAAAAATCTTTTCAAATTTCAGTATTGTTACGAAATTCAGCTTTGCGCCTGGGATTTGCCAAATGATAATCGGAGCAGTAGCATTGCCATCAACAGTAACTCATCACAACCAGCTTCTCTGGTTCCAATTTGACAAGTACTACTTTGATTGTTACCAATAAATCAGTAATCATCGCTATCGCCGTTGTTCAAATCGACAGCTAACTTGGACGAAATATAAAATTTCTTTGTGAGTATAGTTTTACTATTTTTTTTTATGTCTACCGGTGCAATTTTGCCATTTTTCATCGATTAGATACAAATCCGACGAACTGACCCGATTTGGGGATCGCCTGTCCCGGTTTGCCCAAGTTTATTTTTCTCTAAAAAAGTGTTTTCTCTTTTTAAAAAAGTAGAGTTGTTTGACTTACCTTTTGCTCCGTCTGTTTGAAAAATTAGCTTTTTCCATTAAAAAATTCATCTAACCTAAAACAAACGGTTAGTAGAAAGTGAAAAAGAACTCGTCAGAATAAGCTTATTTTATGTAAGTTTTACCTTCAATTTGATTGGAGTTGGTAGGCCTTTGAATATTGATTGATGAAAAATATCAATGTACGTGCTATCTTCAATAAATCTTCACTAGGTTCCACGTTTCACGGCCCTCTCAAAAAGGAAAAAAGATACATAAAAATGTGTAATCAACTAATAATTGATTCAATTGAAAAAGACATAAATATATCTCCACTTAGTTTGGTGTGTGATGATATTTTACTCTTTCTCACTGTGCTGTTGTCTTTATATTCCTATTGCTAGCAGCAAATTCACATGCTTTTCTTTTTCTTTTTTTCAATTTTCTTAGGAACACATGCTTTGCATGAACAATATTAATCTACTTATTGATCCCTTACCTAAACAACACATGCACCAGTACAATTTACAAGTAGTTTTAAGTTATATATTTTCATACTACCAACTGTAATTAAAGTGATTTGATTATGTAAATATCGTATTGAGTAGTTAGTGAATAGAACTTCTTAATCTTGAAATAAATTATGGTTATTTCAAACAGTTGACTGAATCAATGAGTATCACATCAATGATGGAAAAAGTATATCACCAAGCTTCCAATTGCTCAAATTATTTTAGTCACCAGCTGTATATGGGGACAAGCAATAAATATTGTGAGTAGCTCAGTTCATTGAAATATAATAACCAGAAAATACTTTTAAATTTTAAAAAATATCCTCACCTACCGTCTACCGTCCTCTTCTTTCTTAAACAATTATATTTATTCTCATTTCTGAAATCTGAACAATAGTTAACTGTTCCCACAATTTTTCATCATATCATGGCATTGACTGATTGAGAATCTCATTAAAAGGTGCCTTGTCTAAAAAAGTAGTATCTAGTATATATATAGATATATTGAAGTGCCTCAAAATTATTTCATGGTTGATGTTACTGAAAAATGAGAGTAAAAGGAACCTATCTTCTCTTTTTTCTTTTTCTGATCTTAGCTGGTTTATCATCTCAAGTTTATAGTATTTCTAGTGATTTTTCAATATTAAACAGATCAAATGAGTTCATATCAGATGAAAGTGTTTTCCAACTTTTCCAAGAATGGAAACAGAAGAATGGGAAAGTTTACAAGGATGAGAAAGAGGAAGAAATGAGGTTGGAGAAGTTTAGATGGAATGTGAAGTATATAGTGGAAAAGAACTCAGAAAGGAAGTCAGCTTCAGAACATTTCGTTGGTCTGACCAATTTTGCTGATATGAGCAATGA
The DNA here is from genome assembly GCA_032847665.1 of Solanum chilense. Classification (NCBI taxonomy): domain Eukaryota; kingdom Viridiplantae; phylum Streptophyta; class Magnoliopsida; order Solanales; family Solanaceae; genus Solanum; species Solanum chilense. The sequence goes on along the minus strand of CM064964.1, from coordinate 44,703,511 downwards.
AGAGTTCAGGGAAGGTCATGGTTCAAAGATAAAGATACCCTTTAACAAGAGAAATATTATTCAGATGAAGAATGTGGAAGAAAAACCAACTTCAATTTCTTGCGATGCTCCTCGTTCGAGGGATTGGAGGAAACACGGCGCTGTCACTGAGGTCAAGAACCAAGAACGATGTGGTAAGCTCACTTATGCTCTTTTGTCCTTTTCAATTGATCATGTTAGTATGTTATCAATAGCTAGATGTTGTCTCTTCTGTCTGCCTGTCAGTTGGCCTGAACACTTGAAAAGTAAAGGTTGGGAATAGAGTTTCTGCTTCACTTTTTTCTTTAAGTCTATTACAGTTTTAGTATTTCCTTGTTGCTTATTGAATTGAGGTTGCCATGAACTTCTATTTAGTAGATCGCTGGATAGTAAAAATGAAAGTTGAACGATTTGAAAATTCAATTGACAGGAACAAAAAGGGTAATTCAGCGATAACTCTGTTTCTCTCATATTATAGCACATAAGGGTGCAGTTGTTTCTTTAATTTGATTTGCTAATGATGGAATTTTAAAAAAAACACCGATAACTAGGTTCCACTTGGAAGATGTGCTATTGGATCTTCCTTCTGTCCACTTATGTAGCACAGAATGGAAAATGGAGATATGAATACCTTCTTTTAAGCATCAAGCTTGACTATATTCTTGCTCAGGATCCAACCAAAATAATTTTTTTCTGCTTTGTTTTAGAGAAATATTTCTTCATTTATATATCCTGGTTTTTGGTGCGGTTCGTGTACTTATACTTTGTGGTGGTTTATAAATAGCACTGGAGGCCACATTTAAGTCAGACTGACTTACACTGGGTACATGTTTCATATCTGGGCAGCTTCTATGCATTATGTTGCTTGACATAAGTAGTGTCAAAGGCGGAATAGGCAATCTGCTAATTGAGCTAATTTACAGTCTAATTGCAATATGTTACTATGGGTGTTTCCTGCTTGCAACTTCGTGACAAATAAGGAGCAATCCAGATGATCCTTGGTCTTTAAATCTATTTTAGTGGAGTAATTACCTTGATTTCTACTAAACATCTGCAGGAGCTTGCTGGGCATTTTCAGCTTGTGGAGCCGTGGAGGGAATAAATGCAATAATTACTGGTGAACTTATTAGCCTTTCTGTCCAAGAACTTGTCAACTGTGATAATTCAACCAATACTGGCTGTTACGGTGGATATATGGACCATGCTTTTGAGTGGGTGATCAATAATGGCGGCATTGCTTCAGAACTTGATTACCCATACACATCCTCTCAAGGCGCATGCAAGATCACCAAGGCATATGACAGATCAATTTCATATCAAATCTTATGTTCATTTTCAAAATAATATCCTTCTTTAAAAGAAAATCGTTGATCAGTGTTCCTCAACAGGTGAACCACAAGGTTGTAACAATTGATGGATACCGAGATGTTCCACAGGAGGAAACAGCCCTTCTTTGTGCTGTTGCTCAACAACCTGTCAGTGTTGGCATCGATGGAACGAGTGTTGATTTTCAGCTGTATAGAGGGGTACTCTTTATCTGTTACTCCTTTTTCACACATTTTTTTTGCCCTTTCTTCTCTCAAGAATTCCAAAATGACGTTCACTTTGTTCTTTTGTATTATGGAAACATGCAGGGAATCTATGATGGAAGTTGCTCTAGTAGTCCAGGTGACTTGAACCACGGAGTACTAATAGTAGGATATGGTTCCGAAGGAGAAGATGACTACTGGATAATTAAGAACTCATGGGGAACATCATGGGGAGTGGAGGGATATGGATATATAAGAAGAAACAGTGATTTGCCATATGGTGTTTGTGCCATTAATTCATTGGCTTCTTATCCTACGAAGGAGTTATCTTTTGAACTATCTCCTTATCCATCTCCGGCTGTTCAACCACCTCCACCACCATTCCCTCTGCCCTCTCCCCCATCTTCAGCCGTTCCACCACCTTCTCCATCCCCTTATCCCCCTCCACAACCTTCTGCATCATCTCCCTCTCCGTCCCCTCCACCACCTTCCGAGCCATCTCCTTATCCATCTCCAGCCATTCCGCCATCTACTCCACCTACTCCACCTCCTTCTGCACCATTTCCTTATCCGTCTCCGATCTTTCCACCACCTCCTCCACCATCCCCTCCGTTATCTCCAGACGTTCCACTATTCCCTCCACCCCCATCTCCTCAGCCACCTTTTGCACCATATCCTTATCCATCTCCAACTGTTCCACCATCCCCTCCGTCGCATCCTCCACCTTCACCTTACCCGTTTCCAGCTGTTCCACCACCTCCTTCACCTTCACCTTCGCCCCCTCCATCACCTCCTCCGCCATCCCCTTCGCCCCCTCCATCACCTCCTCCGCCATCCCCTTCGCCCCCTCCGCCTCCTCCATCACCTCCTCCACCATCCTCTTCGCCCCCTCCATCACCTCCTCTGC